>JANAVB010013999.1:15965832-16400832 GCA_029216955.1 Iris pallida | reverse complement strand
ATAACCAATAAAAATCTCCTTGAGGCACATCAAACACTTGTAAATAAAAACTGATACATATCACCACAAAATCACTCCTCTCAAAAGTCAAAATTAACAATCTCCAATGTAATAAATATCAAAATAATTCAAAGAGGTCAAATGACCAAAATACTCTTAGGCCAAAAATGACAATAAAAACATCCTAATCACAAGGTTAGGCTCTAGGTCAAACAGTCTCTAAGGTTTCACTAGCAAAATATCAAAATCACAAGTCATGCTTAAAAATTTAAAATGATTAAAATCTCCAAAATTAAAGCATGAATTAAATGACAATAATTAAATGACTAAAATTATTACATTTAAAATTACTCTCAATTTGAAACTGGGTGCTACAAGTCTATCCATCTTAGAAGAATTCATCCTCAAAAATTAAGGTGGTAGTGCTCCTTATAGGTCAAACATCCCACAAACAAAATCTCAAAATCATGGAGTTCGATAATCATATGCGTCTGTCCAGAATTATGATACACAGAATCTCCGTCATGCTAGTGAGCAAGGCTACGATAATCACATAGTCCTTGACTAAGGCACATACCTCTTGAATCATGGTATTTAAATTTTTTGTATTGTCGCATGCTTGGCAGCGAAAATCTTAAATTCCTACACCTGAGAAATACGTCCATAATCCGACTATATGTCCTCTCGAGGCCTGCTAGCATGACCTTAGAGGATTCTAAAATCTCATAATCGAGGCAACCTAGCCCATACGACTTATCTCAGAAGAAAATCATATCACAAGAACAAAATTTTATCAAATGATCAAGGAACAGATGGAATCGAATTTCAAGACAGTTATAAAGAGGCAATACGAAAATGAGATCGAAAGATTGGAACCTGTAATTTGCCCTACTATTGCCTTAGTGCCCTCAACTGTCATGATGAAAGCTCGCCCCTGCTGGCCTTCCCTAGCCTGCTGTACTCTGTCCTGGCCTGCCTGTCTGGCTGCAACGAGCAGCACAGTTCTTCATCTGGTGATCTGGAGCTTCACAGAATAAACAAACTCCCAGTCTCATCCTGCAAAACCTTCCGGATGTGCTCCATCTTCTTACAGAAAGTACATTGGATGCCCTGACCCTGCTGCTGGTCGATACGTGCTGGTGCCTGCTGAAGCTGTAACTGAGGCTACTGCTGAAATTTCCTCTGCTGGAAGTGAGGGCGCTTCGTCGGCTCCACATTGGAACTCGCTCCAAGAACGTCACTGTCCCTCTTCAGCTTGAGGCCGATGTCCTCCTCTGCTATCTGTGCCTCCATCAGTATCTGTTCGAAGGTCGCATCGCGTCGCCCGGAAGTACGAGTGTGAACCGCATAAATAAGGACCCTGCGGAACTTGCGGGCCTTATACCCCTCATCGTGGATCAGATCTGGTGTAAACCTACTCAGACGGAAGAACTCTGCTGCATACTCGTCCACCGACGAGTTCTCCTGCTCCAATCCGACGAACTGGGCCTCCAGAGCTGTCAGAGCCACATCGGGGTAGAACTTCTTCTTGAAGAGCCGTCTGAAGTTCTTCCATGTCAAACCTCTCACTGACGCACGAGGATCCGTACGAAACCACGTCAAGGCGATATCGAAGAACTGACTCGCCGGAGCTGTGACCCATAGTCCCCTCGGAACCTCTACTAACTCCATGCTCCTCTGGACGTCCTCCAACCAGTCATCTGGATACAAGATACCCTCGGTACCCTTGAAGTCCCTCAGGTTCATCTTCCTGAAATCTAGAAAAGTGCCAGACCTCCCATGACTTTGCTGCTGAACTGGGGCACCCTAAACTGTACCTGGTACAACCCTCTCTACTGCTGCCATCGTCAGCTGGTGGGAGTTCTCCATGCTCTACCGTAATATCTCTGTCTGGCGGTGCTGTGCCTCTGCCTGGGCCCTCTGGGTCTGCAACATCTGCTGTAGAAGGGCCATCATCTGCTGCGCATCTGTCGGTAACGGAGGCGACGGTGGAAGAGTCTCAGGAATGACTATAGACGGTCCCGCTGCTGGAGGTAGAAGACCTTCTGGAACTGTCATTGCTACTCCCGCCTGAAGGGCAGGAATTGAGGTGGCAACTCCCTCAACTGTAGCTCCCTCAACCGGAGGTGTAGGTCCTACCAGATCGGGCCTCTCCGTAATAGCACTAGATCCTGCTGCCTGAGAGCGGGCAATCATCATCCTGAGGATAGATTGAAACAAGGAGATCAATATGGCACATGATAAGGAATATCAAGAAAGGACAATTGAATTCAATGCAAGAAGAGTTGTCATGGTAATCAAAAGATCAATTTTTTTCTAAAATGTGATTGAGTAACTACTATCATATCCTAGATCCTATGTCCTAGTCGCAGGCTCGTATTTAGTCCTCTAAGTCGAGCACCATTACGAGATCGTATTAATTGTGACACTGACCTGCATGGGCTACCACAAAAATGTATCACGACCCGTACCCTGATTAGGGGTACGAGTACGTGGTTACGTCCAGCCTACGCCACAGAATCGACAGTAGAACGCTGTATAGGTCGTCTATAAATACAACTAAACAGTATAAAGGTACCTGTACAGTATATACACTCCGAATGGAGGTGACATAGCAAATACAGTCTCAATCACAAGATAAAACTAAGGTAGATAGTACGTAAAGGAAATATGATAGATGTGAAATCAGGAAATGAGTTCAACATCCAACACAGCCGAAGAGAAACAAACAACATCACAGAGTCACAAAATATAAATATAAGCTACTACATTCTAAAATAAAAGCTGGATCGTAGTCCAGGCAAGCCTAACTAAGCTAACTACTCTGGGAGTGCAAAGTCTAGTGGCTCTACTAACAGGCCACAGTCCTGGCCTAAGTCTTCATCTGTCTCGACCCCATAGTAGGTCGAGCAGTCTGCCTCAGAAATATCTGTAATATATCAACGGTATCCTGTCAGGAAAATAAGCAAGTACAAATACTAACAGCAGTTCCATATGAATTGACAAATTCTATAAGAGACAGTATAATGAAATGCAAGACAATGATATGGGATGACTTGGGAGCCATTCGAAAGTCGAGCTACAACCCGTAAACCAAACAAGGACCGGGTTGTAACCCTTCTCTCGAATAGAACCTAGCCTCCAATCAAGGTATAGCATAAGAGCATGTAGAACATGTGAAATACAAGACAAAATCAATAGAAAATATAATAGGATGTGAGTACTGAACAGGACGACAATATATAGGATAACTTGGGAACTATTCGGAAGCCGAGTTACAACCCTTAAACCTAACAAGGACCGGGGTTGTAACCCTTCTCCCGAACAGAACTTAGCCTCCTATGATAAATAATATAAAATGTGCCTTGAATTATTAGTGCGTTATGTGATCGGCTTGGGAAACATGATCAGGCTTTCCATCTGACCGGCTATGAACAAGTGTATAACGGAGCAGGATCAGACCGGCCACCATGGAAAGTTATGAACAAGTGGTGTCAGGCTTTACCCGTCGTGAGCGAGGGTATAGCTATACACAAGAACAATTACAAGTGTGAAGAACAAGTAGGTATTTTGATCACACAACCACTAATAACTCCCTATCCCCGAATAGTATAAAGGATCCAGACATGACACGTCATGACACGGGATTCCGTAAGAGGGTAGCAAGTCTCCTTAGGAATCGGTGTCTATACAAGTACAGGGAACAAGACAGGAAATGTACCAATATACCAAGTAATCCAGGAACAATATCTCATGTCATGATCCAACATATACTAGTCCATGAACTATCGTGTCTTGAAATTAAGTAAGACACTACAACTGAATCGAATATAGCAGATTTTAAGACAATAAAAACTATCAGTAAATGTACTCGCCTGTGGTCCTGAGCTGATAAGGTGAACAGATGCTCAGAGTAATCACATACCTAAAGATGAGATACTATAAGTCAATAGGGTTTAATAATGAAAGAAAAGCTAATCTAGTCATGATATACAAGTCTAATCAAAACTAGGTCAAACTAAGTCACACCAAGCTAAACTAGGTCATACTAAGCCAAACTAGGTCACACTAGGACAATCAAGGTCAAACAAGGTCACATGAAGTCAATCCAAGTCAAACTAGTTCAAGGGTTGACTTACAGTTAACTTTTGGTTAAAAAGTCAACTCTGCTCAACACTGAGTCAACCCTATGTCAAACTAGTCAAATATTGACTAACAGTTAACTTTCAGTCAATTGGTCAACTCTGGTTTAGTTTTGGGTCGATTCTAGTCATTATTAGGCTAAGTTTGACTTTCGGTTGACTTTCGTTGACTTTTGGTCAAAACGGTCAACCAAGGTCAAAACTAGTCTAAGTGCACTAATCCTAACCATTACCAACCAAGAGAACCTATATCTAGGCACATCTTAAACTATCTAACTAAAAACTTACAATTACCCTATTACCTTAACTTATCTTTACCAAGGTAATTTCTTACCTTGCCCCAATACAACGGTAACCCATCTATACCTTGGAATACTAACCTGAGTTTCTTAGGGTAGCTAGACACTAACCTATCTAACTATTACCAACCATAAATTCCTACTATCTTGGACATCAAAACTATCTTTCTAATATGTTACTTTCCTACACATTACCTTAAGGTAGTCTTGAGATATCAAGATACCACATCTAACATAATCTATTCATCTAAACCACACTCACTCTCCCTCACAAATATCATCTATCTAACCCCCATCTAACTTATAATGCTACTTCTAAAATAACTCTCAAAAACCAACTCAAACATTTACCACAAACCCCTAATGTATCTTAACATGACATATAACATAACATGACCAACCTTATTTTCTAGCACTAGAAACACTACCCCACTAACCATCTAATACACTAAAAACACTCTCTAACTTAGGTGTTTTATAGTACTAAATGTGGTTGACAAGTGGGGGTAGGCATTTGGGGCTAAGGTGGGTCAAAAGGGGATGTTTCGGGGCCACAAAAATCCAAAAAAACCATCCTAAAACTGCTTCCTGCTTTTTTATGCTTACTGCTTTTCCTGTTGCTTTCCTGCTCATTCTCTCACTCTCTAACCATCTATTCATACACAAATAAATATATATGCACAATCCACACACACACACACACACACACACCCACACACACACACACACACACACATATAATAATATAATATATATATATATATATAATATAATATATATATATATATATATAATATATAATATAGATAATATATATATATATATATATAATATAATATAAAAGTGTGTGTGTGTGTGTCTATTTTAAATGTGTTCTTAAAATATTTTCATGTGTATAATTATATTGAGAGTGTCTATATATACATAAAATATTTTCATGTGTATATATATATATATATATATATATATATATAGATATATATATATATATATATATATATATATATATATATATATAAGATTCATGAATAAATATGTAAGGACACTCAAGAACAACATTTAAAATATCAAAAATCTGAGATTAAACATTTAATAAATCATTCAAACATAAAAACAAACACAAAGTGTGTCCAAATTTGGGGGTTTTCCACATGGACACAAAGCACAACAAGGACACTCCTAAATATCTCCAAATGGACAAAATGGACAAAAATGGAGACACAACCATGTGGGTCATTTCTATGGGTTCAAAATAATCCTATATGCATGTAGGAGTAGATTAGATGGGAGATTATACCTTCTGGGAGATCAAAACCAAATAAGCTCCTCCCGATAGGACACCGACACGAAGAGATCTCCAAATGGACACGAACCAAGGCCAAATCCTCCCAAACTTGGCTAGCACCCTCTCTTCGTGGAGTAGAGAAGAAATGAAGAAGATTTGGTGGAAGAAGGGATTGATTTGGAGATGAAATTAATGGTGTTCCTCTCAAAATTTGGGGAAGAACAAGAGAGAGAAATTTGTGGATAAAAATGAAATGAAGGAAGTGACTCACCCCTCCTATTGTGGCCAGCCAAGAATGGCTTGGTGTCCCTATTAGCAAATGTCAAAATGCCCCCCACTTGTCTCTTATTGAATTAATTAAGAAAAAGTTTTAGGTTGAGGCTAAATTAGTTATGTTTAAGTCTCTAATCAAACTAAACATATTCATAAAAAATTAGTTTAACACACTAACTAAAATAATGTCATATGGGCCATGCCTAACTAATGAGTGGGTCCCACTAGAGTCAAAGCTACCCCGGGTCCCCGATACAAGTCGGATTGAGTCGAAATTCAAACCCGACTCAAATAATCCTAAATAATATCATAAATAAATAAAAAATTCTAAAATTATTCTAAAGTGGAAAAAGACCAAAATACCTATATTCTTGAAAATTAGGGGTGATACTTTACCTCTTCATGAAGCCCTTCTCTGTACATCACTTAAATTCTCATCGTCGTCAACAGCAGGTGGATGCATATTGATATCTGTAATAAATTAAGTAGCAAATTATAGGACCTTTGAGCACCTCTAGAAGAAGGGGGTGAATAGAGTGTGTGCGTGTACTTCAAAAATTTACCAATTTAAAAACTAACAGATTATGTACTATGATAGATATAAGAGACAATAAATTAAATACAGTAATCAAGAGATAGAAGATCAAACTCAGTGAACATCGCGATATATACTAGTTTTTCTCTGAGAGGACTAATCCAGTCGCAAGTACTCTTGCCCGCTGTTAATCCACTATTCACAAGCTAAATGAGAGCTTCGTCTCTTTATACACCGTGCCTTGGTGACGAGCGCACGGTCGACTCCAACAAACTTGAACACAAAAACTGGAACATTTTCTGAACTCTTTGAACCAAAGACTCTAAATCGAACAAAATATTACTGGCTTTGGCTAAGAGTGATATATACGAGATTTGAAAGCTTTAGAGTGTTGAAAAAACACTTAGGAAAAGATAGAAAGAAGAGTGAATGAGTGATTAAAATGTGAAAATCCTTCTCTATTTATAGTGTTTTTGAGGACGAAACTCGGCTAGAGTTCGGATGCTAGGATCTCGCATTCGAACGTTGCATGCAGATTTGGGAGGAACAAAATTTCAAAATCTTCTGGCCGAACTCGGTCAAAGTTTTGACCAAATTCTGTTGAGTCAAAATTGGATTTGCAAGGGCCACTACCAAATTACAGTACTTTAGCGACGGCCATTTAGCGACGGACATTTTCCGTCGCTATCACCGTCGGATCCCCGACGGATTTGTGACGGAATACCGATGGAAAGCAGTGGACAATTTTTTTTATTTTTTTATGTCCATATCCGTCGCTATGCCGTCGATAGGTAGTCGGCCATGTAGCGACGGTTTTATATCCGTCGCTAGAACGTCGGACATTTTGGCGGCAAAAGCCTAAAATATTGGCGCGAGATTTACTGACGACTTAGCGACGGAATAATCCGTCGCTACTCGCGCGAGATTTACTGACGCATTAGCGACGGAATAATCCGTCGCTACTCCGTCGCTAAATTTACGTTCCAGACTTAAGTTGAAACGACGGGGGGAACTTTTTCATTCCCCCCAAATTTCACTCTCTCTCCTCTCTCTCTCTCTCTCCCGCGGTGATCGATCGGCGACCCCCTCTCCTCTCTCTCCCGCGGCGGTGATCGGCGACCCCCTCTCCTCTCTCTCCCAAAGGTATTCCCCTCTCCCTCTCCCTCTCTCTCTCTCTCTCTCTCTCTTTCTCTCGCTCTCTCTCTCTCGCGCGCGCGCGCGGTGGTCGTGGGTGCAGCGGGCCGGGGGCGTCGGGGGCTGCGGGGGCGGCGTCGACTGCGGGGGGCGGCGGTGGCGGCGGTGGCGGGGGTGTGGAGGGGGCGGTGGGAGGGGGCGGGAAGCGTTGGAGGGATGGGGGCGGCGGGGGCTGGCCGCGGGGTGCGGGGGGTTGCGGAGGGGGGCTGGCCGTGCGCGGGGGCGGGGGTGTGGAGGGGGCGGTGGGATCGAGGGGCGGGCAGCGTTGGGGGGGTACGATGGGGGCGGGGCTGGCCGCGGGGTGCGGGGGGGGTATGTGTGGAGGGGGGCTGGCCGCGGGTGGCGGAGGGTGTGAGGGGCGGCGGTGGGAGGGGGCGGGGGTGTGGAGGGGGCGGTGGGAGGGGGCGGGCAGCTGCCTCCTCCTCTCCCACAGACACACACACACGGACAAACACACACACACGGACACACACACACACGGACACACACACACACACGGACACACGGACACACAGACACACACACACGGACACACGGACACACAGACACACGGACACACAAACTGAGAATTAGTACATTGTTTGTGTTTACTGATTTAAGGATGATTAAATCATTAGGTTTAATCCTATGTCATGTCTGGGTTTAAGTTATATGTTATGATTCATGTTGGCATGGGGATTTTGGTTTTTGAATTTGAGCTGTTACATTCTTTTACATTCTGTTACATATACTTACCAGATGGCACCCATGACCCGAGGAGCAGCACGTCGTTTGAAGAAAACAGTGAATGCTGAGGTGGCTCCTCCTACAGTTGAGGAGGAAGTGGCACCGGTTGCTAGTGAGACCGGGAGTTCTAGTCATCCAGCACCGGTAGCTAGTAATGCCGAGAGTGCTTTTGATGCAGTCCTGGCAAGGGACGACGCCTCTCCTCGTACCAAAAATCTCGCTTTTCGGAGGTGGTTGCGTGAAAGTATCACTGAGCGTTTGCGTGAGCTGCGTGGCAAGCATTAGCTATTAGTACTTATTTGTATTGGACTATTTTATTGGGTTGTTTTTGTTTAGACTATTTGTATTGGACTACATATATGAATTAGAACTGTGTCAATCTCTGGATTATATTGGACTACGACACCGCGGTAACATAGTTCCTGCAGCCATTCGACTGGCGAGGCAGAAACTATGTATCCGTAGATAAAGTGGACTGTCCTCCGACCCTCATCCCTCGGCAATGATGATACGACAACCAACCGGAGAGGATACTCCGAGAGATCCATCTGGGTAGGACGTATACTCTGAGAGATCACCCTTACAGAAATGATATCAGTAGTGGGATCGAATGTTGGAGAAGATATTATCACAGTATACGTCCTCTCCTCTACGATGGCTCTAGACCCATCTGCTCGTCCCTGCTTCCATTCTTCTTATTTGACTCTCTCAGCCACGCATTATATATTGGTTTGGTTTATGCATATTTTTTCAGCTCCATTTGCATTAGTCCCTGCAGCCATTCGACTGGCGAGGCAGAAACTATGTAGCCGTAGATAAAGTTGCCTGTCCTCCGACCCTCATCCCTCGGCAATGATGATACGACAACCTATCACTATATCTTATATAGTAGTAGATGATGTCTTAGTATTACAATAGTGAGTTCATCTTGATTCTGTTACGTCCTTCAGATACTATATATGATAAGAACATAGATGATTCACACTAATGTATGCTAGAATGAATCTTGACTTGTGTTCTGAGCCATCCGTTCTGATCAAGCATCTTCCTTCTCCTCTCCTCCATCATGGCTCTGAACCAATCTGCTCCTCCCTACTTCCCTTCTTCTTATTTGACTCTCTCAGCCACATATGACATCCAGCTCAAGTGTAGAGTCGGAGGAGAAGAAGTGGGCAGGAAGATGAGGGGGAAGCAGCACAGCCTGCAGCATGACCTGAAGGAAGTACAGAGATTTTCTTCAACAGCCGTAGGAGAAATAGTCCTCCTACGGCTGTTGAAGAAAACCTATGTACTTCCTCCGGGTCATGCCGTCGGCTGTGCTGCTTTCCCCTCATCTTCCTGCCCACTTCTTCTCCCCCGACTCTACACTTGAGCTGGATGTCATATGTGGCTGAGAGAGTTAAATAAGAAGAAGGGAAGTAGGGAGGAGCAGATTGGTTCAGAGCCATGGTGGACGAGAGGAGAAGGAAGATGCTTGATCAGAACGGATGGCTCAGAACACAAGCCAAGATTTATTCTAGCATACATTAGTGTGAATCATCTATGTTCTTATCGTATATAGTATCTGAAGGACGTAACAGAATCAAGATGAACTCACTAATGTATGCTAGAATGAATCTTTGGTTGTGTTCTGAGCCATTCGTTCCGATACTTGACAATTAAGTCATTCGACTGGGGAGGCAGCAACTATATATAAGGCTACTTGCATGTTCTTCCAACTTTAAATTACAAGATTACTACATTTGGTTACATAAATCACTAACCTCATCGCGGCCAATGTTTACAGTCTTGGTCTCAACTGTCTTCGATTCTATGATCCCATGCTTTCGAAAAATAGACAACGCAGACTCCATGGAATAGAATGGCCTTACATGCAAATCGTCTGTGATTATGTATCCTTTCCCTCCTTTCACAAACACGCCATCCTTGTTGCCTCCATCTGCAACCCCCTCCCACGCAATATCCTCATCCATTGCCTTACCACAGGGACATCGAGCGCCAATAACCGAACTATACAGACGGTGAGCCTTGGTGTAGCACTCAAATGTGGGGCATCCGTAAATTCGTCGAGGTTTTAAATCATCGACTTTGAGTTTTAAACCCTCACGTAGCCTTTCTGCTTCACTTCTAGGGTCGAGCAGCATCTTCTTGCAAGCTTCGGTCTCCAGATACTTAGTGTCAAGATTCTGGACGCTTTCATAGAGCATGTCAACGCATCCTAGCATCAATTTCCTGTCGAGTAAATTGGCGCTAGGATGCGTTGACATGCTCTACGAAAGTGTCCAGAATCTTGACACTAAGTATCTGGAGACCGAAGCTTGCAAGAAGATGCTGCTCGACCCTAGAAGTGAAGCAGAAAGGCTACGTGAGGGTTTAAAACTCAATGTCGATGATTTAAAAACTCGGCGAATTTACGGGTGCCCCACATTTGAGTGCTACACCAAGACCCACCATGATGAGGTTAGTGATTTATTTAACCTAAGACATGGGATCATAGAATCGAAGACAGTTGAGACCAAGACTGTAAACATTATGTGAGTTCATGTAGAATGAATTTTGGGTTGTGTTCTGAGCTATTCGTTCCCATACTTGACAATTAAGCATGTGAAATAGAACTGATTATGTTTAGTTTGGCTTACGATACAGATTTTCATATCCAAATTGAAATTCAAGTACAATTGTTACTAAACCTTCCACGATACTAAATCGAAATAGTCTATACTAATCCAGCACGTCCTTATAGTTCTCCTACGTATGTTGAAGAAAACCTCTGTACTTTCTCCGGTTGGGTTGTCTTCTGAGCCATCTGTTCTCACACTTAAAATACAGGGATTGGATTCTGTGTTTCGTATTTTCGGCGAACCCAGGGATTGGATTCTGTATTTTGTTTTTTGGTTTCTGTATTTTGTTTCCAGCTCCATTTGCATTAATCTACGATACGACATGGTGATCAGGACATATATAGTCCCTGCAGCCATTCGACTGACGAGGCAGAAACTATGTAGCCGTAGATAAGTTGACTGTCCTCCGACCCTCATCCCTCGGCAATGATGATACGACAACCAACCGGAGAGGATACTCCGAGAGATCCATCTGGGTAGGACGTATACTCTGAGAGATCATCCTTACAGAAATGATATCAGTAGTAGTATCGAATGTTGGAGAAGATATTATCACAGTATACGTCCTCTCCTCCATGATGGCTCTAGACCCATCTGCTCGTCCCTGCTTCCATTCTTCTTATTTGACTCTCTCAGCCACACATGATATCCAGCTCAAATGTAGAGTAGGCGGAAAAGAAGGGGACAGGAATAGGAGGGGGAAACAGCACACCGGCGGCATGACTCGGAGGAAGTACAGAGGTTTTCTTCAACATACGTAGGAGAACTATAAGGATATATATTTTCACAATATGTCATCTTGTCAAAGATCCTTAATGTGACAACCATGTTACCGCGGTGTCGGAAGACTAACATATCATAATTTTCTAAGCCGTGTGTTTTGACATAATCATCCCAACTCTTTCCTCCTGTGTCGTAATCTCGCATTATTACATAGAACTGAAATCCGGTTGGGAGGATTATGTCAAAACACACGGCTTATAAAATTATGACATGTTAGTCTTCCGACACCGCGGTAACATGGTTGTCACATTTAGGGTCTTTGACAAGGTGATATGTTGTGTTTACATATATCCTTATAGTTCTCCTACGTATGTTGAAGAAAACCTCTGTACTTCCTCCGGGTCATGCCGTCGGTGTGCTGCTTCCCCCTCCTATTCCTGTCCCCTTCTTTTCCGTCTACTCTACACTTGAGCTGGATATCATGTGTGGCTGAGAGAGTCAAACAAGAAGAATGGAAGCAGGGACAAGCAGATGGGTCTAGAGCCATCGTGGAGGAGAGGACGTATACTGTGATAATATCTTTTCCAACATTCGATACCACTACTGATATCATTTCTGTAAGGGTGATCTCTCAGAGTATACGTCCTACTCAGATGTATCTCTTGGAGTATCCTCTCCGGTTTGGTTGTCTTCTGAGCCATCCGTTCTCACACTTAAAATACAGGGATTGGATTCTGTGTTTTGTATTTTCGGCGAACCCAGGGATTGGATTCTGTATTTTGTTTTTTGGTTTCTGTATTTTGTTTCCAGCTCCATTTGCATTAATCTACGGTACGACATGATGATCAGGACATATATAGTCCCTGCAGCCATTCGACTGGCGAGGCAGAAACTATGTAGCCGTAGATAAGTTGACTGTCCTCCGACCCACATCCCTCGGCAATGATGATACGACAACCTATCACTATATCTTATATAGTAGTAGATGATGTCTTAGTATTACATTATGTGAGTTCATCTTGATTCTGTTACGTTCTTCAAATACTATATACGATAAGATCATATACTACACCATATGTACAGAACATAGATGATTCACACTAATGTATGCTAGAATAAATTTTGGGTTGTGTATTCTGAGCCATCCGTTCTCACACTTGAAGATAAATTTTCAGTATAACGACGGATATTAGGTTACTCTTCAGTATAATTGATGTCTTTTCTTAGATAATTGGTGTGCATTAAATTCGTATGTGCATATTTCGTCTATGTGATTTTTGGATATATACCTATGCTGGGTTATAAGCGATGATCTGATATACAAAGGAGGTGCTGCCGAAATTTTTGTAGACATTTGGATACATTGTATGTTCGGATATTTTTTTTATGTTTGGATAATTTAATGTTGGATATTGGATATATTGTGTTGGTAATATTTTGTTGGATATTGGATACGTTGGATATTGGTGTCGGATATGGATATTTTGCATATGGATATATGGTGTTGGATATTGGATACGTTGGATATTCGTGTTGGATATGGATATATGGTGTTGTATATGGATATTTTGCATGTTTGATATTGTGTTGGATGTGTTGTACAAACAGGAAAGAGTCTGTTTGCAGTATTTTTTTTCAAAAATTAGAAGTTAGCGACGGACTGGCGACTACTGAGCGACGGATAGTCCGTCGCTATCTGGAAAAACTGAGTTTAGCGACGAAGTGGCGACGGAAAAACCGTTGCTACCTGGAGCATTTCAATAAAGCGACGGATTGGCGACGTAATATCCGTCGCTATCTGTAGGATTTTACATTGAGCGACGGTTTAGCGACGGAATGTCCGTCGACCTAGTTCTGTTTGATGTCCATAAATTTTGCTGTTAGCGACGGAAGTTTTGTCGCTAATACGCTTTTACCGACAAATCTACGACGGATTAGCGACGGATATTGCGTATCAGAAAATCACTGATACGGTTTTGCCAACTCTTTAGCGACGGAGTATTCCGTCGCTAAACCTATATCCTGATACATGTTTTGACGAAAGCTAGTCGGTAATTCGTCGCTATATATATTTAAATGAGCCGGCGGTATTCCGTCGCTAAGTCGTCGCTGAGCGACGGAGTAGCGACGGATATGTTTAAGCGACGAGGTTATTCCCGACGGCTGTTTTACCAAAATATCCGTCGGTAATCCGTCGGTATTTATTTTTGGCGATGGAATACCGACGGATAAGGCCGTCGGTAAATCCATGTATTTTGGTAGTGGGCCAAATTACATAGGTTTGGGCTCATTGAATATGTGGGGTTCTTCTAGGATAGATAGATAGGCTTTTTAGTTTTATGGACTGAGAAAAACCTATGCTAGTAATATCCCAAACGATCTCACATTCTATATTTCCTAGACTAAATAAAAGTAAAAATACAGAAAAAAAATAAAATGACTCGATCTTGAATTCTAATACAATCTTGTCTGGATGATGATGCGATGTTCTTTACTAGCAGTAGGATATAGATGTGGACATTATTCGGTATCGATTGTTGTAGCCTGTAGCAGTTCGTATATTTTGCGTATCGACTTAAGTTATGGTTGATTATCAAAATCAGGTGTGACCATTTAGCCAATGGGCCAATAATCTTATCCATTTTGTTAATTGACAAACTTTCATTCTATACCAAAATATAACTAATATGTAACTTTGAAGTGATATACCTGACTTGTCGCAGTAATGTATCACAATTTTTTTTGTTAGTTTTGGTATTGCTCTTCGCCTCCTTTGTCATGTACGTAAAATGTGTAGGTCCCCCGCAATATGTGAAGCCAACAATCCAACACAGACAAAGAAACATATAGAGTAATATCCATACTAAACAAGTCATAACTCAGTAGAACTAGCAGTAGAATAAATAACCTAAAACTCAAATAGCATGAACTAAAATACAACTGAAATCCAAATGCATAAAGTCATAACTGAAAGAGTTTATGACTGCTACATAAGTCCAACTGAAAGAGTTTAGGCTACTACAAAGTGCACTATGACATAGATCATCATCAGCAAAATAAGATCATAAAAACTACTAAGCCAAATCCCAGATCATATCTGAACGTCATCGTCGGTAGGGCCAGTAGGAGGATGAGGATCAACATATGCTGTCATCGAGTCGAAGAATCCAAATGTGTCTGGATCCTCAAGCCTCGGTCCGTCAAAACCAGGATGATGAAGGATCTCGAATGGAGTGATCGAATGATGCGCCAGAGACCACTGAATGTCAGTAATGTCATTTTTCAAGCCCTGAGCTTGAGAGGTATGGCAAAACTCAGCATCGATATAGCTCTAATGACGTTGTCCTAAGAGAGTGACAAAGTTATCGAAGCACTGATAGAACTGAGGATCAAATCCTGGAGCAGCAGGGGCAGGAGCGGGAGCTGAAGCATCTGGATCAGCATGAACATCAACAGGAGCAGCACCGGATGGAGGTGGTGGTAGAGGATATTTCCTAGACCTAGTTATCTCAAAAGATGACCCAGAGATAGGACATGAGTCAAGGTTGATTTCAAATCTCCTAAAAATACCTGCTAGATGCATGGGGTATAGGAGGTTGCAACCCACCCTCTGACAGCTAATCATCCAAGCCATAAAGGTCTTGGGGACAGAGAACGTGACTCCGAAGTGAAGGTAGTACATGATAGACATCTCGAAAAAGGTAATCCCATCAGTAGATCCCTTTTTGGGAAGCAAAGCGGAATAAATAAAATAATACAACTCATAGAAGTTGTCACGACCTGCACCCACTTTTTGGGATGCGAGTTCGTGTGCAAGCCAGCTACGTATTAAACGAACTCCAGCCCAACTCGAATACATATACGCTGTCCAGAATAGGGTATCACGTCTAATATGGTAAGCTAAATTATATCTCAATCCATTAGAAGAATATAGAACAAAAATGAACATTGTGGTTCATGGTCTGCAACCCACTAGCATATATGTCCGATTAGACTCCAAAGAAATAACATGAGTCTATAAAAGTAGGCTAATAAGCAGAATATATCATGATAAAAAATATAAAGTACGAGAGGATAATAAAGTAATATCGCTAACATACCTAGATCCTGCAAATATAATCAACTATCATCATGATCAGCTAACTACTCCGTACATTCAACTACCTGAAGAGGTCATCAGGTCCTCAGGGGACTAGTAAGATACATAAAATATACCTATCTAACAGTTTATCATGCATAAAAAATAAAGAGGAAAGAGACAGAAAATGACAAGTGACTGTGAACATGGATACGAGAACAACTACGCATAAATGAACTGCTAGAAGAGAACAACTGAACACATGTCAAGAGATCAATGGATACCAAACCCTCGCCCCGAGTGTGGACTCGCAGGTTTGAACAAATTACTAACCCTCACCCCGAGTGTGGACTTGCACCCTCGTCCCGAGTGTGGACTCGCAGGTGCAAACAGTCAACCCTCGCCCCAAGTGTGGACTCGCAGGTTGAGAAAATCAAAACAAGGAAATAGTAGTTCAATTACAATGTATTCATTCTATGATACGACTCAATCAAGTACATGGGAGAACTGGTCCAATATAAACTATAAGGCTAACTATGAGCATAGACTATATATCAATGAAATAACCAACTAGTATACATGATATGAGCAAAACACATGTCAATAATCATCTAGAAAAACTGGATAATGAGAGGAATAAGCATGTAAATAATGCTGTAAAGAAAGACAAGGTATACTTGCCTGGTGGTAGAAACATGTTCCTCAAACAACTCGTCAAATCAAAGAGTCACAAAATCTAAACTCCCGTAAACACCTCCAGATGCTGAAACATATATTGCCAATATGTTCAAAATAGTCAAATTAGCTGGGATAGCCTACCCATATTTCCAATTCTGGACACAGAGGTAAAACGGTAATTTCGATTAAAACGATATCCGTCGTTGGACCCGTTTTGTATAGAAAAGTGTGCCAGTACCTATGATATCTAAAGTCGTCAAACTATATGTCTACATGTACGATTTGATGATATGAACCCAACCATATGTCCAAAGTTGAATTTCGGTGGGCCGTGCACAAATTCGTCCGTAGGATCGGGTCGTAGGCCCGCCAAGATAACGTTCTAGACGACCTTCTCAGAATCGGACCAAACTTGGCATACAGGACCAGAAAAATGACATGGTCCTGTTGGCACAAGTTCGGTTTTGAGATGACGAATGTGCACGAAGTTGTGAACTAGTTTACAAAGAGGCCGATATGGGGTATCTTGACGGATACGCTTCGATTCCGTCGTACACGTACAACGAAATTGAGTTCCGTCGACTCCCCATGTCGACAATATCCATACGCGTCTTTTAATGCTCATGGATTACGATAACGTCGCCCGGTTTGTCGGGACGAGCGTCGTATCAGAGATTTTTCTAAAAAGATTCTTTTTTTAAGGTTGTTTTTCTTGATTTTTGAAACTATTTTTTGTCATTGCATACTCGACTAGAATTAAAACTAATAAGAAGGTTTTAATCTTGTTTATGTTGTCTACCTTACTATTTTGATAGATTTTGAAAACTCGATGTGGTTTGGCAGCAATTCACCTTCCAAACTAGGTTTCTGGATCTTAAAAACTGTCGACGTAAATCGTGATTTTTTACTATTTCTATAGGGGTTTTCCTAGCGATTTTACGTATCTAAGTTAAAACTAACTAATGGAAGTCGAAAGGGGTTATATTAGCTTCGTACCAGTGAAATCGATTCGAAAATCCATTAAGCAGTGAGGGAGAATTCCAGCCACGGAGATGCCATCCCCGACTGTCGTTGCTGATGCTGCTACGATCTGTTCTCTGTTTGCGTGCGCGTGGCCGGCCTTGGTGGCACTCCGTCGAGGTTGGGGCGGCATGCAGGGTTTTGACAAGGTCGGGAAGAGGTCTGGGTCGTCGGCCTTAGTTTAGGGTTAGGTTTTTTTTCCTCTTTTTTCTCTCTCACGTTCCTACATACTGTGCGGTCTGTGTAGTCGTAAGGGGTGGGTATGGGCTCGAGTGTGTTTGGGCTTTGCTCGGCTTGTGGGGGGGGAGGGGGGTTCTGGGAATAATATGTTTTGTTTTGTTTCTTTTATTTCTTTTTCTTTCTTTATTACTTATATATATATATATATATATATATATATATATATATAAAATAGGGTATCCACTTCTTAATGGTGGAGGCATGCCTCCAAGGGGCCTGGATTGTGTGTTCGGGCTGAATACGGGATATCCAGATCCGTTAGGAGGCCTAACCCAAATTTCTCCTCATGGTCCCTGCCGTAGCCTATATATATCCTCTATTCTCTGGCCGCCAGATTACTGATCAGAAATCTAAAATTTTCTCTAAATTCGTGATTCACGTAAGGAAAGAAAGAAAGGGCTGCCAAGAAGAAGAAAAGGTTGGTAGATCGTCGCCCACACGACTTCCAACTCGAGGAAGGAATATGTACAGAAGATCTTGGGGTCGTCCGCTCGAGATTGCCAGGAATTACTTGTCTCCTTTCCGCCACAGGTATAATTCGTGAACCCTAGTTTCCTCCTATGAAGGGTTAGAACACGTATTAGATATGTTCAACTTTCTATCGATCAATACGCACACCAAAGGAAGGGTCCTGGGAATCCCCAGTTCCATCAATTGGTATCAGAGCCACTTTGGATCTACGTATCGATTGATACGTCCATGTTGTCCAATAAAACCTGTGCTGTGTAATAGTCGGTAGATGTAGATCTGTTATAACTCGATTTTGCAGGCATCATAGATCCAACTATTATGGTCCAATACATGTTTTTTGATTGTGTTGTTTAAACCACGGACATGTCGTGGATGTTATTGTTGCTGTGGATGTAATTAAAATTACGAGGGTTGATCGTGCTTATTATTTTAATTTTTCAATCTAGATTATGTGTGAACTCCTTCGGGAGGTATATGATTGATGTAATTTTAATTATTTTTGATCAATCGTGATGGCGGTGGTGGCTGTTTCTGACGCCGAACGAGATGCTGGTTTTAAGCAATCTAGAGGCAGACAGATGATTTTCGATGAAGGAATCGACAGCCAAAACCTTAAAAAAAGCCCCGAATAGATCTGCGCAGCGCCAGATTTTGGATTCAGATAGTTGAGGACGGAGCAGCAAAGATGACCATAATAGTTGGATATTTTCTCTTATTTTTGTCATTTTGCTTTTTTTTGATTATGCATGTTTATTATTGTGTGGTTGTTTTTTTGAAAAACCAAGCCTACATTAATAATGGACAACATGGACATAATATCAACTAGTAGAAAAACCCTTATTGTTAAATAACTAAGTGGGAGAGGATTTTTATTTAGTATAAATCCTATGGTCTCCATTACTGGTTTGTAGGTGATGTAATTATACTTGCGTGTTGGCTCTAGTGCTTTCCTCCATATCGGATGAGTATAATTATGGATCACCAGTACAAACTTCCTTAGGGATAATTGTAGAAAGTTACCTAGTATGTGTTCACTTCTCCATCTGAAGGAACTCATTACAAGGTAATGGACTTAGTATTAAGTAATGGTATACACTTAGATACAAATAATGGTATCCTCCCCATCAGAGTCACTGCTATTATTTTTATGACCAGAGCAAGACCAGCATATTAATTTTATTTGTCATAAAGTTATGTTGACATGATAGTAAAATTAATAAGAAAAATCTACTTGAACAAAGTTGAATTTGTATACGTCCACACTATCGTGGCATGCTAAATTCATGGTGTTCAAGGTGTTGGTGAATTTCTTATTATTGTTTTGAGGGAATCAATATTTAGTTAATTCAAAAAGTTTTTTTTCCCTACATAATTTTATTTATATGATTCTTAGGATTTCAAAAATGGGTTCTTTCAGTCCACTTATGGTGATTCTTAAAGAAAACAAACATACTTGACCTAATTATATTGACTGGAAACGTAATTTGGACATTGTTCTGACTGCTGAGGAGTACAAATATGAACTTGATGAGGAATGCCCACCTAAGCCTGATGCTAACTCTGATGAAGAGGTCAAAGAGGCTTATAAGAAGTGGAAAAAGACAGATGAGATGGCGCGGTGTTACATTCTGGCATCTATGTCAAATGTACTGCAACATCAGCATCAGGCCATGGCCACAGCTTATGACATGATGTATAACCTCAAGGAACTCTTCGGACATCAGAGTAGAGCAGCTAGGCAGTTTGCTATGAAATGTTTGATGAATACAAAAATGGCTGAGGGTACACCAGTAAGGGATCATGTTTTCAAGATGATGGGTCATCTGAATGAGATGGAGATCCTTGGAGCTGAAATCAATGGGGAATCCCAGGTCGATATCATTCTCGGGACTCAGCCTAAATTTTTTGACAATTTCTGCCTTAATTACAACATGAACAAAAGGTTGTATAGTTTGACAGAACTTGCAAAAGAGCTACAGGATGCTGAATCTCTCTTTAGGCAGAGTTGTCATATTTTTGATTCTGAAAAGGCTTCTACTTCTAAGCCAAAAGGTGGTAAGAAGAAGAATAACATTCAAAAACAGGCAAACTCAGCAAAGAAGGGCATGGGACCTCAAGGCGCGGTGAAAAAGCCGAAAGGCAAATGTTTCAAGTGCAAAGGGTCAGGACATTGGAAGACTGATTGTCCACTTCTCAAACAAGGGAACAAAGAAGGTATATCTCATTTAATAGTAGTTGAAATATATTTAGCGGTATTATCTACCGGCACCTGGTGTGTAGATACAGAAGCCACTAATCATGTCTGCAATATATTACAGGGGTTCCAGGAAACCAGACGGCTCAGTGATGGAGAGATATGCTTGTTCATGGGTGATGCTACAAAAGTATCGGTCGTTGCATTAGGATATGTTACTTTATCTTTTGGTAAAAATAAGTATTTGATATTGAGAGATTGTCTTTATGCACCTTCACTTAGAAGGAATTTAGTTTCTGTTTCTATGTTAGTTAAGGATAGATATTCAGTTTATTTTAATGACAATATTGTTATTAGAAAGAATAAACATTTTATCTATTCTGGTGCATTGGTTGATAATTTGTATGTCATTAATCCTATTTCGCCCACAATACAACTTATGGAAATGAATAATATGTCATCTAACTTAAATAAGAGAAAAGAACCTTCTTGTATGAACCAAACATATCTTTGGCACTTGCGGTTGGGGCATATTAACCTAAGAAGGATTCAAAGACTGGTTGAAGATGGACCTTTGAGTTCATTGGAAGTGGAGGTTTATTTTATAGTCCTAAGGATCAGAAGGTCATTGTTAGCACCGATGCCCGATTTTTAGAGGAAGATTATGTGATGAACCATAAACCCACAAGTAGAGTTGTTCTAGAAGAACTGAGACGTGAGACACCAAGTACTTCAGTACCATCAGTACAAGAGGATGAACCACAAATAACTGCACAACGTGTCACAAATGTTACACCACAACCGATAGTGCCTCGTCGTAGTGGGAGGGTTGTGATACAACCTGATAGATATATGTTCTTGGGAGAGTCGTCAGACTTCGTCCCTGAGGAACAAGATTATGATCCCTGTACCTACAATGAAGCACTCCAAAATAAAGATGCAAAGTCTTAGAAAAAAGTAATGATATCTGAAATAGAACCTATGGATTCTAATCAGGTCTGGGAGCTTGTAGAACCACCCGTTGGTGTAAAAGCCATTGGATGCAAGTGGGTCTATAAGAGAAAAAGAGGATTAGACGGTAAGGTTGAAACCTTTAAAGCTCGACTTGTAGCAAAAGGTTTTACTCAAAAAGAGGGTATCGATTATGAGGAAACCTTTTCTTCTGTAGCTATGCTTAAGTCTATCCGGATTCTTTTATCTATTGTAGCTCATCTCGATTATGAGATTTGGCAAATGGATGTTAAGACAGCTTTCCTTAATGGAAGTCTTGAGGAAGACATCTATATGAAGCAACCAGACGGGTTCATTGAAAAGGGCCAGGAGCATCTTGTTTGTAAGCTCAAGAAGTCCATTTATGGACTTAAGCAAGCTTCCAGATCTTGGAACATATGTTTTGATCAGGTGATAAAATCCTATGGATTTGATCAATGTCAGGATGAATCATGTGTATACAGAAAGTGTGACGAAAACATGGTGGTGTTCCTAGTACTTTATGTGGATGACATCTTGCTCATTGAAAACAATGTGAAGGTATTATCTGATGTAAGGGTATGGTTATCTAAACAGTTTGATATGAAGGACTTGGGAGAAGTAGGTCACATCCTTGGGATCAAAGTTCTACGAGATCGTAAGAAAAGGATGTTGGGCTTATCCCAAGCTTTCTATATCGATACTGTACTAACTCGTTTTAGTATACAAAATTCTAAGAAAGGTTTCTTACCTTTTAGAAATGGAATTGCTCTATCAAAGGAGCAGTGTCCGAGGACACCTAAAGAGATAGAGAACATAAAGGCAGTTTCTTATGCTTCAGCAGTAGGAAGCTTAATATATGCAATGCTATGTACGAGACCAGACATCTGCTTTGCCGTAGGCATGGTCAGCAGATATCAGTCTAACCCAGGATAAGAGCACTGGACTGCCGTAAAGCATATTTTAAAGTACCTAAAAAGGACTAAAGAGTATATACTAGTTTACCAGGCAGATAGTTTAGTTCCCTTGGGGTATACAGACTCAGATTTTCAGTCAGATAGGGATTCTAGGAAATCTACCTCAGGTTATGTGTTTACTTTGGAAGGTGGAGCCATTGTGTGGAGGAGTATCAAGCAAAAATATATTACTGATTCCACCATAGAAGCCGAGTATGTGGCAGCCTCTGAGGCAGCCAAAGAAGCGGTTTAGCTCAAAAACTTTCTGTTGGACTTGGATGTGGTACCTAGTTTGTCGAAGTCTATTACACTTTATTGTAATAATAGTGGTGCAGTTGCAAACTCGAAGGAACCACGAGCCCATAAGACTGGCAAACATATTGAGCGCAAGTACCACCTGATACGAGATTTCGTAAAGAAAGAAAAAGTTGATGTGATCAAGATAGCATCAGCCGACAACCTAGCTGATCCCTTTACAAAGAGCTTACCAGCTAAGGCTTTTGATAGTCATGTTGAGGGAATGTGAGTCAGATGTGTAGCAGCATAGCTTTAAGTATAAGTGGGAGATTGTTAGAGTTATATACTAAAAGCATCACTTTTGTAGTAACCTTATTTACTTAAATTTTGAATGAGAATCATATGGGCAAATGTTTGCATATTGTATTTGTTGCAAGTGTTAATGCAAATGTCTGATATTCTATATTGTAGATAATATGGTGTGTGGTGTCACACAGAAGATCATATTATCAGTTTCCTATGGAGTATATAAATAGTTCACAAACTAGATGGACTTGGACAATCTATTGGAAATGTTGTAGTGTAATCTGGTATTAGTCTATCTTGACTATAGGTTTACACTAGTACACTTTGTATGTATTTTACAGGACCACTTAAGGTTGCTCTCTTTGTACTGACTACATAAGAGAACAAACACCTCTGTTATTATGGATGCTTGTGCTCTTAATCCGGATATAATAATGGACATGTATATACAGTGTGCATTACTTTGACTCATAAAAGAGTGAGATTCATTATGGATCAACAACCTCTATGAATTGGATAATAATATTGTATGTATGATGGGCTGTTGATTATAAATAGAATCCATGTCCCGATACATCGGGTTGATGATGTCCTCTTAAGGAGCTCATAAGGATTTTCATGTAAACCCTGCAGGTGGATTATATTCGACATGACAAATAAAGTTGAGCAGTACTACTTAAGGATAAAAGATGTCGAATCAATATAGTTGTCAGTAACTTAATTTGATCGACGGACATACAATATCTTAACATGGGGAGCCAAACGAGCATATAATAAAAGGACCCCACAAACATAATTTGGGATTAGGGAGGTAGTGCAACAATAGCTCATTAGTGGACCGAGTTATTGTTAATGGGCCTGGATTGTGTGTTCGGGCTGAACACGGGATATCCAGATCCGTTAGGAGGCCTAACCCTAATTTCTCCTCATGGTCCCTGCCGTAGCCTATATATATCCTCTATTCTCTGGCCGCCAGATTACTGATCAGAAATCTAAAATTTTCTCTAAATTCCTGATTCACGTAAGGAGAAAAAGAGAGGGCTGCTAAGGAGAAGAAAATGTTAGGAGATCGTCGCCCACACGACGTCCAACTCGAGGAAGGAATACGTGCAGAAGATCTTGGAGTCGTCCGCTCGAGATTGCCAGGAATTACTTGTCTCCTTTTCGCCGCAGGTATAATTCGTGAACCCTAGTTTCCGCCTACGAAGGGTTAGAACACGTATTAGATCTGTTCAACTTTCTATCGATCAATACGCACACCAAAAAAAGGGTCCTGGGAATCCCCAGTTCTATCAGTCTGGGTCGTCGGCCTTAGTTTAGGGTTAGGTTTTTTTTTCCTCTTTCTTCTCTCTCACGTTCCTACATACTGTGCGATCTGTGTAGTCGCAAGGGGCAGGTATGGGCTCGAGTGTGTTTGGGCTTTGCTCGGCTTGGGGGGGGGGGGGGGTTCTGGGAATAATATGTTTTGTTTTGTTTCTTTTATTTCTTTTTCTTTCTTTATTATATATATATATATATATATATATATATATATATATATATATTTTGAGGGTGTCCACTTCTTAATGGTGGAGGCATGCCTCCAAGGGGGCTCGAACCCGTGCCACTGCGCCGGGGTGCTCCATATATATATATATATATATATATATATATATATATATATATTCTCTCTCCCCTCGGCTCCCTGCTTGTCCTCTGGCGAAGGTCGGATCGAGGACCCCTCCGCGGCGATCCAGCCAGTGGGTCGCTGGAGGAGCCTCCCAATGCTCTCGTTGCGGCCCCACCCTCCATTTCAGTCAGGCTATGAGCTCCTACTCCCCTCCTTCCCCAAGTGGGCCACCCCAAGGCGACCCTTTCGGCCCTCTCCCCTAACTCTGGGACGAGCCCACCCCCAACCACCCCCTCCCTCTAGTGGACAGATACAGCTCCCTTCTTCAGTGGGTCGGGCCCAGCCGTCCTTCGCCGTCGCGCTTCGTCCAGATCTGGCTAAGCACAAGAGTCTAGTTCTCCCAGATGTCAACCTCCCGGACATTGACTTTCCCCAGGATTCCCCAGTGCCTTTGGTTCCGTTTTCTGATGCGAAAGTGTCTTCTCTATCAACCTCATTCCCCCACATATTTATCCTCAAATTCTCAACAGGCTGTCCAAAACTTTCCAGGGTGCAGGAGATGATTACAAGTTGGAGACTCTCAGCAGATTACCGCATGGCACCACTAGACCCCAAACATATACTTCTCCACCTTTCTTCAGAGGTTGACCATACGACCATATGGTCAAAAGGCACTTGCAGAATTGATACCCACCATATGAAGATCATGAAGTGGTCAGCTGATTTTAGCACCAAAGAAGACTCACCTCAGGTTGCTGCCTGGGTGACCCTGCCCAACCTACCCCTCATTTGCTTTGTCCCAGCAACTCTAAGACGGATCGCCAACTCCATCGGTACTTATGTGGCAATAGCCACGGAGACGAGCAACCTCACTAAGGCTCACTATGCCAAAATCTGTGTGGAACTTGACCTCACTTCCGAACCGCCCAGCTTTATCAATATCGAGTTGGGCAATCAGACCCACAACCAACAAGTCCTTTATGACAACCACATCTTGTTCTGCAACCACTGCCATTTAAGAGGCCACCTTTCTAAGCACTGCCACCGTCTTCACCCAGATCTAAAGAAGAAACCCGCCCGGAATGACTTCGTTCCAACAGTGGGAAGGACTCCCAAGCCACCTCTTCTACCACTGCCGAACTCACACACTTGATTCGAATCCAGTGACGGCAAGTCGGATCAGAGTGAGCCCTCCAGCAATGCCTTGATACCCTTCAACGCCCGAGCTCTCACCCTCTCCAACCAATTCGACGCTCTCGAGTTAGAGGAAGAGGTATCCACATCGGAGATAGAAACCCAACAAGAAGTTCGCACCCTCACCAGGACCCAGGAGGACGCTGACGCGACCGAGGTCACCTCAGACGCTAACCACCTTCGCACAAATGAAGACTCTATAGAAGAAGCCCTAGCAATCCAAGGGCCAGAACAAGTTCAGAGAGGACTGGTAGTCCGCGATCCTACCAGGAACCAGGAGAACGCTGAGGCGTCCAATATCACCTCAGATACGGACCAACATCGCACGAACGAAGACTCAGACTCGGTAGAAGAAGCCCTAGCAATCCTAGGGCCAGAACAAGCTCAGAGAGGTCTACAAGTACTAGCCGCTGGTTAACCTCTACAGCAAACTATTCTGCGGATAGGAAGCGCTTTAGACTCTATAATTATTCCGCCAGAGCAGTCTGTCCAGGACTCAGCCGAGGAATCAGTCGGAATCCCACCGGAGCCACACGAGCAAGCTATTAGCGACCCTACCACCCCAGGAGCATCAACTTCCGGGGCCAATGTCAAACAAGGACCTACAGAAACAACAACTATCCAAACCAGATCCGTCGCCAAGCGGAACAAAAAACCATCCCACAAAATCCTTAATGCTTAACATCCTTTCCTGGAATGTCCGTGTCCTGGCGAACAAACCTACACTTAGGAGATTAACCAGCCTTCGAAAAATCTACAAGATCGACATCCTCATTATTTTTGAACCCAAAATTCCCCCAAGAGAATCAAATCAGTCCAGCTGCAGCTGGGCCTCCCTACGGCCATGTAGGTCCTAAAAAATTAAGTTGCACCCATCAACAAAGTCATGAAAATCAAGAAAAACAGCTTTCAAATGAACTGTACAGACATCAGATTGTGCATCATCCAGATGGCGCAGACTAGACTGCGCACACTTTCAAGTGCGCAGGCTGATGTGGCAATTTCATCATTACCTTACACAATCAAATCTTCTGACAACTGACAGCACAAAGAACGAGGAGACTGTTCATTTATTACGCCGCACAGCGTTCGAGGACAGCTGTACATGCAGCGCAATCTGTTTGCAGCGCAATCCAGCCCAGCGTAGTCCATCTCAGCACAATCCAAAGTTAGCACAATTCATGTGGCGCACTTCATCATGACAACTGACAAAAGTACACGTGGCATTCATGCCATCAATTGCTCGTTACGTGGCAACCGTCTGCACACGATCATGCACATTTCAATTAAATGATGCCATGTGTCCAAGACAGTTGGCCTACGACCAGACAACTGCCTGCGCAGTCTGATGCTGCGCAATCCAGTGCCTGCACAATCCAACTTGCGCCATTCAGAATAACTAAAAGTTAGTTATTTCCAGAACTCTATAAATAGAGTTTCAAGTCTTCATTCAAGGGGATCAGACATAAAGTTCAGAAATATCAGAGAGTCCAGGAGTTCTTGCCCAAGTGCTGCTGCATTCTTCCGAGGCTTTTGCCTTCAACTTCAGAGGCTACCGTCTTCAAAGTTCACATCGTCCAAGGGATAAAGCAATTGTCTTCTAGATTGGATTCCTACAGTTGTACTTTTCCAGAATTCTTGTAATCTTTTTACAAAGTTTGTATCAATAAAGTTCATACTTTTGTTTTTGCAAACAAAATGGCGACTCTGCTGGGGAGGACTTTCTCCTCCGATGAGGAAGTGACAACTCAATGTGGCGTTGCGTCTATCGGGAAGACGCAAAGACTCTGGTTGTGAAGGTCAATCAGACAGCCTATGAAGCTATGATCAACTCCAGGACCACTCCTCGTACTACAACAACTTCTGCCATGAGCAAAGTGCGCCCAGTATGGGTCCCCAAGACTGCTGTGCAGTCTGTTGATTCTGTCCTTAAGACTGCTGCACAGTCTAAGGTCTCTGCCACCAAGACTGTTGTACAGTCTGTTGTCTCTGCTGTTGCACAATCTGCCTCTGCCACTCATGCGCAGTCTGATATGGCCAGTGCACAACCTACATCATATGCTGTTCTGTCAAAATACAAGACTCATGTTCCTCTGGCGCAGTTGGCTGCTACTCTGTCTGCGCAATCTACTATTCCAGCAACCAGAGTACAACTCAAGCACTCTGGAAACAAGGCTCCTGCTGCGCAAACCACTATGGTTCAGGCCAGAAGAACTTCTGCCAGAACTCCTCCTGCGTACTCTGCCAGTGCAACCTATGCGCAAGCTATACCTGCACAATCCAAGAGAGACAGCCCTTTGGCTAATCTCTTCTCTTCTCATAAAAAGAGAAAAAGCTCCGCTCCCCCTCTCCAATACTCTGCTGCTCCTGCATAATCCACTGGGGGTAGTCTTTTGGCTATTCCTCCTCCTATCCAGAACAAAGGAAAAGGCCCTTTGGTCTTTTCTCAAACTTCCTTGTCCCATGACTTGGAAGACAACAGAGGGAAACGCTCTTTAGCTAACCCTTCTTTCCAACACAAAGGAAAAGGCCCTTTGGTCTTTTTCCAGTCTTTCTCGGTGTTTACCGTTGAAGATCAATCTGAATATGCTCCGGTACCAGTCAGTACAAGGACCCTTTCTCACAAGGATTCTTCTTCTCTCCTTGCCAAAGGGAAGTGTACTGATCAGAGAGGTATTCTGCCTACTCCGGTAGCAGAGTTCCAAGATCTCCCAACCCTCAAGAATTCCCGTTCAAGACAAGGAAAATTGATGGTGTCTCAGACAGAAACCCCTGGGGATGAGTTTGCTGATCTAAGAACTTATCTCAATCGACCAACTTCGGTGAAACATAAACAACCAATGCCGAAGACTAACCAACATCAGAAGCAAGCTTCCAGGATCAAGAATCCGGACACCTATGCCAATGAAATGAGCACTTCCCTGTACACTCAGGGAATAAAACATTTAAAGAATCGGAACCATGTTCCGAATGTTATCAAAGAACACATCCCTCGAACTTTTGCTCGTCCTGTTGCTGTTCCCGATCTCCGAGAACACCTCAAGCAAAAATGGGACAACACCTCAACATCCCCAGTGCAACCACATGGACACCATTACAATCATAAAGTGGTCATCAAGTGTTGTTGCTAGACAACAAGACGATCTGTCTTCGATCGTTTGAACTTTTCTAACTCTAAACCTATGTCGGAAGATGAAGACGAGGTTCTGTACACTTCCGTCAACATGACTTCTAGAGACACTGGGGGTAGGAAGTGCTCCAAGCACGGCAAGCCTCGTAAGCCAAGCCAACGGTATTTAGATTTACTCCAAGAATCCTCTGAAGGAGTATTCCAACATACCCGATCCCAAAGCCGAGACACAATCGGTCAAAGGAATCTTCAAGATCCTTCTGAACGTCTCCTTCCTTCTCACTCAGGAGATGATTCTTTCTCTGACTATGATACATACAGTGAAAGCTCAGAACAAACAGTATCCTCCACTGTACCCAGAGAAGTGACAGCTTATGTTGTCAATGAAGATCCCGATGCTTCCAATTCAGCTAGTCAAGAACAGAGAATAGCTGCACTAGAAGATAAGCTGAAGACAATAGCTGAAATGGTCGCAAGTATGCATTCCATCATTGTGGCCCAGCATATAGTCCCACCGATCGTACCTCCTACAAATCCTGAAATTATAGCATCGTCGGTGCCTGTTAATACAGGGCTGGGGGTAGCATCTCTTCCAGTACCTCCTGTGCAAATCCAACCTACACCCAGTCAGTCAGGTACTGGGGATAGTGCTTATCATGCTGTTCCTCCTCCTAACACCGTGGTTCAGCCTGCTCCTTCTACATCAGTGGAAGATGCCAATGAAGTTGTCAAGCTCTTGCGAACTCAGTTCGAAGCTTTCAAGGAGAAAGATAACTTGCAAAGGTTGGGGATCAAGCAACCTTACCCAGTTGAATGGAAGGAAGTTCCATTTCCTCTGAAGTATAAGATCCCAACCATCTCGCTGTTTGATGGCAGCACTTCTCCCAGTCAGTTCATTAACCACTTTGAGGTTATGACTGTCCAACTTCAACCAAATGACGCTCTTCTTACCAGAGTATTCGTCGGCTGTTTAGCCGGCGTAGCATACGATTGGTATAGAAGCTTGCCCGATGGTTGTATCACCTCCTTCTCTGGCTTAAAGCAAATCTTCTTGGAACGATTTTACGAGGGGATCGATGACATGACTATGTCAGCCCTTAATAAAATCAAGCAAAGACACAATGAAACTGCTGAGAGCTTCATTGAAAGATTCTGCCGGGAAGCTTTGAAAATGCCTCCTGGAACTCCGGCTGCTGTCACCATAGATACCTGTAAGGCAAATCTGTTGCCTATCATCAGCATGTGGACGGGGTCTACTCAGTTACAAGATTGGCCATCCTTCATTGTCAACGGTAAAGCAACTAAAGTTAGCACCGACAAATTCAAGCAGCTAGGGGTACAAATGTCTAACCCCGACCGGGATGAACATCAAACATCAGGTGGTGGCAATCGCCAGAATAACCGTAAAGCAAAAGAAACTTTGAACATCAATTTGAACAAGAATAAAGAATCTCTTGCAGTCAACGTAGCTCCTCCTACGTCCACTTCCACTCCTTCTGTACCTCCACCGAGAGAACCTCGTCCTAAAGTAGAATATTCTTTTGACGAGAATGACACGGCGAGCATCTTTGATTGCTTAATCAAAAGCAATAAAATCTAACTTCCAGATCCAAAGAAGCCTGACAAAGTCGGTAAGACTGATCATCCCAAGTACTGTGTTTATCACAGGTTCATCGGACATCCCACTCAAGCATGTTATGTGCTCAAAAGCAAAATCCAGGAGCTGGTCAACGCTGGTGTTGTTACTCTGCAACAAGACGAGAAGACTGTTACTGCAAATATGGTATCAGTTCAGTTCGGTGACTTTCCGCCGCAGATGGTGCAGCACGGCGTCATCCCTATTCCCAAAACTACTCTTGAGATTGAGAATCTCCCTCCCCCACGAAATGAAGGTCTCGTCCCCTTGTCTCTTGACAATGGCGAGATAATATGGATTCATCCAGATCTTACTTCAGAGTTCGAACTTCCCTCTTTCTCCAAGAAGAAAGATCGCTCCAAGGGCAAGAGAAAGACTTGCAATATGGTATCTTTTGACCCCATAATTGACGAATAAATCCTATTGGGTACTAGATCAGGTAAAGCTTATCTAAAGGATTACCCGAAGCTCAAGAGAATCCTGCTTCTTCTTCTGAGCCTGCTACAGTACAGCCTGCTTCTACTGAGGATATTCCTACTGTATCCTTACCGGTTGTAGAGTCTACTCTTCCCAAGCCGACGATCACTGACAAAGGCAAACAGCAAGTCCGCTTCGACAAACCTTTTAAGAAGTCATCTCCTTCTGGACTTCAGAAGCTTTACAACTTTGATATTTTGGCTCAGTTAGCCAATACACCGGCCAGGCTATCCATCTTTGAGCTCTTACGTCTCTCCAAAGAGACTCGAAAAACTCTGAGCGAGGCTCTTATGCAAGCCGAAACCTGTTTAGCTCTTCTGAAGAAGCCGAAAGCAGAACCAGTCTCTTGCCTTCATTGTCATAGTATTCTGGAGTTAATTCCAAACATAACTTTCACACAGGATGACATGTTGATGGAAGACAACATGCATGATCGTCCTTTGTACTATACAGGATACGTCGACTCGATGAAAGTCGATCGTATTCTGATAGATCCACGGTCTGCTCTCAACATCATACCAAAGACAATGTTGGATGCGCTAAAAATCCCAGTGCATAGTCTCTCCAGTACAATCACCACCATCCTTGGGTTCAATCAGGGAAGGAGTGAACCTCTGGGCAAGATTCGCCTAAAACTCCAAATAGGCAATCTTCGTACAAAGGTTACCTTCTACATCATTGAACAATCATGGTTGTTCCTATAATGCTTTGCTGGGAAGACCATTTCTGCACGAGCAAAACATTGTCCCTTCAACTCTCCATCAATGTTTTAAATATGTTGATGATAATGGAGAAGTGCAAAAGGAGGTTGCTGATCTTTATCCTTTCAAAGGCGTCGAAGCATACTGCAATGATGCTCGTATGTACAAGGACGAATTCATGAAGGTTGCCCTGTCTCTGGATACTGAAGAAGGGCAAAAAATAGTGCCTAATGATACCCTTATCATTCATGTCAAAGGGCGTGTTTATCGTCCTCAATCTTCCAAGCCACTGGCTATCCACTTGCCAGTCCAGAAGCAATCAATTGATGATCAAGATCAAAGGGAGCTCACCTTTTCTGAGTCGCTTGTTATCGACTTACGTCGTAACAAGGACAAAAAGTAGCTCACTTCTTCTGAGCCCTTTGTTATCGATTTATCTCATAACAATGACAAAAGGGAGCTCACCTCTTCTGAGCCACTTGTTATCGACCTCCGTCGTAACAAGGCCAATCCTCCTCCATGTTCTTCTTCTCCCCCTCTTGTAATCAATCTGACCAAGCTTGCTAAGGCTAAAGGTCCTGTTGTAAATACGAATGTACAAATTAATGAAAAAGCGTATACTTTCCAGTATACTGATGTCATTTATCATGCTAAATGCTATTTGGATATGTTAGATAGCTTCCAATCATTTACAATGGGAGTTGTACAATCTCTTCAGACAGAAGTCTCATTTGAACACCCAGATGATTCATATCGAATTGTTCCTGCTCGTAAGAAAGGCGAGAGTCCAATACTTTTTAGTAAATGACCGGAACAACAATTCAGCTATACGGATGATAGCAAAAGCAATGATACGGGGCATCTTCAACTCCGTCGTTACAGTCAACAATCAAAAGACATCATCCGAAAGATGGGTTACGACTTCAAGAGTGGCCTCAACTACGGTAAAGGATGGAGAACTCCTATCCGTACGGCTGTTCCGAATGGAAAGTCAGAGATGTACTACAGCAGGACCAAAAAAGGTCTCGGATATGCTTCTCCTCCAGTGTTATCCTCAGCAGGCTCTGTATCCGATAGTGAGGAGCGTTCTAACTCTTCTGATTCCAGATCGTGGGATTCTGATACCAGTATCGGTCAAGTCCATCGGCTGACTGTATCTTCTAACATGGTCTCCGTTGAACTTCTAGAAGGATATGATGAGGATATTGAAGAAAAATCCTAAAATAGATCCTTGGGCTCAATGAATGGATACCCAATAGGAACTCTGATTTGAATAAAGGGAACCTCCTACCGAAGATCAATTAGTTCAAGTTGATATAGGAGAGAACGGGTCACCTCGTCCAATATTTATCAGCAAGAACCTTCCAGAGGCAGATAAATAAGAATTAATTCTTCTGATTAAAGAATATATTGATGTCTTTGCCTGGAGTTATGAAGACATGCCAGGACTAGATCCCAAAGTGGCTACTCACAAATTGAACATCTTGCCGAATGCAAAACCGGTCAAACAACAACAATGCCATTTCAAGCCAGAAATGATGGATGCGATCGATGATGAAGTCAAGAAGCTCATAGCTTATGGATTTATTAGAGAAGAACATCATCCTGATTGGGTAGCCAATGTTGTCCCAGTTCTAAAGAAAACCGGCAAAGTTCGAGTCTACATCGACTTCTGGGATCTTAATGAAGCATGTCCAAATGATGAATTTTCTCTCCCTATCACGGATGTCATGATTGACAACACCTGTGGGTTCGAAAGAATATCTTTCATGGACGGATTCTCCGGATACAATCAGATTCGGATGAATCCTGAAGATGAGAAGCATACTTCTTTCCGCACTCCTCGTGGAGTTTACTGCTATACTGTGATGCCGTTTGGTCTCAAGAACACGGATGCGACATACCAACGAGCCATGAGTACCATCTTTCAAGATCATCTATGCAAGACTGTCGAATGCTACGTTGATGATATTGCTGTCAAAAGTCGTCTAAAGGAAGATCACATCCAAAACTTGAGAACAATCTTCAATCTCATGCGCCAACATCAACTCAAAATGAATCCCACCAAATCATTCTTGGGTGTCTCTAGTGGCAAATTTCTCGGCTTCGTCATTACCTCTAAGGGTATACACGTGGATCCCGAGAAGATCAAAGCCATTCAAGAGATGCGTCCTCCATGCAACCTAAAAGAGCTACGAGGATTCCAAGGTCGACTTGCGTACATCAGAAGATTTATTTCGAATCTGTCTGGACGCTGTAGACCATTCACTCAACTCATGAAGAAGGGTGTATCTTTCGTTTGGACTGAAGAATGTCAACGAGCATTTGACGACATAAAGCGGTATCTCATGAATCCACCAGTCTTGGTGCCACCGATCTCAGGCATACCATTCTTAATGTATGTCTGTGCTATGGACCATTCATTGGGTGCTTTACTTGCCCAAAAGAACAAAGAAGGTCATGAACAAGCCATTTACTATCTTAGTCGTACTATGATTGGTGCTGAACACCGTTATAGTCCGGTCGAAAAAGAATACCTAGCTCTTATTTTCGCTATTCAAAAGACTCGGCATTACATCATTGGCCAAACTATTCATGTTATATCCTGAGTTAATCCTCTTCGGGTATTGATGAAGAAGCCCAGCACACTCAATTTTCGGCTGGCTACATGGGCCATTCTGTTAGCCCAATATGACATGGTATATGTTCCACAAAAGTCTGTCAAAGGTCAAGCGCTGGCGAATTTTTTAGCAGCTTATCCTGTTCCAGAGACGTCCAAGCTCTATGATGAAATTCCAGATAAGACATTGGAATCTAATACAATCTCTGAAGAATTTCCTACTTGGCGTCTATTCTTTGACGGAGCCTCCAGAATTGGACCCAATGGTGCCATTGTCGCAGGAGTTGGAGTTATCCTTGTTTCTCCAGACGGATCAACTATCCAAAGAGCCTACTCTCTAGATGAACCATGCTCTAACAATGTAACAGAGTACAATGCTCTACTGATCGGCCTTCAGCTAGCCAAGCAACTAGATGTCGAGTATCTTGAAGTCTATGGTGACTCCAAGCTCGTTGTTAACCAGGTTAGAGGGTCCTATGAAGTTCGCCATCAAGATCTAGCGCCTTACTTTGAAGCGGCAATCAACATGGCTACATCATTCAAAGCCTTCTTCATTGAATATGTACGCCAAGCTTACAATAATGAGGCAGATGCTTTGGCCAATCTTGCAGCAGTCTTAGCCATCCCTATCAAAAGACAACAGGTGGTGGTTATCTCTAATCGGGAATTGTTCTGCATCGAAAATAATCATAATATTGAGTTCAGTAATCTTACTGAAGCCAATGTTATCAGTGAAGATTGGAGAGGTCCCGTCATCAACTTCGTAGTTCATGACATACTTCCTGAAGATCCCAAAGAGGCTATGAGTATTCGTCGAAGGTCTCTACGATTCTACTATAATCAGACCACTAAGACTCTCTATCGACGAACTTATGACGGCATACTCTTGCGCTGTCTTGCTGGTGATGAAGCAAAGTAGGTATTGCGTGAAGCTCACGACGGTGTCTACGGAGCACATCAACCTGGCCCTAAATTACAGGATCACATCCGACGAATGGGTTACTATTGGCCTTCTATGGTATCAGATGCCATTTAATATGCAAGGAAATGTCGAGCTTGTCAAATCCATGCAGATTTTATTCATCAACCTTCAAAATTTCTGCATCCAACGGCTGCTTCATGGCCTTTTGAAGCTTGGGGCATGGACATCATAGGTCCCATCAATCCTCCTTCTTCTAGAGGATATCGGTTCATATTGGCAATAACCGACTACTTCTCTAAATGGGCTGAAGCTATACCTTTGGCTAAAGTCAAAACCAGCAGCATCATCAACTTCGTCAAACACCATGTCATCTATCGATTTGGTGTACCTCGAAGAATCATTCATGACAATGGACCTCAATTCATCAGCCAGAAGTTTACGAGATTCTGCGATGATCATCGGATTGACAATATTGCTTCTACAGCCTACAATCCTGCTGCTAATGGCTTAGCTGAAGCTTTCAACAAAACTATTATCAAGCTCCTCAAGAAGTTTGTGTCTACCAACAAACGAAACTGGAGTGAAAAGCTTGGTGAATGTCTTTGGGCTTACCGTACTACGGTCCGCAATCCCACAGGCTTTACATCCTTCTCTTTGGTGTACGGTTGTGAAGCAGTTCTTCCTCTGAAACTTCAAATTTCTTCTTTAAGGATTGCCATTGCTAATGAACTTACTACAGAGAACAACGATCTTCTTCGACTTCAAGAATTAGAAGCGCTCGATGAAAAGCGGCTATTGGCTCAACATTATATTGAGTTATATCAAGCCCGTATCTCGAAGACTTTCAACCGTAAAGTTAAAGTCAGAGCCTTTCAGCAAGGAGAACTTGTTCTAACAGTAAGACGTCCTATGACTATGACTCACTCGAGCAAAGGTAAGTTCGATGCGAAGTGGAAAGGGCCTTATATTGTCAGCAAAGTCTTTTCAAACGGAGCCTATCAACTTTTAGAGTTAGATGGTCCAGTTGCAATGATGCCTATCGATAGAAAATTCCTTAAGAAATACTATGTATAAATGTAACAGAGATTTTATGTAAATAAGATCAGACAATTCATAAATAAAGTTTGATTTTTATTTCATCATAAATGATGTTAAATGATATTAAGGAAGGTCACTATCATCATTTTTGACATTGGGACGTGGACCACTGCCGTCTTTATCAAAGACATAATCAGCAAAAGAACTGAGAACATCCTTGCTCGAGCCTACCAGGGACTTGCAAGCAGCCATTCTCATGGCCTCTTCCTCTTCAGTCTTTCCTGGTTCAAGCAGAAAGTCCAAGATATCCCGCTGTGGTTTGGGTACAGACGAACCTTCGCCTACTTCTGCCTGCTTTGGCTGGACTGGATCGGCAGGACGTTCTTCAGTGCTTACTTCAATCTTCGGAACAATTTCAGTCTTCTTGGATGCATCTCCGGACGACATCTTTATGTTGAAAAGTGGAAATGATCATTCCTTCCAGATTTCTATTCTATTTATAGGCAGATATTCTCAAAACAATGAAACGACACATTCATCTGACGGTTCATCCATTCATTATCATCATCTGACGGTTCACCCGTTCACATTCATCCGACGGTTCACCCGTTCATTATCATCATCTGACGGTTCATCCGTTCATCATTATCCGACGGTTCACCCGTTCATTATCATCATCTGACGGTTCATCCATTTATCATCATCTGACGGTTCACCCGTTCATTATCATCATCTGACGGTTTGTCCGTTCATCATCATCCGACGGTTCATCCGTTCATCCGTTCATTTTTGATGATTTATTTATTTTTGATGATTTATTTCGTTCACACCTTTTTAATGATTCATTTTCGTTCATTTAATCATCCACATCAGCAACTTGTCGTCCTCGATTAAGTTGTCTATTGAAATAATAATATTCGACAAATTATATTCTGTCACGTCCACATTACCTCTGAGCAGATATAATGAATATGATTATTTTTTAAAATCGAGAAATATATCATGTCCTGTACCTCTGAATATATTTTCTATTGCTATTATTTGTATCTGAACAAGATATGCAATAAATAATAGAGCCACAACCAAATGTCTTTTTATTTGATCAAAATTCAAGACATTATAAAAATATACATATTGCAAAAACAAGAAGATACAAGAAATCTTTCTATTAAACTGGTGGTGTCATCAAGCCGGTAATTTGTTGCTTCAGAGTCTGCAGACGTTCTTCGCGGGATTCCATCACTCTCTTTCTGGCCTCTTCCATCCCAGATTTCTCGTTGAAAGTTGGCATGGTTACCATTCTGCGAGTGATTTCATCATTATGTGCTGCGACATATTCGTCTCTTTCTTGGGTTAGAGCACCGAGTTGTTGGATTGCAGTTTGATGCTCGGTAACATCATCTTCCAGTTCTTCTTGAAGACGGGTAATCTCCGCTCTCAGTTCAGCAATTCTTCTCTCTTTTCTTTCAGCAGTAGATGCCACCGATTCCACCTTGGAATTGTACTCAGCAGATTAAGTAGCAAAAGCATCCAAGAGAATCTGGAAATTTACTCTCTCAATTGTAGCTTCCTGAGCCATTCGTTCAAATTCCGCTTGAACTAAGGGTTCTACCTCCCCCTTATTGAGCTCTTTGTAGTTCTTTATTGAAGTCTCTAGCTCATTTAATATATGTTCAAGAAAAGTGGCCTGAGGCTCGTCACCTTGCTCGCGGATAGCATGAACTAAAAAAGAGGTTGGACCTCTAACTGTGTAAAAATCAGCATCCACTTTTTCTATCACCCTATTGATCAATGCCCCAATGAATCGAAGAAGAATTTGGTAAATGATTGGATGACGAATTGATTGGTCGCAAGAGCACCAGGAGTCGCAGCTACTCCTGTTGAAGATGAGGCAGCAGGACGTTCAGTTTCTTGTATTTGGACGGAAGGCTCTTTGAATAAAGAAACTAAAGTGGAGCTGGTCGCTCCTCCTGGTTGTTCTTCTGCAAAATTAAATATTGTCATTCTGCCTGTCATTTGCTATTGTCAAAGAGAATCAAAAGTGAAAATAGGCTTACCATGGTTCGATCCGGCGACTGGCCTATCATCTGTTGGGACAGATTCTAGCTGAGCAGAAGTAGCTTCAGACACTATTGCCTGACTACTTCCTGCTTCGGAGCCACAGGATAAATGGCGACTGCTACTAGTAATTGTCGTCGTAAGTACTATGTCCATGCACAATGGAGGAGCTGGAGAAGATCCAAGTTCTGTAGGGATAAGAAGAAAGATGTTAGCTGTCAATCTATTTAAAGAAAATTGCTAATTTCATTCTATACCTTGGGGATCAACAGCAGGAGTTTCCTCTAGGGCCGCTTCTTCATCTACTATCTTTTCTGGAGATGCCTGTACCTCAACATCCTTTTCAGGATCCAAGGTATCATCAGCAGCTTCAGGAGATATCTGTACCTCAATATCCTTCTCAGGATCTAAGGTGTCATCAGCAGCCATATGAGACACATGCTCTTCATCATCCCCTTCAGGATCATGTGTATCCTCAATGTCCTCAGATGATGAACTCTTCTCATTTTCATCTTCCTCCGGTACCTCCCCACTGGCAGTTGCAGCGGTTTGATCAATGTAATCCTGTAGACCAAAGTCACAGTCATTTAAAGCATCGATCATCAAACGATCTTCTTCCTCACGGATTGCTTCTGGTGTAGCAGGAGGTTGAGTAGTCTCCATCACCGGTAAAGGGGATTGCAAAGCTTCATGCTCTGTCTCAGCAATATTTTCTCTTGGCTCTACGGCCTCATTTCTCTCTTCCCTCTGCTCAATCTTTTCCCTCCGTTCTGGACTAGGAGTTTTATTCCCAGACTCAGAAACATGGGTAGGAGATGGCATGGTGATTCCAGCCGCAGCGTTCATCACTACTGAAGACAAAATTTGCCTTGGAGGAGAAACTGTTCTCTTCTTTCTTCTGTGAGCTAGTTTCTTCCTTCTATGTAGAGGCCTCTCAGGACTCTCTACGTTTACTACCTCAACCTGTTTCTGAATAGAGGTCGGTGTAGCTGCTTCATCTCGAGTGGACTCGGCCAATTGTCTGGATTGCGATCTGGTGGTAACCTTCTCTGAAGAATGTTCCAAGATCAATTTCTTCTTCACAGCTGGGGAAGAAGGCTCTTCTCTCCTTCTCTTCTTCTTCTTGACCGGAGACTTAACAACCTTCAGAGAAATTCTTAAAGGTTGGTTAACTTCCTCAGGGAAATTGGCTTCCCTGAAAGCTTCTAATGGATCGTCCACTGGCTCATGTTCTTTATCGTTATTGGGAGCTAATGTGTCAGTCGCTCCTTTCTTCAGACGATTTGCTGTTGTAAAACTATCAACGAGGCTATAGTTTTCAGTAAATATATTAGCAGCTGTATAAAATTGTGAATAAGTATACAATATTCTAGGACCAGCATCAGTTCTGTTTGGCATCGAGAACACAGCCTTTGTGTCTCGAGTATTGTAGTAAGCCCAGGCCCGGGCACCATCGATCAAATAACCTTTTCCTTGTAGGCACGTAATGGCGTTACCTACATGAAACTAGTCTTAGCCGAATTGGCGCACAAAATGGCTGGGCAGATAGGGCTCCAAATAGTATTCCTCTTCAAATCTGTATACTAAATGTGATGGTCTGATTGTCTTCAGCCATTCAAAAGATACTCGACCTATTGGTTGCCTTCCAAGGTCAATCCGATTTGCTGCCATATGCTCATAACCAGTTGGAGGGAGAGAGCAAAGAAAATTCCATCCTTTGCCGAGGTTCAGAGTTCGTCTGCAGTCTCTCAGACTAGTGTATATCCACCTGCTCTGTGAGAATCTGCGCAAAAAACTGCCACCAACTGCTCCCATGGCAGGGTTCATCAATGATGGATGATGCAAGAGCAACCATCCGAATAAGTAGGTGTAAGGTAACTCCAGTCTAGGGAAGTTCCCTTTATCACTCTTGCACTTGATCATAGAATCAACATACAAACGAAGACCTGCATTGATCCTACAGGTCATCGCTGATAGTAAATCTATCCGGTAGCCGAAGACTAACCGGACAACAACAAAAAGAACACCGCGATGGAAGCGGTCTACAGCACTTGCTCCAGGCACGACGAATCGACGTAGCCAGTATGTCAAAAATCCTGCCAGCTGGGCTTATTTAGACATGGACCTATAGCCCATTCTTATACAGCTCTCCACAAATTCTCCAGGCTTAAGAGGAGGATATTGGTGTTCATCATCAACTCTGATATCCATCCTCTTATTTTCTTCTATCAGCTTTAGCACTTCTCTGTTACTGAGGGGATAGAAGAAATCAGGGTTGCATGAGTCGTGGTCTTTTGTCTTTTTCTTAATAATGTGGTCGAGAAAAAGATAAGTCAACCATTTGGATGAATAGCATGTGCCAGAAGAGCCACTTTGGCAATACAAAGAGCATATATTATATTGGCATAGAAGCTCATCAAAGACTTCCACCATCTTTGAATTCTCTCGACGAAGTCTATCTAACTCATCGTTGGCCGGGACGTACTCCTCGTAAGGCAAATCACCCATTGGTAAATATGAGATATACTTCATCTCATGAAGAGCTAAGCCCATCTCCCCGCAGGGCGTCATAAATGTCCCTGTCCTGTAGTTATACCTCTCTGCCAGAGCCAAAAATAGATGAGAATTTGGGAAGAAGCCATATACAGTAGCATGTACCGCATTATACAGATCAATTTCTCTGAATTTATCTTCAAACTAGACCAGTATCCAGTTAGCTATGCAGCTCCATCTTTTGATGTCTGGGTTTACCAAACCTATCAACCGGATGTCTTGATCCGGATAACTGCCCTCTGCCTTGGCATACTCATTGGCAAAAATTGGTGTCCTTACCGGCAGCAACAAAGATGAGTTCTCAGGGGGAATACAACCTGGTTTCAACCCTCTTAATAAAGTGCTGTGTCGTTCGGAAGAACTATAGAACTTGTCTCTATTATTTCGGTCTTTCTTGACACAGATATTTCCGGTCCGTGCCTGTTGAAGGGGAGTGATGTCCCATTCCATCCTCCTAGGATAGCTGGCATGAGCATATCTTGCTAGAGGAAGACATCTAGATATGTCTGGCAACTTGATCAATTTCTCCTTCTATTGGAAAGTTCTCGACTCGACTCGGGGTCTTGGTTGAGAACTTTATCAATGGCGTCGCCGAAGAGGAACATAGGCTTCCTATGATTGACAGCATCAGCAGATTGCAAAGGCTGTCCATTTATCAGACTTAGCAAAGTCTCGTTATCCTGTGCTATCAAAATAGCCTGGCGAGAAGATGGAAGGGCATATTGTGGGAACAGTACATGAGATAAGTCTTCTTTGAAATCTGGCTCAGCTAAAGTTCCTACAAATGTTTCATATTCAGGATCTTCTCTGGTATTAACTGCATCAAACAGAAAAATCAAAATTCAGTATAAGTCAAAGTCAGAAATTTTTTTATCAGATTGCGTAAACATCAGATTGTGCAACCATCAGATTGCACAAACATCAGATTGCGCTGACAAAGCTTGCGCAAGCATCATTTTGTGCTGACAAGATTGCGCAAATCAGCCGATTGCGCTGACATTTGCCAGCGCAATTCAACCGATTACGCGAGAAGATATTCTTCATAAAAATGAAGAATAATGTGTTCGTGCAACCAAAACCCTAAAAAGGGTGGCGCAGTATGATCACATCTCTAAAAAGAGATAGATTTTAAGATCCAGCAAAGTCAAAAAACCCTAAAAAGAGTTTTTCGATCGGGTTGTCAACCTCGCAAAGCAGGGTGCACAGTTTCATGACGGAAAGGACGAGGCGCAATACGAGTTGAAGACTCGGCGGGGGCCTTGCCCTTGGCGGCGGCGGAGGAACGCTTGGGAGCCATGAGATCGACGGGGAAGAAAGACTGAAGTCGGAGTAGGCTCGGGGTTTCTCTCTCTCAAACACAATGAAAGCAAGTAAAGAATAATTTGAAGGATCGAGGAAACTATTTATAGTTTTTCAAAGAACAAACGGCCGCCACAGATTGCGCCAAAAAAGTAGGGGTTGATTCATCCGATTGTGCAGACAGCTCGACATATGCGCAACTTGATTTAAAATTCAAAATTCAAAGTATTTCGAAATTTTGAATAAATTCAACTTTCAAAAACTTTGAAGGGGGTCTTGTAGGTCCTAAAAAATCAAGTTGCACCCATCAACAAAGTCATAAAAATCAAGAAAAACAGCTTTCAAATGAACCGCGCAGACATCAGATTGTGCATCATCCAGATGGCACAGACTGGACTGCGCACACTTTCAAGTACGTAGGCTGATGTGGCAATGTCATCATTACCTGACATAATCAAATCTTCTGACAACTAACAGCATAAAAAACGAGGAGACTGTTCATTTATTGTGTCGCACAGCGCTCGAGGACAGCTGTACATGCAGCGTAATCTGTTTGCAGCGCAATCCAGCCTAGCGCAGTCCATCTCAGCGCAATCCAAAGTTAGCGAATTCATGTGGCGCACTTCATCATGACAACTGACAAAAGTACACATGGCATTCATGCCATCAATTGCTCGTTATGTGGCAACCGTTTGCACACGATCATGCACATTTCAATTAAATGATGCCATGTGTCCAAGACAGTTGGCCCACGACCAGACAACTGCCTGCGCAGTCTGATGCTGCGCAATCCAGTGCCTGCGCAATCCAACTTACGCCATTCAGAATAACTAAAAGTTAGTTATTTCCAGAACTCTATAAAGAGAGTTTCAAGTCTTCATTCAAGGGGATCAGACATAAAGTTCAGAAATATCAGAGAGTCCAGGAGTTCTTGCCCAAGTGCTGCTGCATTCTTCCGAGGCTTTTGCCTTCAACTTCAGAGGCTACCGTCTTCAAAGTTCACATCGTCCAAGGGATAAAGCAATCATCTTCTAGATTAGATTCCTACATTTGTACTTTTCCAGAATTCTTGTAATCTCTTTACAAAGTTTGTATTAATAAAGTTCATACTTTTGTTTTTGCAAATAGGCCATAGCTGGCAGACACGACATTTGGATCCTCTGCTCGAAGGACGTCAACATCGGAGTCATACAGGACGCCAGACAGGCCCTTTCCTGCTGGTTCGATCACCCCATGATCCCAGAGCGCACCATTATTTCAGCTGTCCATGGCAGCTGCGATATGGTGGAGCGGAAACACCTTTGGAACGACCTTCTTGATATCCACCTCCATCACAGCGACACATCGTGGCTCTGTATCGGAGATTTCAACGCGATAACCTGCAGAGAAGAGAAAATCAGTGACCGCCCTCCTCCCTTGCCGGCAATGCAAGATTTCAACAACTTCATATTCAACGCCCACCTAACATCCATCCAGTTCACCAGCAACGCCTTCACCTGGTGCAACATGCAGGAAGGCGACCGCCGTCAATACTCCCGCCTGGACAGAGGGCTCGCGAATGCATTTTGGCACAGAATGGGACTCAACACCAACCTATCCCACCTCAATTCCTCGGAGTTCGACCACACTCCTCTACTGGTTGAAATTAACAACACCACTAATCCTTTCAAAAAAAGCTTCCAATTTCTCGATTTTTGGACTGAACACCCACAATTCTTGGGCATCGTGGCTGAAGCGTAGAACCACGAGGACTCTTCCAACCCCCTCTCCCGGGTGAGTAACAAGCTCAGAGCTACTAGGAGAGCTCTATCCCACTGGAGCAAACAAGCGTACAGAGATATTTTCTAAGATGTCCGGGTCGCAGAGGACGATGTCACCCGTACCGAAGCCAAGTTCATGTCTGACCGCTCCATTGCGGCCAGAAAAGCTCTGAATCTCACCAAGGCCATGCTCAAATTCAGGATCAAATTTGAGACTGAATTCTGGAAGCAGAAAGCGAGATTGAAATTGGATAGCGAAGGGGACAAAAACTCCAAATACTTTCATGCTTGCGTCAACGGCCGCAGACAGAAGCTATCGATTCACCATATCGTCGACGACAACGGGACCATCAAAACGGACCAAAAGAGCATTCAAGCCGAGGCCATGAACTTCTATTCCAAACTATTCTCCAAAGAGACGGTCTACAAAGACAACTCCTTTCTAGACCAAATCCCCCTTTTCGTTAATGCTTCCGATAATGCTCAGCTAGAACGAACCCCCTCTGCCCAGGAAGTGAAAGAGGCAGTGTGGGCGCTGAACGAGCACAGTGTGCCAGGACCGGACGAGTTTTCAGGGGTTTTATTCCGCACGTGTTGGGATATCATCAAACACGACATCACCGAAGCGGCTATCGCCTTCTTCGAAGGAGCCACTTACCCCAGAGCCATCTCTGGCGCCAAACTGATCCTTATCCCTAAAAAAACAACCCAGAATCATTTCACGATTTTAGACCCATCAGTCTCTGCACCTTCACCAACAAGATCATCTCCAATATTATCGCAACCAGGATGGCTGGTTTTCTCCCCAAGATCATTTCCGAGGAACAAAGCGGGTTTGTTCGTGGGAGAAACATCCAAGACAATATATGCTGGCCCAGAAACTCATTACATGTATGAAATTCCCGATGAGAGGTAGCAACATCGCTGTCAAAATAGACATGGAAAAAGCTTACGACAGACTGGACTGGCAATTCATGATCTGGGTATTCAGAGCCTTCGGATTCTCAGAGAACTGGACCAACATCGTATGGAGATCCATTAGCAACTCATGGTTCTCTACGGTCATCAATGGCCATACCGAAGGGTTCTTCAAATCAGAGTGCGGGGTTAGACAGGGCGACCCTCTATCCTCCATCGTTTTCATTATTACAGCTGACGCCCTGAGCAGGAACCTCAACAACATGGTCAACACCCCGTACTTCCAGCACTATCATACCTCCAGTGGATGCCCTGTCATCACCCATCTGGGCTTCGCCAACGATCTCCTTATCTTCTCATCCGGGGACGAAGGAGCGGTTGAGGTGGTCCACGACACCCTGCAGAGGTACTCCAGGTGCTCTGACCAGAAGATCAATTCCTCCAAGAGCGTCATCTACGCCCACCACAACATCAGGATAGATCACGCCAGAAACCTCTCCAACTTAACCTCCTTTTCTGTTAACCATCCTCCGTTCAACTATCTTGGTTGTCCTTTTATATATAGGAAGTCCAACTCAGGCATCTTTGAGAACTTGACCACTAGAATCAAGAGGAGACTAGAAGGATGGCACAATGCAACCCTATCCCCAGGCGGCAAGATGATCCTGATCAATCACGTGCTCACCTCCATCCCTATCCACACTCTGGCAGCATGCTCTCCGCCCAAAAAGGTTCTCTCCTCTATCAAACATATCTTCTGTAACTTCTTTTGGAGGCATAGCAACGGCCAAGACAAGCATCACTGGACCAGCTGGGACTCCATGGCTCATCCCACTATCGAGGGGGGTTGGGATTTCTGAAACTCTCTCACATCGTTATAGCTTTATCTATGAAACTGTGGTGGAAACTTCGCACGAGCAACAATCTATGGACCAGGTTTTTGAAGGCCAGGTACTTCAAGCACTTCCACCCTTCTATGGCCATTTACAACAGCAGATCCTCAGCAGCTTGGTGTCGTATCCTTATCGGACGTGACCTAGCAGAGCCCGTGATGAGACTATATTTAGGGACGGGCGACTCCAATCCCTTTCTCGAGCGATGGGTTAGGGACAGCTTCATCCTGAACTTCACAGTATCCCTGAGAGATAGTAGGATTCAAGACCTGTGGAACCACTCCACTAGCGAGTGGAACTGGGATCTAATTAGGGAGTGGTCAGGTGACGAGGCAGCTGATATCATACGTCAGAGCGGATTAAGTATCGACAGCGATGCCGACGTGTTGAGGTGGTCCATCGAAGCCTCAGGAGTATTCTCGGTACGTTCTGCGAGAGCTGCCGTTCTGGGATCCGGTCGTCCGCACCATTTCATTGCGCCCTATTGGCAATCCTATATTCCTAAGAAGTGGTTGTTCCTGATGTGGAGGTTCATCAGGCAAAAATTGCCCACCGACGATATCCTCAACACCATCGGAATCAGCTTAGCCTCAGCATGCACGTACTGCTCTGAGCGCCAGATTGAGACTATTGACCACATCTTTTACTAGGGTAACCTGCCTGGCAGTATCTGGAGGACCCTTAACCAGCTCTTCAGTATGGAGCCGAGTGGGGGACGCTTCCATGATCTAGTGGTATGCTGGGGTTCTACCTCCCATGGCCACCAGATCGTCGTAGCGGCCACCACGTGGGCTATTTGGAAGAATCACAACAAGGCGAGATACGAAGGACACCAATACTCAGTCGACCAGCTCATCAGAGAAGTAATTCGCCAATGCCGCCAAAGGAGCACAGGGTGCTCCCACAGCCCGAGCACATTCTGGTCGAAGCTAGACCTCTAAATCCCCGCCCTTCGTTGGACAGGTCGACCGTAGTTTTGGGATGCTCTCCTGTCTACCAGCGTCTCACCTTCCGATGCTAGGCCTTACAGCCGTTTTGTGAGCAACATTTTTGGTTTTTGCCTTCTCTTTCGTGGTTCGCGCTTGGCGCATTTACTTGTATAGGCTTCGGCATTTTGCGCCTGATACATCAATAAAAGTCTCTTCCTAAAATATATATATATATATATATATATATATATATATATATATATATATATATATATATATATATATATATTTTATATATATATACAACAACAAGTATTCAAGGCGAGCAAATAATATCTTAATAATATCTATTCCAAGTATAGGGTCTTATATATAAAATTATATATATATATATATATATATATATATATATATATATATATATATATATATATATATATATATATATATATATATATCAGAATGATTTAACAATTAACAAATCGTTATTATTTAATAACAACAATAATAGTAATATTAATCATAAATACAAACTAAAATAACTAACAAAAGGTATAGATTGGGGTGAATGCGTTATACTCCTACTCTAAATGGGTCCATAGAAAGTCGTACAAATATTATAAAATGTCATATCAATACTAATAATACTTTACATTATACGTATAACAATTAAGAAAGTATTTGTAAATCCAAAAAATGAAGTAAAATATGAAATGATGCATATATTTAAAATATGTCTACATGGACGTCTTTGGTCTCACTACATGACTACATGGGCTCGGGTTCGGTTCGGACCCAGTCCAAGCTAAATTGGCACAACCGGGTTCCCTAAAAAGTCAATAACCTTAATAATAATTAATTAAATTATTTATAAGGGTCATATCACAACTTAGCCTGGTTTTTCTAGTTGAGACACACTTATGGTTCAGCCTTCCCTATCATGGCTAATACACTAGTCATGGCACATAACTACACTATCGTGCCATAATTTTTAGCCATCTTGCACTCTGTCACTACCACATTTTAGCTTGCGAGTATTTTGGTCATAATTATTTTTTTAAAAATTATTTTATTATTTATTGCATTAGTGTTTGTGATTTTTGAATTTTACTAGTTGAGACCATAGAGACTAGCCTATTGTTTGACCATGACTTTGGTGACTTAGTTAGCATGGTAGAATGGTGTTGGACCCTAATCTAACTTAAGTTGACTTGAGTGTGGCTAGGTTTCATAAGGAGATTGGGTGCTATGTGTTATTAGGCTTTTAGCTAGAAGGTTGAGACAATTAACTAGTGCATTAGGTCCATGGCCCATTTTTCAAGAAACTCTAACCCTAATCTCATGTGGCCGCCCCCCTATAGCAGCCATATGGAGACCCCAATCCCCTATATAATGTCTCTTATTAATCACTTGCCTCTTTTAGAAATCGCCCTTTTGGAAACCCTAATATTTCTTCCCCAAATTGTCAAATCTCACCATTCCTCCACCAAATTGATCCCACTCACTTGCATTTGAAGTCATTTCTATAGTAGAGGTTGAAGGGAGCTTGCTTGCTAGGATTGGAGCTCTTTTGGCCATTGCTATTGGAAGAGGACTTATCATTTTGGGGCTTTTGATTCAGTTTTGCTCCCAATAGGTAAATGCCCTCAAATCCTATTAAATTTTTGTTTCATGTTAGCATGCATCTCGGCACCATAGACCTATAGATGTAGTTTGGTAGGAATTAGTGTCCATTTGATACGTGTATCGGACACGTACCAGAGTACTAGTGAAGGTGTTTGATGAAATGCTTGTGAGAACTTTTTATTTGTATTTTCTGAAACTATTTACATGATTTGATAGCCCTATATATGAGGAACACAAAACCCTAACTCTGAAATGGATTCTGTGTCGTGTCCGTGTCTAAATTGGAAACGCACGTGCTACACGAGACCTCGTGTTGTTACTCTCGACACAGGCCAAGTAGACACACGCCACTTGGTGGACACCTTGGGGCATTGACTGACATGTCATCCCTAGAGTCTCATGCGACCTCGTGTCGTGTCAGACACGATAATCGACCTATACAGAATCTACCCCACTGTACACATGCTCGTACAGTGCTGCTGATACGCTGTTCGTGTCCTTTGTGGACACGTTGTAGACGCGTGTCAGGCACTCGTGTCTCTAGCCCTATCCCTGGCGAACACGTATGCACGAGCACGATTGGTATCGAGCCCTGTGTCGTATCCAAATGGACACGACATCTTCCCACGCGGCGATTTTGTGCACAGAGTTGTGTCTGTGTGATTTTAACATGTTTGGACACCTCGTGTCCAGTTGTATGGACATGAGAAGACCCCTTGGACACGAATACATATGTACTACATGCTGACACACATTAATTTGATGTTTATTAGGATTTGCATATGTAATTTAGGGTTTGTGTTCGAGTTTTGAAATATTCTGATACCTGTGCATAAACTGAGTTTTTATTTAGGTTTTAATATTTAATTTGATGATTTGTACAATGTTTTAGCATATATTATTATCTGTGATAGCATGTTTAATATTTGGGATTATGTGTGTTCAATTTTGAGGCTTGATGATGAGGTTCATGTGTGTATTGATGTTTGATACATGAGTTAACTGAGAATAGGGTTTAAGCATTTGAAACTGAGTTTGAACTATACATTTTAAAACTAAGTTTACCTATTTCTGTAAAACTGAGTATGTAAACTATAATGAGATGTTTACGTGAAAACGGAGAATTTGGTTTAAATATGTAAACTGAGTTTTAATGCAAAACTGAACTGGGTTGGTATAAATATGTATATGTGATATTATCTTGATTTAGATTTTGGTTTTGAATGTGTTAACTGAATGTAAGACGTAAACTTGGTTGTTATACTGGACTGAAAACTGAACCGTCTTAATGCCACAGCATGCTCACACACACACACTCTCTAGTATGCCACTGTCAAATGCCATAACATGCTCACATATACTCAACACACCCTCTTTGACACACACTCACATTTTGTTCCCCTTTCCTCTATATATATATATATATATGCTTTGGTATGTTTGTAGCTTCCCTTCCCGAAATTTTTTTGATAATATTTTTATTATTTATTTGATTTAAATGACAATTTTAGATTTTATAAATAATGTTAATTATTACAGTGGATGACTTTAGCCATGGCAGAGTTTTGAAGTACAAGACGACTAGGAATTATGTCATGAATAGTGCAGTAACGTGCTTTGACTAGTGTATTAGCCCTGGTAGGGAAGGCCCAGCCATAAGTGTGTCCTAACTAGAAAAACCAAGCCAAGTTACGACTTAACCCCCAACGATGAACTAATTATTTATTAATTAGATATATTGATTTTAGATGACCCAATTGTACCAACTTAGCCCGAACTGGACCGAACCGAATCCAAGCCCTTGTGGGTATGTAGTGAGACCAAAGACGACCATGTAGGCATATTCTATGTGTGTACAAATATTTTCTAAATTCTTGTAAGTATTGATGTACATTTTAATTATTTAAATATTTGTACAAGAATTAGTATTTTTATTATTAAATATTATTTTACAATATTTGTACAAAAATTAGTATTTTATTATTAGATATTATTTTATAATATTTGTATAATTTTTTGGACCCGGATAAAGGTGAGTAATATAGATTCACCAAACCACCAATTAATTATTTTATTAAGAATAAATATATATGTGTATATGGGTGTAGGTGTTTTTATATATAAAAATATAAATGTATATGTGTGTAAATATAGATATAAATATAGGTATAAAAATATAGGTATATACGTGTATATAAATATATATGTATATGTGTGTAAGTGTATAAATAAATAAATAAATAAATAAATAAATAAACAAATAAATATATATATATATATATATATATATATATATATATATATATATATATATATATATATAAAATATATATATAAATATATATATAAGTATAAATATATAAATATATATAAATATATATATATATATATATATATATATATATATATATATATATATATATATATATATATATATATATATATATATATATATATATATATATAAATGTGTAATAAAAGAAAAAGGAAATAAAAGGAAAATACAAATTTAATAACCAGTCCAGGCCAACGCACTAGCCCAGGCCCACGCCGAGCCAATCACAGCAGATTGATCCCAGCCCGAGCAAACCCCAATCCCCTCGACTCTGGAAACCGCCGTATATATACAATGTATAGAAACGGAAAAGAGAAGGATATCCCAAAACCCTAGACCGAGCAGCTCCGCCCCGGCACCCCGTGCGCGTGCGCCACCGCAGGTGACCCCCGGCCGGCCAGGCGTGGCGGCGCGGCGACAACAGCGCCGCAAACTGCGCAAGAACAGGGAAACACCCTGTTTAGAGTATCCGCGAGGTACTCCTTTTACTGCCTTTTTTCTTCGCGTATACTTCACCGATTTCGATTCCGTAAACTCTGGTAGAAAGCCTATATGACCCTCTCTAAGTTTCCCCTAACTAGTTTTTGGTTGGTCGATCCATCGATCCCAGAATTCAATGTAAAATATCTCGAAAAACTGTTCGAATTCGAAACAGAAAAATAGTCCAATCATCCATATTGGAAGCCAGTTTTCGAACTACATATAAAGGTTTTCAAAAATCTAATTAGACACACTTGAAGACAACATATAGGGTATAGAAACCTCATTAATAGTTTTATTTATTGTGGATTAGACAGTAGTATAAATCGGATTGAAAATTATGAAAAACATATTTCGAAAACTAGCAAATTTGTCCGATACTACGTGCGTCCCGCCAATCCGGGCGACGTGCTCGTGAACCGAAGGCATCGAAAGGTGAGTATCGAGTTCGTGGACGTGTGGGCTTTGGCGGAATTCAAATTGGTCGCATGTGCGCGACGAATTTGATGCGTATCCGTCGAAATTTACCGTATCGGCCTCTGTGCAAATTTCTCAATTACTTTGTACACGCTCGTCAGATCGAGACGAAACTTGCACCAACAAGACCGTATCATTTTTCTGGTCCTGTATGCCAAGTTTGGTCCAATTCTGAGATAGTTGAATTGGAACGCCGTTTTGCGGGCCTCATGGTCCGACTCAACGGGTGATTTTGTGCACGGCCCGCCGGAATCCAACTTTGGACATACAATTGGGTTCGTATCGAAAAACTGGACCTGTTGACATATAGTTTGACGACTTTAGAGACCATTGACTCTGGCACGCTTTTCAGTGCAAAGCGGGTCCAACGGCGGACATCGTTTTTGCCCGAAATTACCGTTTTGCCTCTATATCCAGAATTGGACTTAAGGACAGGCAATCCTAGCTAATTTGACTATTTTAAAAGCGTTGGTACTATTTATTTCAGCATCTGGAGACTTCTACATGTGTTGACTGATTGTGGCTCATTGAGTGGTATAGTATTATTGGTGTAAACCCCCTAAATTTCTACTTTTAAATTTTTTTATATAAATTGAGTATTTAATTTTTTTTATATTTGGTATTTGTACGTCGCATAGTCGTATTACACATCGCGTATGAATTCACATTTTCGTATGTCTCGTCGAGTGCGAATATGTGCGAGATACATATTTTTGTAAAACATATTTATTAGAGATTTTATTTAAATAAAAGAATTTTTAGTTTTCAAAACAATATGATAAATATTTTTATAAAAGAGTTATTTTATTCGTTATTTAAAAATAAGTAGCGACTTGAAAAATTGTGATTATATGAAAGGTATTCCAAATATTTTGCGAAAATGAAAATTTGTTTATTAATATATTTTGTTATTTGTAAAAGCTATTTTACGAGTTAATATTTATCTTGATTTTCGAAATTAATTAATGCTATATTTTAATATTTACGAAAAAGATATTTAAAATTTTGTTTTACTTAATATTTGAATTATTTTGATATTTAAATTGGAAAAGATTTTATTTGCCTTAAATTAAATGGCTTTTAAATTAAAGATAGATTTTTGAATTAGATTTTAAATCGATTTAAATTAGTATGGAATCTATTATTGGAGATTTAAATTCTCCCAATCCCTATCCAACTGGGAATTCCCACCTCCTATATATGGAGAGGTACTCATCCATAAATTCTATCCTCCACAACATACGTGCATCGTGTCAGTGCCCTACTTCTTATTCCATCATTACATATACATTTTTTTTCCATGTCGACAACCCCGACACCAATAAATCCTAAACCTAATACTTCCGCTCTTTTTTCCTGTCGGCTGCAACACCACCACAGATTTCGTCCATTGCCATCACCTTTCCCATCACCCAATCCCGAAACCACCATGGCCAGCACCAGCACATCAAAACTGAACCCAGCCATCGCCGTTCCATCACCGGCAACCTCCCCTACGCGGCCACAACCTGACACACCACCCACGCACAGGACCACCACCGGTCTCCCCAACCTCCCCGGCGCCTTAGACACCATCCTCCTCTTCTCCTTCCTGCACAGCCCCAGCCACACTATATTTTATACAATTGGCTTAAAGTTAAGAGACCACCGTATGTTTAGTGCATCTCATAAACTGTCACGATGTGCCACGGATTGTGTGTGAGTTGTAAGTCGCATATAGATGCGGACTTGCGTACTGACTGATCATTTGTGCGTACAGGCCGTACGTTAGGATATAACTGCCAATAGATTGTGTAGAAGACTTGACAGTTATTAAGGATTTAAACAGTGTCGCGGAGTCGACACATGTATAGTATCATTGGAGGGAGGGGACAGTTATTAGCGTAGGGGCTACATTTTATTTTTACACACATTTTGGGCCGAGGGTGACTCTTCTGAGCACTACCTTCTGCCCACGGCCGATAGTGATTCGGATGAGCGCTACTTACCGCCACTCTTTATTTATTCTGCTGAGCCTACAGCCCATGCGTAGAACGTTGTCCTCAAAGTGCATATCACATAGAATGGTTAGGAACCTTTACGCATGCATACTTTTCTGTTGAGCTTTATTTATGCAGTTTATCGGCATGATATTATGTGTCTTGTTACGTCCCTCTGAGGACCTGGTGATCTCTCCAGGTGTGTATTTCATGATTTCTTGCAGGTGCTTTAGCTAAGGCCATTTCTTCCTTCGTGATGATTGCTCTTGGACTCGTCACTTTCTCTCGCTCGCTCAATTCTTTCTTGTATATTTTACCACATTTAATTTAGTTGGTAGTGGATTTGTCTCCGCCCAACTATTGTGTACATGATAAACTCAAAGTTGCTTTTATATTATTATCTATCTTTGTGGATGAGATTTAGTGTCTTGGCTTTCTATATTTTACAGCTTATGTATACATACGAGCCGTATATTTACTCGTATGTATACAGCTGGCATGATACGTATCTAGTCTCAAGTATTTGGGACTGGGGCGTTATATGTTTTTGTGGTGGCCCATGCATGTCAAGTTTGCCATTTCGGTTACATGACTGTACCGAACGGGCCTGCAATATAGGATTAGAATCTAGGAATCTCATCCACATACTTGATCACCTTCCTTGACCGTCCTTGACTTCCATATTCCGACTCCCGTGGTTTTCCTTAATTTTTGCATCTTGCTTGAACTCTTTCTACCAACACCCTATTATCTCGTGCTTAAACATGGTTAGAAAGATGACTAAACTACTATATACTTATAGGTCAAACACATGTCTAGAAGGATTATATTGACAAATAATATCCATTGAGGTTATATTTGAGTATGAGGGCATTTATTTTTCCTAGAGATTTGATCTTAAGGATTAGTTAATTCTAAGTTGGGTAGTAGCAACATTGCTAACTTCGAAGGATTGTTAGAACTTTATTTGGATCTATAAAAGGATAGTAGGACCTATATACAATTGAGGAAGGAAATTGATTTGGTTTTTGAGTTTTAATTTTGAAGGCCTTTGAAAAATATTTATGATTCATTTGATTGTAGCTATACATCTTTGAAGAAATATAAATTTAGTTTAAAAAGGATTTAAATTTTAAAAAGTTGCTGAGTGAGATGGATAACAAATTTGGTAAATTCTTAAGGTTTTAAATTAAGTTGTACGATTCACGATTAATAAGTTTGGGAAAATTTTTGAGTTTTAAGTTTGACATAATGATAGTACAAATTTTGGTTTAAAGGGAATATAATCAATTGAGGATTATTTTAAATGTTAAACTCTTGTATGAATTACGGTTGTTAAAATTTTGGGTTTAAGAAGGAGAAAAATATATAGATTGGATTTGTGACACAATAAAGATTTATTCAAGATTGATTTAAAATTTTGAAGATCTTAAGTTATGATTTTGATGTGACTAGATAAGGTGGAAAGGTTAGTTTATGGTACATTCTTGGAAAAACAAATATGTGTTATGATAAGGATATCTTGAGGTTGATTAAAAGAGATTTAAATTTTAAGTTATAAGTATGATTGACAGCTTCGAAAGATATTTTATTAGACTATTTGAAGAATTATATTGCAAGTTTGAAGAACTCAAATTTATAGATTCAAACATGGATAGGCAACCAAGATAGATAAAGTAGTCCATCTTATTTGCCATATCCCCCACGACCATGATAGTCGTGTATACACAAGTATTGTTTGTCATTGTCACGCCCCAGAACCAGAATACTGGATAGCGGGGGCAGACATAGCCAGCTACGTATAACGGAATGGAATCCACACCGCTATACGGTCACGGCTGTCTAGATATGTGAGGGTTTCACTACAATCCATCAGTCTCTTAAGGTCATAAAATAGCCTATTGTCTCAATCTCAACCAACTAATAATAATCACAAGATATCAGATCTCCAAATATACAATTGTAAGGCGTCCAAAACATTACATATCCAGATGATCATGAAGCTAGTCGTTACAAAATGTGAGGACTAGCAAGAGTTCAGTCATACATGATCAACCCCCGGGGCTTGTCAATCATGTTACAGCCCGTAGGCAGACAGTAAGTAAGTACAATCGAGCTAACACTTGCTCGTCGGCTAAACGCCTCAAAAGAATAATTTACAATATTACAGTGGGAGAACAAAAGAAATCCACTCGATGCCCTGGTTACGCCTGGTGACCACCATCGGGCTGGAAGACAGGTAGATCCTTTGCTGCTGCTCCGGTATCTGGCCATACAAAACCAGCTGGGTCAGACCCCAGGAAGAGCAAGTGCCACAAAGGAGGCCACAAAATAAGAACCAAAGCCAGCAAATTAGCACAACAATATAATTACATAATAAGAGACAGTAATTTAATAAAATCATGATGGGTAATTATAAAAGACAATCTTGCATAGAATCACTAAAAGATAGGACATATAGAAAAGCATGACAGGATGATATACGATGAGATAACCATGGGACTGTTCAGATAGCTAGGTTACAACCCGTAAACCAAACAAGGACCGGGGTTGTAACCCTTCGTCTGAACGGAACTTGGTTTCTCTCACCATTTATCGGCAAGATAAATATAAGAAATCAGGTCAAGTAACAATCTGGAGTGACAATCATTATAGTGACAATCTGGAGTGACAATCATTATAGTGACAATCTGGAGTGACAATCATTCAATCATTCTGGTACAATCTTACAATCAATCAATTCTAGACAATACTATACTGGACTAGACTTCATCCAAGCAATCACGGCCAATCATTGCCTACGGCTTTCTACATTAACTAACTAGGGTTATCACAATCCTAGTTACTAGCAAGATGCAATGAGATGCTCCAAGTAGTCACAGGCCCTGCAGCTATCCAGGTTATCCAGGCAATCATTATAGTGACAATCTAGAGAGTACAATGCATTATAGTGACAATAGAGTCCAATCATTCAAGTGACAATCGAGGGTGCCCCACTTAACAGTGGGCTGGAAATGTGCCCTACTCGTCGGCAGGCTACAAGTCCAATCATTTGCGGCCGGAATAACGGGATCGCCTGTAACTGGGAAACATCTCTTCATGACTAGTGAATTATACTAATTATTAACCTTAGTCCAATTCAGTAGGTACTCCTGACCGTGGTACTCAGGAGTCCCCTCCTAGACATGATGCAAGACATGACTGGATTATTTGTACACGCACAATCGCCCACGGTGTCAGGATTAATTATACAGGTCATGTCATGTCAGGTAGCCGTCGCAACAGCTATTCAAGATGTATCAGGTCAGGTTGTCATATCAAGTGTACTAGTCAGGAGTGCGCCACGACGGGCCACTTATCAGGTCATGCTCAATTATCAATTCCAAACATATCCAGTAAATTCGTGATTATCAAGTTCAGGACAAAAGGCGTAAGGATATAAAATGGACGTAAAATATCTAATAAAATATCAATATACAGGGCTATAGAAGAGCCAAGCTTAAAGAATTAAGACCAAAACTCCAAGAGCCAATGGGTTAAGCAAGGGGTCAGGGGGCAGCGTGCACACAAAAGTCACGCACGCAGGGAAGCGGCGTACACAAAAGTCACGCACACTCAAGGGAGCGGCGTACACAAAAGTCACGCACGCTCAAGGGAGCAGCGTACATGAAAAGTCACGCACGCCAGAGAGCAGCGTAGGTGAAAGGTCACGCACGCTACAGAGAGCAGCGTAGGTGAAAAGTCACACACGCTGAGAGAGCAGCGTAGGTGAAAAGTCACGCACGCTCAAGGGAGCAGCGTACATGAAAAGTCATGCACGCTCAAGGAAGCAGCGTACATGAAAAGTCACGCACGCTCAAGGGAGCAGCGTACATGAAAAGTCACGCACGCTCAAGGGAGCAGCGTACATGAAAGGTCACGCACGCTCATGGGAGCAGCGTTCATGAAAAGTCACACACGTTCAAGGGAGCAGCGTACATGAAAGGTCACGCACGCTCAAGGGAGCAGCGTACATGAAAGGTCACGCACGGTCAAGGGAGCAGCGTTCATAAAAAGTCACGCACGCTCAAGGGAGCATACGCACAAAAGCACGCACGCAGAAGACACGCTTCCAACAGGAAGCGTATCCAAGACTCAGTGGCGTAAGCTAAGAAGCTCTGCACACTGCTCACTGTCTTCTCCAAATAGCAAGAACACCATGGCTGAACCCAAGCTTCAAAGCATCTTAACTTGGCCATTCGAACTCCAAATCCGAATTTTCAAGGTTCCAACTGGAGTGAAACTGAATGCTCTTCCACATGGAAACATCAAAACCCATAAACATCCAACTAAAAATAGATCAATCCATACAAAATCCGAAAATAGGAAAACTTAGATCTAAAGCAATGGAGACACCAAATCACAAAAAGCCAAGAACTAATGTTGATCACCATGTCCTAATCTAGCTAATGGACCAAGAAAATAGGGTTCTCATGTAGTGGCAAGATGCACTTGCCTAGGGGTGGAGAGTGGTGGAGGAAGGAGAAGAAGATGAAAATTAATGGTGGTGGTAATGAAGAGAGAGTGGTAGGTGGGGATTATAAAGAGGGGGAGTTGTGGTGGGGATGAGGGGTAGCATAGGCTAAGGTGATCCAACCATAAAGAACCAAACCAAACCAACCCAAACCAATTAAAACCGAGCCAAGACAAAACCCAAAATACGAGAAATACCGAAAATTCCACAAGTTAAGAAAAATAAAAATACATGCCAAAATCCAGATACGAATATAAATACGAAATACGAAAAATACGAAAAAATGAGGGTGACAGTCATCTCCAAGATCATGTGGTTATATTTCAATCTTGACTTCCTTCGACATTCCCTCGAACCTAGAATTTTATTGTGACTTCTTATACCCCATCATGTGGCTATCATATCTCTAGAAACGGTACTCCTAACTTATTTTACCTTGAGTTGTTAGAATCTAAATTATCTTTATGTCATGCTTTTAACTTGTCAATTATTTCGTGCGTTGATTATTATCTCAGGAACTCCCACTTTCTATTTTAAATTCTTTTGTGTCCTTACCGTGACTTGGATATTTGGAGCACAACACTAGACTTTTCCTTCCCACAACTTTCACATGTAAGACCTAGACGAGCCCACCTTCATGTAGGTATATCACGTGCCACTAAAACACCTCTCCTTGTATTCTATTTTCATGATATGACTTTGGATCGTAAGAGACTAAATTATAACCTTTACCATAAAACCAATATACTTTCTAACTATTGATATGGGCTCAGCCTCGACTCAAATTCTTCGACCCAATACATGATTGTGAACTATTAAATCTCTTAAATGCTTAAACTTACATTTTATCTTGACTGCTTAACCCTTGTCATTTATTTTCATGTCTTATCTCTATTCACTTAGACACATAGCATCTGTCGCTCTTCAATATTGCAATCCTTACCTTTCTTCCTTCCCATTTAAATTGCTTTACTATTATTTTACTATGAATCCTCCATAGTTTATGCGACCTTGATCCTTGTGTGATTCCCTCAGACGAAATAAAATTTATCATGACATCCTTTGGATAGAAAGAGATTAGATTAAGAAAACCCCCTAGGGAATAGTAGTGGTATAGTTGAATAAAATGATTGAGAATGCATGTGACATCTTGCGATACACCTTATTAGGTGGAGTATATTTTATGATCAAATGAGAGTAGATTCTTGAACGACAAATTGGTTCTTCGTGGCAATCTATGGCTAAGGAGAATTTTATGAGACGATAAATAGAGTGTTGAAGCTTATTAGATTTCAAGAAGGGAGTAAATTCTTAAACTTGTAGTGATTTAACTATGGGATGAATGTAAATATGAAGGTCATACTAAGGTGAGGTTGAATTTTACTCTCGACTAAATTGCGTGGAAAAAAAAAAATATAAATTCTTAAAGGAAATTTTACGAGAGGAAACTAGCTTAAAGGAAAATATGTAGGAGAAAGAGATTATAGATTACTAAATTCAAAAGATTTTGTTATGGGATTAAATATCAATCTATATATGCATGAGTATGCTTCGAAGCATTTGTATAGTTTATGAGATTATCTTTGAGACTAGTTATGAATCAAATAAAGAAAAAGACATTGAGGAGTGACTTAAGGTTTTATGCAATATAAATCTTGAAACAATACCTAACATTGAGTTGGTAATCTTAGAATGACATAGAGGAAAATATTTACATGGGTATGGCTATATTGATAGAAGAAGACTCGATCATGATATTTTTTTAAAAGATGAGAAGTAGATTGGAATACAAATATTCGAAGAAAGTAAGAATTTTTTGAAGTTCAAAAGAAAAAAAAAACTAAAAGTTTAAGAAGATTATGATCAGTTAATATTCGAGATTATAACGAGATTGAAACACGCAATAAAATTTCTGAATTAAGAGTGAGATGGTGAAACTATCGCCAATTTGCCTAATTGAGAGATTGCGCGACCATGGGACGAAAATAATGATTGATAGAATACAGACATTGAGGAGTGTCATACACATGGTCATCTACAAAACTAAGATATGCCGAATCTTCTTTTTCCATCTATACAAATGACTTAATGTAGTCAAAATGCCGTTCGCCTACTCGTGCAATAGTTTGGTTACCTCCCCGTCCAATGCCTTGATCGTACTTCTATTTAAATAAACTCCTTCTACCTCCTCAACCCTACCTACTCTAATTATTCCTAAATTTCGAGGACAAAATTCTTTTAAGTTGGGTAGGATGTAAACCCCCTAAATTTCTACTTTTAAATTTTTTATATAAATTGAGTATTTAAATTTTTTTTATTTGGTATTTGTACGTCGCATAGTCGTATTACATGTCGCGTACGAATTCATATTTTTGTATGTCTCGTCGAGTACGAATATGTGCGAGATACATATTTTTGTAAAACATATTTATTAGAGATTTTATTTAAATAAAAGAATTTTTAGTTTTCAAAACAATATGATAAATATTTTTATAAAAGAGTTATTTTATTCGTCATTTAAAAATAAGTAGCGACTTAAAAAATTGTGATTATATGAAAGGTATTCCAAATATTTTGCGAAAATGAAAATTTGTTTATTAATATATTTTGTTATTTGTAAAAGCTAGTTTATGAGTTAATATTTATCTTGATTTGCGAAATTAATTAATGCTATATTTTAATATTTACGAAAAAGATATTTAAAATTTTGTTTTACTTAATATTTGAAATATTTTGATATTTAAATTGGAAAAGATTTTATTTGCCTTAAATTAAATGGCTTTTTAAATTAAAGATAGATTTTTGAATTAGATTTTAAATCGATTTAAATTAGTATGGAATCTATTATTGGCGATTTAAATTCTCTCAATCCCTATCCAACTGGAAATTCCCACCTCCTATATAAGAAGAGGTACTCATCCATAAATTCTATCCTCCACAACATACGTGCATCGTGTCAGTGCCCTACTTCTTATTCCATCATTACATATATATTTTTTTCCATGTCGACAACCCCGACACCAATAAATCCTAAACCTAATACTTTCGTTCCTTTTTCCTGTCGGCTGCAACACCACCACAGATTCCGTCCATTGCCATCACCTTCCCCATCACCCAATCCCGAAACCACCACGGCCAGCACCAGCACATCAAAACCGAACCCAGCCATCGTCGTTCTATCACCGGCAACCTCCCCTACGCCGTCACAACCTGACACACCAACCACGCACAGGACCACCACCGGTCTCCCCGACCTCCCCGGCGCCTCAGACACCATCCTCCTCTTCTCCTTCCTGCACAGCCCAGGCCATACTCCCCGACAATCACCAACCTCTGCCACCATCACCATGATCACATTACCGCAACCACCAACTCCGGCTACCACACAATCGGAAAAGAAAAGGGAAGAGGAAACCCTAACCTTCATCGTCCGCCAATTTCTGCTACGCCGCCCCAGTTTTGTCGCGCCTGACCGGAACCCACCACCGCTCGCCGTGAGCGCCCAACCGCCACGACGAACAGCCCGCTCTTCATCGCCTCCGAGTGGTGGTCGCAGCACGCATCCGCACGAACCGCCAAGCTGCAGCACCTCTCCTCCGCGACCGACCGCCGCCACCCTCCGCAGGTGGTCGGACCGAGCGTCGGCCGCCTCTTCCACCGCGTGACTCCCGGCGGGGCACTCTTCGCGCCTTCTACCCCGAGATCCGCCCTCCTCTCGTCGATCTCCTCCTTATGGCCGGAGATCATCTCGACAGCCGCTCCGCCGTGTCTCCGTCTCCGCCTCGCGCAGCCGCCCACGGCCGCGACGTCGAGAACCCCAGCGCCGCTTCCCTCCGCATCCTCCACCGCCGTATGGCCGGCGACCTCCGCCTTCTCCACAAGCCCAGCGCCGGCCAACCCTCCGCCGACGGTGAGCCCCAACTCCGGTAACCCTCTGCTCTCCCCCTCCTCATCCCACCTCTTCTCTCTCTCTTGCTCTGTAAGGAACTTTGGGGAAAATGGAGTCTAGGGATTCATTAGCTTAAGTATTAATTATATTATTATTATTATTATTATTATTCTTATAATTATTATTACTAATAATGTGTTTAGTACTATTATTATGATTATTATTACTGATAATATTCTTCTTATTATTATTAGTATTATTGTTAATTATTATTAGTTTTATTATTTATGTATTATTATTAATATTAGTTGGTAAATATTATTAATTTTATTATTATTATTCCTATTATTTCAATTAGACAAATATTTTTTTAGCAAATTTCAACTTAATTTTTAAAACACTAAAATATTCTTTTCGAATTATATATACATATATTTGACCAGTTATACTTTTTTGGTCTAAATGATTTTGAAATATTTTAAATATTTATTTAAAATAGATATCTTAAATTATGAAATTTAGTTTCCATTTTAATCATATTTTACAACTTAGAGTATTTGACTAATAAGATATAATTTTCAAAATTATTATTTTCAAGTATTTTCGTAAATAAATTTTTACAAGTAAACATATTTTTAAAGTAATATAAATATTTTCTAAGAAATTGTATACTTATCTACTCCACAAATTCTTCCAATTATCCCCATTACTCATGACTAATTATTCTTTTCCTATTTTCTCGCAAATTCGGGCCCCTTCACATTAACCATAGCTAATGGACAAACTAGACTTGTCGGACCATCACACCACGCCAGACGACACACCAGGCAAGACACCTTGCCTTTACTGTTTAAATTTCTTGCTCAATATCATGCATGTTGTGTTTATTTTCAAGTTGTTCTTTCTAAACTATATGTAGATACAAACTACTATATTTTATACAATTGGCTTAGAGTTAAGAGACCACCGTATGTTTAGTGCATCTCATAAACTGTAACGATGTGCCACGGACTGTGTGTGAGTTGTAAGTCGCATATAGATGCGGACTTGCGTGCTGACTGATCATTGGTGCGTACAGGCCATACGTTAGGATATAACTGCCAATAGATTGTGTAGAAGACTTGGCAGTTATTAAGAATTTAAACAGTGTCGTGGAGTCGACACATGTATTATATCATTGGGGGGAGGGGACAGTTATTAGCGTAAGGGCTACATTTTATTTTTACACACATTTTGGGCCGAGGGTGACTCTTCTGAGCACTACCTTCTGCCCAGGGCCGATAGTGACTCGGATGAGCGCTACTTACTGCCACTCTTTATTTATTCTGCTGAGCCTACAGCCCCTGCGTAGAACGTTGTCCTCAAAGTGCATATCACATAGAATGGTTAGGAACCTTTACGCATGCATACTTTTCTGTTAAGCTTTATTTATGCAGTTTATCGGCATGATATTATGTGTCTTGTTACGTCCCTCTGAGGACCTGGTGATCTCTCCAGGTGTGTATTTCGTGATTTCTTGCAGGTGCTTTAGCTAAGGCCATTCCTTCCTTCGTGATGATTGCTCTTGGACTCGTCACTTCCTCTCGCTCGCTCAATTCTTTCTTGTATATTTTACCATATTTAATTTAGTTGGTAGTGGATTTGTCTCCGTCCAACTATTGTGTACATGATAAACTCAAAGTTGCTTTTATATTATTATCTATCTTTGTGGATGAGATTTAGTGTCTTGGCTTTCTACATTTTACAGCTTATGTATACATACGAGCCGTATATTTACTCGTATGTATACAGCTGGCATGATACGTATCTAGTCTCAAGTATTTGGGACTGGGACGTTACAATTGGTTTCACCAGCTAAGGATCTCAGGCAAGTGCACTTTCTGATTGCTTTTGATTCATAGTAGTCTTTTCATTTTATGTTTATACATATATCTTGCTAGTTGTTGACACGCTCGTCACACGGAGTAGTCGGAGGGAAAATATCTTAGTAGACATGTGGACTACCCAGAACTATCTCCATGATGTCTATTCGTAAACAATAACACCTGTACACGACACGTACAGGTGCCGGATTTACCCTCTATCCGTTCACATATCAAAACAGTTATTTCATACCACATAGGTAGTTGTCTTTTATTTATTTCTCTTTTCTTCTCCACCGTGCCATGTCATCAGTTACCTTCTAGTTTTTACCTCTCATATGTTATTTTCATGTCTTGTTAATTCTATTGTTTTCTTATTGCCGTCGATTTGTGTACTTGTTCCATTCCTGACTGGAAACCAACATTTTTCAGGTTTAGCCGCGATCATTCTTAGCACTGGAAAGACATAGGTATGCTGAGGTCAACCTAGAAGTAGATAGCCATTGTATCATTTTTCATAAATTGTGATAACTTGTATTTCCTTTAATTTAAGTGTTGTAACTGTTGTAAGAAATGTGAATGAGCACCAAATATTAAATTTTGTGATTTTGAGCATTTATTTCTTGCGGGCTTGACAGCGTTCTACCGCCGACTCTGCGGCGTAGGCTGGCTTGGACACGTCTCGTATCTGAAAAGCGGGTGCAGGTCGTGACTAGTTTTTGTGGTGGTCCATGCAGGTCAGTTTTTGCAAATTGTGCGAACTCGTGGTAGTACTATATTAGTCGTACTACTGCGAACCTGCGCCTAGAAAATGCTCATTCACAACTTAGGTTAAATTGATTTAAGAGAATGACTAGGACTAGGAGTCCCTTGTCCAAATTGACCGTTGGGTAGTTAAGGTTGACAGATAGGTCATGCAATTTAGAGAATGAGTTATTAAATTTAGATGGCTTGCTAGATCCCCATAGGTACACACTATACTTTTGATATGACAATATGTCCAACGTGGGTATACTACTCACTTGGTTAATTAGGCTTACCTAGAATTAAGGCGTTAATCTTGATAACCTGTTCAATTTCTTTTTGCTCTATTTAGATGTAAATCTTATATCATAAGTTAGAATTGTCTATTTTAAATTCTATTTTGCTGTAAAGAACTGGTTTATAATTTCTAATCCTGCTATTCATATACGAATCTCGAGGTAGATTGATTCGAGATTTTCCCTCAACCATTGAAATGCATATGAAATAGATATTAGAATGTTTGTATTCCTTTCGTCTTTAGTTATTTCCTCCATGTTAACCCTTTTATTTTAAGTGTTATGACCGATAGGACAAATGCCTACGCTTTATTATTAGTCAACCTGTTTGAATCTCTAGAAGCTCATGAATTTTACGGATATAGTTAAAAGAATGTTAGTTAACTAATAATGGTTAGACAGCAGTGCACTATCGTCAATTATTGAGGGTGGAGAATGTGGGTTCACTGCAGCCAGCAGCGCACTGGCGAGACACAATCCATAGAATTAAAATCATTTCGAAGAATCATAGTTTATGAATCATTGCTAAAACTACGTCTTCGTTGACCCCTTTAGATCTTGTGTCAATATAAGGTAGAGTATCTGAGAGCATATCACTTCTGAATCACTGAACCAAGGGTTTACCACCGCCAGAGTATACGGGCGAGGCATAAATCTCGGTAAAGTAACTTCAGACGTGATTATATGTCTAGGATACTATAGAGAATAAGAAAATGCCCTGTGTGTCCCATCAGGCCCAAAGCCAATACTAGTGGAAGTTTCGTAAGTATAATAGCATGTCTTCCAACCCGGCATTCCGTGGTCCTTGTGATCTATTGACAAGGTAATTGACTGACACTAATAGGTTTACCTAGAATATAGAATTTAGAGGTCCATAACCCATTAGTCGACCAAAGCCTTATGGATAAGAAGATAATAGGTTGACTGTATAAGCAAGAACACCGGTAAGGTTTTGATTCTCACAAAACTCGAACTACTTGTGTCTCCTTCCAAAAATCTCGCCTACTTATATTTTGACTATCTTGACCAATACTGCTATTACAGCCTAGTTTTGCAAGCTTACTCTTTTATCGAGCTTGATTCAAGACATATGTTTATTGGGGACGCCCGCTAATATATTGTCTAATCAGAATCATTGTATTACGGTCTGATCAACCATGATGCATTTGGTTCGCTCTTCATCTAATTACCCTACGTGGATTGAGATGTAGATGTCTCTAGGATATCATCCGCGATTGCTTTGACAATTCCTCTTGAATTATGCATTCGCCTTTGAATCACGTAATTGTATTCAGCGACATCTCTCTTAAACTCTTTGTTGTTTTTGTCTTTCACTGATTGGAAAGACGAAAGCTCGTAATTGATAGATGGATACCGAGTATCCCCATGGCTATGATAGTTGTATATACAAGTGCAGCTACCATCGGCCAGCCCTGTGACTGGAACCTTGCCTTGAGTTTCTCGTTCTCCTCTCGACCCTCAAGCTACTATCAGAATCCTTCTAACCTCATTATTCCTAAAACCATATCCTAGCTTATAAGGTGGGTAGGTTGTGAGCCTTCTAAAAATTTTAGGATATACGAGGATTACCTATTGATCGGAATAATTTTCATTAGGACGAAAATTAGTGCCCCATGGACTCCCACTTTCCATTTATATCATTTATTGTCCCCGGCCGTGTCATTAATATTCAGAGCACGAGACCAGCTGTTATCTTCCAACAAACTTTATATGCAAGATCTAGATGAGTCCACCTTCATCTAGGTATATCATGTCCCACTCAAACCCATCCCCTTATACTCTATTCTTGTGGTACGACTTTCAGGACAAAAGGACTAGCTATAACCCTTACCACAACACCGGTATACTTTCTGACTTCCACTAAAGCCTCAATCTTGACTCAATTCATTCGACCCAATATATGGTTGTGATCTACTTGAAGTCCACTACGCACATGCCACTAGTGTGCCACCCAATTGAGGCCTCATGTGCTACTTAAACACAAAAGTTATGGTAGGCACATTTTTGGGCTTTATAAACCTAGCTAACCACCTGACGGGCGACTAGCTCAACCCCTTGGGTAGAAACCTATTCTAGGATACCCTAATCTAGTAAGAAGAGTTTTATCATCAGAATCTTGTCCAGTCCATATAGGTTGAAATCCAAGGCTCATCCAACCAACGAATGATGTCTAGATAGGGAACCCATTAAGACCCAGTAAAACCCATCCATGCATACCACCATATTTTATCTATAGAACCGAACTAGTTAAGATAAGTCCCTATACCCATTATGTAGGCTCCACCCTTTAGGAAGTGAGGTCATTCGTAACCCTTATTCCATCTACCTGGAAGTTACGATATGATCTTGCATTGCATCTGTATATTCCTTGCTCGTGTGTTTAAATAACCACGGAATAGATCACAATCTTGATTTCTCAAATTCCGTTCTATTATGGAACCTTATTTAGATTAATTTCGAGAACAAAATTTTGTATTACATGGATTGCAAGCCCCTCTAAGAAGCGAAGGGTTCTTCGATTTAGCAAGTGACTAGACTAGAGTAGCCCAATCTAGCGAATAGGTCAAAGGGTTCATAAACACTATTTTATCTGTATCATTGGATGCACTCTACCGCCCTTGAAACTTCATATTTGCTCTCGATTATTCTTTCTTATCTTCCTGTCCTTTTTATTTCAGATTAACGAATAGTCATGTTTATTTGAATCTATAAATAATTCTTAGCTACTTGTGTAAAATTGTTGCTTGTTAAATTTTGGGTTGCTTAATAGATATGAGAGGATTGTAGATGCCTTATGCCCTAGATATTTGTTGGAAGGATTGCTAGCAACTAATTAGAAGAATATAAGATTATAGTGACCGTAATTTGAGGAGTAGTATGACCAAAGGTGAGTAGAAGTCCTCAAGTATTCAAGGTTATGAAATGGCTGGAGAAGGTTATAGAATATTTTTAGAAATTAAATTTGAGGAGATTAAGGTAATAGTTGACTTTGAATTTTTAATAAATAGTTATGAATTAGAATTTTGAGGACAAAATTATTTTTAAGGTTGGGTAGATTTGTAGCTTCCCTTCCCGAAAATTTTTTGAAAATATTTTTACTATTTATTTGATTTAAATGACAATTTTAGATTTTATAAATAATTATTTAGTTAATTATTACGGTGAATGACTTTAGCCATGGCAGAGTTTTGAAGTACAAGACGACTAGGAATCATGGCACGAATAGTGCAATAGCGTGCTTTGACTAGTGTATTAGCCCTGATAGGGAAGGCCCAGCCATAAGTGTGTCCTAACTAGGAAAACCAAGCCAAGTTACGACTTAACCCCCACCGATGAACTAATTATTTATTAATTAGATATATTGATTTTAGATGACCCAATTGTACCAACTTAGCCCGAACTGGGCCGAACCGAATCCAAGCCCTTGTGGGTATGTAGTGAGACCAAAGACGACCATGTAGGCATATTCTATGTGTGTACAAATATTTTCTAAATTCTTGTAAGTATTGATGTACATTTTAATTATTTGAATATTTGTACAAGAATTAGTATTTTTATTATTAAATATTATTTTACAATATTTGTACAAAAATAAGTATTTTATTATTAGATATTATTTTATAATATTTGTATAATTTTCTGGACCCGGATAAAGGTGAGTAATATAGATTCACCAAACCACCATTTAATTATTTTATTATTAATAATATTATTATTGTGGTTATTGAGAATAAACTATTTCTTATTATTAGTTACTATTAATTTATTCTTTATCAAAAGAATATATATATATATATATATATATATATATATATATATATATATATATATATATATATATATATATATTTTTATATATATATATATATATATATATATATATATATATATATATATATATATATATATATATATGGGTGTAGGTGTATTTATATATAAAAATATAAATGTATATGTGTGTAAATATAGATATAAATATAGGTATATACGTGTATATAAATATATATGTATATGTGTGTAAGTGTATGAATATAAAAATATGTATTTGTGTGTGTGTGTATATATATATATATATATATATATATATATATATATATTTATATATATATATATATATATATATATATATATATATATATATATATATATATTAAAAAAATATATATATATATATATATATATATATATATATATATATATATATATATTATATATATATATATATATATATAAAATATATATATATATATATATATATATATATATATATATATATATATATATATATATATATATATATATATATATATATATACACACACACACATACACACAAAATATATATATATATATATATATATATATATATATATATATATATATATATACACACACATACACACAAAATATATATATATATATATATATATATATATATATATATATATATATATATATATATATATATATATATATATATGTATAAATGTGTAATAAAGAAAAAGGAAATAAAGAAAAATACAAATTTAATAACCAGTCCAGGCCCACGCACCAGCCCAGGCCCACGTCGAGCCAATCACAGCAGATTGATCCCAGCCCGAGCAAACCCCAATCCCCTCGACTCTGGAAATTGCCGTATATATACAATATATCGAAACGGAAAAGAGAAGGATATCCCAAAACCCTAGACCGACCAGCTCCGCCCAGGCACCCCGCACGCGCGCGCGGCACCGCAGGTGACCCCCGGCCGGCCAGGCGCGGCGGCACGGCGACAACAGCGCCGCAAACTGCGCCAGAATAGGGAAACACCCTGTTTAGAGTATCCGCAAGGTACTCCTGTTACTGCCTCTTTTATTCGCGTATACTTCATCGATTTTGATTCCGTAAACTCTGGTAGAAAGCCTATATGACCCTCTCTAAGTTTTCCCTAACTAGTTTTTGGTTGGTCGATCCATCGATCCCAGAATTTGATGTAAAAAATCCCGAAAAACTATTCGAATTCGAAACAGAAAAACTGTCCAATCATCCATATTGGAAGCCAGTTTTTGAACTACATATTAAGGTTTTCAAAAATCTAATTAGACACGTTTGAAGACAACATATAGGGCATGTAAACCTCATTAATAGTTTTATTTATTATGGATTAGACTGTAGTAGAAATCGGATTGAAAATTATGAAAAATATGTTTCGAAAACTAGAAAATTTATCCGATACGACATGCGTCCCGCCAATCCGGGCGACGTGCTCGCGAACCGAAGGCATCGAAAGGTGCGTATCGAGTTCGTGGACGTTTGGGCTTTGGCGGAATTCAAATTGGTTGCGTGTGCACGACGAATTTGATGCGTATCCGCCAAAATTTACCGTATCGGCCTCTGTACAAATTTTTCAATTACTTTGTGCACGCTCGTCAGATCGAGACGAAACTTGCGCTAACAGGACCGTATCATTTTTCTGGTCCTGTATGCCAAGTTTTGTCCAAATCTGAGACAGTTGAATCGGAACGCCGTTTTGCGGGCCCCACGGTCCGACTCAACGGATAATTTTGTGTACGGCCCGTCGAAATCTAACTTTGGACATACGGTTGGATTCGTATCGAAAAACTGGACCTGTAGACATATAGTTTGATGACTTTAGAGACCATTGACTCTGGCACGCTTTTCGGTGCAAGGCGAACCCAACGGCGGACATCATTTTTGCTCAAAATTATCGTTTTGCCCCTGTGTCCAGAATTGGACTTAAGAACAGGCAATCCGAGCTAATTTGACTATTCTAAAAGCGTTGGTACTATTTATTTTAGCATCTGGAGACTTCTACATGTGTTGACTGATTATGGCTCATTGAGTGGTATTGTATTATTGGTTTCACCAGCTAAGGACCTCAGGTAAGTACACTTTTTGATTGCTTTCAATTCATAGTAGTCTTTTCATTTCATGTTTATACGTATATCTTGCTGCTTGTTGACACGCTCGTCACACAGAGTAGTCAGGAGGAGAAATATCTTAGTAGACATGTGGACTATCTAGAACTATCTCCATGATGTCTATTCGTGAACAATAGCACCTGTACGGGACACGTGCAGGTGTCGGATTTACCCCCTAGCCGTTCACATGTCAAAACAGATATTTCACACCACATAGGTAGTGTCTTTTATTTATTTTCCTTTTCTTCTCCACCGTGCCATGTCATCAGTTACCTTCTAGTTTTTACCTCTCATATGTTATTTTCATGTCTTGTTAATTCTATTGCATTTTCGCATTGTCGTCGGTTTGTGTAATTGTTCCTTTTCTGACTGGAAACCAATATTTTTCAGGTTTAGCCGCGATCATTCTTAGCACTGGAAAGACATGGGTATGCTGAGGTCAACCTAGAAGTAGATAGCCATTGTATCATTTTTCATAAATTGTGAGAACTTGTATTTCCTTTAATTTAAGTGTTATAATTGTTGTAATAAACTTAGAAATGTGAATGAGCAGCAAATATTACATTTTGTAATTTTGAGCATTTATTTCTTACGGGCTTGACAGCGTTCTATCGCCGACTCTGCGGCGTAGGCTGGCTTGGACACGTCTCGTATCCAAAAAGCGGGTGCGGGTCATGACAATGTTATATATAGCTATGTGTTATGTAATATAGGCAAACATGCATGTTTGTATGTAAGGTATGCATATATGAATATAGTAGACAAATATGATATGTATGTATAGTATGAATGCATGAAATTGTATGATACATATAGGTGTGTGATATTGTAGGCTATATGTATATACTAGCTTGTGTAAGTAATGTAGATATGGTACATATATAGGTTATACTTGTATACATAGATATTGTTTAGACCTTGAATAGCTTGGTTGACCTAGTTTGACTAGGATTGTTGACAAGAGTTGACCAAGAGTTGACTTTAGTCTAGAATGACTTGTTAGACTAGGTTTAGACCTAGAATAACTTGGTTGACCTAGTTTGACTAGGATTGTTGATTAGAGTTGACCAAGTGTTGACTTTAGTTTAGAATAACTTGTTAGACTAGGTTTAGACCTAGAATAGCTTGGTTGACCTAGTTTGACTAGAATTGTTGACTAGAGTTGACTTTAGTCTAGAATGACTTAGAAATTATGTAGTATGCATTGTAATCTACAGTTTTATCTTATTGGACATGTTGTGACCTGTGTTACTCTAAATAGGACTCATTTACTCTGATCTGGACATCTACTCTTATCGGACATACATGATATCAGGCGAGTACATTCTCTGATCATTTCATACTTGCTAGAACTTATATTCTTGCTCTAGATTACTTTACTTGATGATATCACGTTAGTAATACAGATTGGTACTATATGGATCTTTTCATGTGATGTTATCTCCCTCGGGAGCATCGGGTACATCATGTCATGTGTGTTTTACTTTCATCATGCACTCTTGTGCTTTCACTATTCATGTATACTCTTATGATTCATGTACTCTCATGTTCACAGAGCCCTCATGTATAACTTCATGTGCACTCATTTATGAGTGCCATATGAAGTCATGTACAATAACATAACCTGTCTAGATCCTTGTATATTGATTGGGGTACGGGGGAGTAGAAATAGTCATGTGAACAATTCCAAGTAGTGTAATCATGTACAACTCAGTAGTGTAATCATGTATTGATCAAGCCGTTCACATGCCTATCTTGTACTCTAAACCACTAGTCACTTGTAGTTCTTTACTTATAGTAGATATTTCTAATATAGTTATCTCTCCCTTTTTTATGTATATTTCTTTCAGCAATTTATGTATCTTACTCTATTGCATGCTTTATATTCCTGTCTTGATATGAACTGTTGAAATTTTGTGCTCATTTCTGTCCTGACTGGACCTATTAAAATAATACAGATGACACTGAGGAGTTCTGTCCTACGTACTATGGCGCAGCCCTAGATGACACCTGTGAGCTGGACTCCCAGGAGGACCAAGTCCTTGCTGAGGACATTACCCCAGTAGTTTAGGCTAGTTAGCTAGACTAGTTATCTTACTTTATTGTCTTGTCTTTGCTTTGAGACTTTGAGATGTATATATTCTGGATGTTGTTTTGTGGAGATGTTATCTTAGACACTTAGACTTCTTCTGCTGTTTGTATTTCATTTGGTGATTTTCATATCATATCTATCTATCTTACCGTACTTCTACCTTAGTTGTGATTGAGCTGAACATTTCTGTATTGTACTTCGTTTGGAGAGTATATACTGTATAGGTACCTTATAATTGTTAGATGCATGTGACCTAGGACAGCATTCTACCGTCGAAACTGTGGCGTAGGCTGAACGTACCCACTTCTCGTGCCCCTGCACTGGATGCGGGTCGTGACACGTTTTTAGTGGTGGCCCATGCATATCTAGATTTTTTAGTGGTATTCGAACTAGAGTATCACTACAGCCTGTAGTAGGATGTAGGATATAGTTTTGAGGTACTCAATCACATTAGGAAAACTCTTATCTAAACTTTTGCCATCTAAATTCTTGCTGATTAATTGCTTCATTTGAAATAAACTGTCCTCCATTGATTATATCGCTTCATTCTCAGTAATTGACTTCTTGTTGATCTATCTCCAGGATGGTGCAGACACGATCCTATTGCTCTGGCCAGAGGGATACTACTGAGAGTTCTGCCACCTCTCGTCCGGCTTAGCCCGGTCAGACAGTTCTCGTGGTACCTTCTCATGTCGGAGCTTCAGCCGCATTCGGGGGTGCACCTCTGCCTGTTCCGAGGCCTTCCTCGATTATTCCGGAGATGTTTCAGCAACAGCAGTCGCCTTCGGAATCGGTCGACGCCGTCCAGCTTTTTACCTTCTTCCAGCAGATGGTGGGGGCCCAACAGTATGAGGCTACCGATTTCAGGCAGGGCATTGATAATGCCCGTCAGTTGGCTATGACAACTGTGGAGAGACTTACTACGCAGCCGCAGGGTGGCCAGATCCAGCAGTATCAGCAGTAGATGCCAGGCATCCAGGCGTTTCAAAAGATGCATCCGAAAGATTTTTGAGGTACAGAGGGGATCTTATATGTTGACGATTGGATCCAGCATATCGAGGAGATATTCCGACTGGCGAAGATACCGGCTCGATTGCAGATTGAGGCGGTAGGTAGCTAGATGCAGTACCTGCCCTGCACGTGGTACCAGACGGACCCCAAAGTGGACACTGAGGGACAGACTTGGGTAGCCTTCAAGAAGCTGTTCAAGAAGAATTTTTTCTCTGACACAGCTCTTGGCACCCTGGAGATGCAGTTTGAGAGCTTAATTCAGAGCAGTCAGACGGTTGAGGAGTACGCTGGAGAGTTCTGCCGTCTGGGCAGATTCGTTGAGGGTCTCAGTGAGACGGCGAAGGACAGGAGGTTCAGGAAGGGATTTATCAAGGAGGTCAAGTCATTGACCAAGCATGACCGAAGTGCCACTTTTGAGGAGATTCTGGTGGGTACCCTAGCAGCAGAGGATGATCTTGAGCTGAAGCTCAAGAGGGGACGAGACGCTCATGGAGCTAGCAGCAGCGGAGGCCAGGCCAAAAGGCCTCACTTTCAGCATCTTTACCAGTAGAAGCCGTTCTAGCTACAGTAGTTTCAGGGGCAGGGCCGTGCACCTTTCCAGCAGGTGCAGCAGCAGTCGAGACTTCAGCAGCAGGCTCCGAGATAGCAGCCTATTATTTGTGCTTTCTACAAGAAGCTGAGTCATGGATGGAATGACTATCGGAAGAGGCCTGGTAGATGCCTACTCTGTGGTTCAGCGGAGCACCAGCTGAAGGAGTGTCCCATATTTTTGGGATGAGCAGTTCAGGCAGCAGGAGCCAAGGCTCCGGTAGGGCAAGCGAAGGGACCGCTACAAACTCAGCAGCAGAGGTTCATCCAGCACCAGCAGCAGGCTAGGGGAGGTCAGTAGGGGCAAGAATTTTCCACGGGAGCTGAGGATACAGAGGCTATTGGAGAGCTGATCACAGGTTCTATCCTTCTCGACTCCATTCCAGCTTTTATATTGTTCGATTCTGGGGCTTCCCATAGCTTTGTGTCTATATCTTTTACTATTAGACACCATCTTATTTCTGAGTCGTTGCCTAAGACTTACAAGATCATGACCAGGGGTGGCATCATCCTCGTTAGTGATATTTGCAAGGGTCGAAGAGTTAATTTGGGAGGCCAAGAACTGGATGTGAGTCTGCTCATGATGCCACTACCGAACTATGATATCGTGCTCGGTATGGATTGGTTTAGCAGGAACCATGCTAATATAGATTTCCACGGGGGTAGAGTTATTTTCAGAGCACCAGGAGAGCCAGAGTTTGAGTTCACCCGACGGCAGCGGACCAGAGCAGCGGAGTTTTCTGCGGAGTATCAGTTGAGGAGCAGGCAGTGCCACACCCTTTGATAGCGGAGTTCATGGACGTCTTTTCGGGGGATTTGCTAGGACTACCACCGGACAGAGACATGGAGTTCTCCATAGACTTAGTGCCCAATGCAGAGCCAATATCCTAACACGTCTATAGGGTGAACAACAGTGAGCTGGTAGAGTTGAAGAAGCAGGTGGATAAGCTGCAGGACAAGGGCTTCATACGATCGAGTTCTTCACTATGGGGTGTATTGGTACTCTTAATGCCGAAGAAAGACGGGTCGGTATGGATGTATATCGACTACAGGCCACTCAACAACCTTAAAATCAAGAACAATTACCCACTGTCGTGGATCGATGATTTCTTTGATGAGTTGAGTGGAGCTACGGTATTCTCGAAGATTGATCTGAGGTCAGGCTACCATCAGGTGAAGGTGAAGAAGGAGGATATTCCGAAGACAACATTCAGGATACGGTATGGCTAGTTTGAGTTTTATGGTGATGCCGTTTGGGTTGACTAACGCTCCAGCGGTATTCATAAACCTGATGAACAAGGTGTTCCACCAGTACTTGGACAAGTTCGTGGTGGTGTTCATCGATGATATCTTAGTGTACTCGAAGACCGAAGAGGAGCATGAGGAGCATTTGAGAGTGGTTCTGGAGACTCTCAGGAAGGAGAAGCTTTATGGCAAGCTCTCAAAGTATGAGTTCTTCCTGGATCGAGTTGACTTCTTGGGTCATGTAGTGACTGGAGATGCGATCTTAGTTGACCCGAAGAAGATCACGACAGTTGAGGCATGGGCAGCACCGAGTTCAGTTGCAGAGATCAGGAGCTTCTTAGAATTGGCAGGCAATTATAGGAGATTTGTCCAGGATTTCTTTCGGGTTACAGAGCCATTGACTAGGCTGACCCAGAAGGACACAGAGTTTATCTGGTCGGAGGAGTGTCAGGTCGCTTTCGATGAGTTAAAGAAGCGGCTGACGATAGCTCCAATTCTGACATTGCCATCAGGATCAGGAGGCTTCACTATCTACAGTAACGCCTCGGGCAAGGGTTTGGGTTGTGTCTTACAGCAGTATGGGAAGGTGATTGTCTATGCTTCCAGGTAGTTATGTCCCTATGAGAAGAATAACCCTACCCATGACTTAGAGTTGGCAGCATTTATTTTTGCTCTGAAGTTGTAGAAATACTATTTATACGGAGAGCGGGTGGAGATCTTTATAGATCATAAGAGCTTGAAGTATATGTTTACATAGAAAGAGCTCAATATGAGGCAGCATAGATGGTTGGAGTTGATGAAAGACTTCGACATTTCCTTACAGTATCACCCAGGAAAGGCCAACGTGGTTGCCGATGTCTTGAGTAGGTATCCGACTGCCATGTGGTTGACAGTAGATCGTCATTTGCTAGCAGATTTGGAGAGCCTGGAAATCGAGATGGTTGTGCCAGGAGTTGAGATGCAGATATAGGGCCTTCAAATTCAGTCGAACTTGATGGAGAGGATCAAGTCGACTCAGTTCGATGATGTTGCTTTGCGGTGTATCCAGTAGCAGGTTCGAGCAGGACTGGTAGATGCATGATGAGTTTGTTCTTGCAGAGGATGGCGCATTGAGGCACGGTTCCAGACTGTGTGTGACCAGCAGAGAGCTTAGGGAGCAAGTCATGCAGGAGGACCACCGTTATTAGTACTTTATACATCCAGGTGCCAACAAGATGTATAGGGATCTGAAGGAGCATGTTTGGTGGCATGGGATGAAGCGGGAGGTAGCTCACTTCGTAGCCAGATGTTTGGTCTGTTAGTAGGTAAAGGCAGAGAGGCAGAGGCCAGGAGGTTTATTGCAGCCATTGTCCATTCCAGAGTGGAAGTGGAAGCACATCACGATGGACTTTATTTCGGGATTGTTGTGCACACCAGGAGGAAAAGACGCAATTTGGGTCATCGTAGACATGTTGACCAAATTGGCTCACTTTTTGCCATTTAAAGTAGGTACGTCTACTGAGAGGCTAGCAGAGATGTATATGCGGCAGATTGTCAGGATACACGGAGTTCCGGTGAGCATTGTCTTGGATCGGAATAATCGGTTTACTTCCTATTTCTGGAGGAGTCTGCAGCTTAGCTTGGGCACTTAGCTCAAGTTTAGTACTGCCTACCACCCTCAGACGGACGGACAGTCAGAGAGAACTATTCAGACACTCGAGGACATGCTGTAAACTTGTGTAATAGATTTTGGAGGATCTTGGGAGGATCACCTGTACTTAGTGGAGTTTGCATACAATAATAGTTTTCAGGCCAGCATTGAGATGTCACCATTCGAGGCACTGTACGGGCGTAGATGTCGTACACCCTTGTCTTGGGATGACATTGGAGAACAAGCTTTATTGGGACCTGAGATGGTTGTGGATGCAGCCGAGAAGGTGAAGCTCATCAGAGATCGACTTCGCATGACGCAGGACAGACATCGACATTGGGCCGATAGCTACCGCAGACTTTTGGAGTTTGAGGTACAGCTTATAGATAGGATTAGAATTAGGAATTGTTTGTTGTGATTTTGTTTGATCATGTTTGATTATTTAGTAATTTGAGACCTTGTTTGTGCTAGGTTGGAGACTTGGTTTTCTTGAGGATCTCTCCGACACGTGGTACTTTATGGTTTGGTGGAGGTGGAAAGCTTAGCCCGCGCTTCATCGGACCTTTCGTTATCAACGGAAGAGTCGGTGACGTATCATACAGGCTAGACTTGCCACCTGTATTAGAGGGTGTCCACAACGTATTTCACGAATCACAGTTGAGACGGTACATCGCAGATCCTAGCCATGTACTCGATCGTTCCGAGATCGAGGTGGGACCTACTCTTAGCTACCAGAACAACATGTGGAGATTCTGGATAGACGAGAGAAGGTGCTGAGGAACCTGTCGATACCCTTGGTTCGTGTCGTATGGAGGCATCATTCTCCAGGAGAATCCACGTGGGGGCGGAAGGATGAGATGCGCGGGTGATACCCTTATCTATTTGGACCTTGAGGTATGATTTTCTATCCTTCTCATCATTTTAGTTTCGTTTTTCAATTTCGAGGACAAAATTCTTTTAAGGAGGGTAGATTTGTCACTACCACATTTTAGCATGAGGGTATTTTGGTCATTATAATTTTTTTTAATTTTTTTATTATTTATTGCATTAGTGTTTGTGATTTTTGACTTTTGCTAGTTGAGACCATAGAGACTAGCCTATTGTTTGACCATGACTTTGTAACTTAGTTAGCATGGTAGAATAGTATTGGACCCTAATCTAACTTAAGTTGACTCAAGTTGACTTGAGTGTGGCTAGGTTTTATAAGGAGATTGGGTGCTATGTGTTATTGGGATTTTAGCTAGAAGGTTGAGACAACTAGCTAGTGCATTAGGCCCATGGCCTATTTCCCAAAAAACCCTAACCCTAATCTCATGTGGCCGACCCCCTATAGCAGCCATATGGAGACCCCAACCCCTATATAATGTATCTTATTAGTCACTTACCTCTTTTAGAAATATCCCTTTTGGAAATCCTAATATTTCTTCCCTAAATTGTCAAATCTCACCATTCCTCCACCAAATTGATCCCACTCACTTGCATTTGAAGTCATTTCTATAGTAGAGGTTGAAGGGAGCTTGCTTGCTAGGATTGGAGCTCTTTTGGCCATTGCAATTGGAAGAGGACTTATCATTTTGGGGCTTTTGATTGAGTTTGCTCCCAATAGGTAAATGCCCCAAAAATCCTATTAAATTTCTGTTTTCTCTTCATGTTAGCATGCATCTAGGCACCATGGAACTTAAGATGTAGTTTGGTAGGAATTGGTGTCCATTTGATACATGTATCGAACACGTATCGGAGTACTAGTGAAGGTGTTTGATGAAATGCTTGTGAGAACTTTTTATTCGTATTTTCTGAAACTATTTACATGATTTGATAGCCCTATATGTGAGGAACACAAAACCCTAACTCTGAGCTGGATTCTGTGCCGTGTCCATGTCCAAATTGGACACGTACGTGCTACACGAGACCTCGTGCTGTGTCCTGCTACCTCATTGCTGTTACTCTCGACACAGGCCAAGTGGACACGTGCCACTTGGTGGACACCTTAGGGCATTGACTGACAGGTCATTCCTAGAGTCTCACATGACCTCGTGTCGTATCGGACACGATAATCGACCTGCACTGAATCGACCCCATTACACACGCGCACGCGCTGTGCTGCTGATACACTATTCGTGTCCTTCGCGAAAACGTTATGGATGCATGTCAGGTACTCGTATCTCTATTCCTATCCCTGGCGAACATGTATGCACGAGCACGATTGGTATTGAGCCCTATGTCGTGTCCAAATGGACACGACATCTCCCGACGAGGCGGTTCTGTGCACAGAGTTGTGTCTGTATGATTTTAACATGTTTGGACACCTCGTGTCCAGTTGTATGGACACAAAAAGACCCATTGGATACGAATACATATGTACTACATGCTGACACACATTAATTTGATGTTTATTAGGATTTGCATATGTAATTTAGGGTTTGTGTTCGGGTTTTGAAATATTCTGATACCTGTGCATAAATTGAGTTTTCATTTAGGTTTTAATGTTTAATTTGATGATTTATATAATATTTTAACATATATTATTATCTGTGATAGCATGTTTAATATTTGGGATTATGTGTGTTCGATTTTGAGGCTTGATGATGAGGTTCATGTGTGTATTGATGTCTGATACGTGAGTAAACTGAGAATATGGTTTAAGCATTTGAAACTGAGTTTGAACTATACATTTTAAAACTAAGTTTTCCTATTATTGTAAAACTAAGTATGTAAACTATTATGAGATGTTTATGAGAAAACTAAGAATTTGGTTTAAATATGTAAACTGAGTTTTAATGCAAAACTAAATTGGGTTGGTATAAATATGTATATGTGATATTATCTTGATTTAGGTTTTGGTTTTGAATGTGTTAACTGAATGTAAGATGTAAACTTGGTTGTTATACTAGACTGAAAACTGAACCCTCTAAATGCCACAACATGCTCACACACACACACACACACACACACACACACACACACACACACACACACACACACACACACACTCTAATATGCCATTGTCAAATGCCACAACATGCTCACATACACTCAACACACCCTCTTTGACACACACTCACATTTTGTTCCCCTTTCCTATATATATATATATATATATATATATATATATATATATATATATATATATATATATATATATATATATTTATATTTATATATATATATATGTTGTGGTATGTTATATATAGCTATGTGTAATGTAATATGGGCAAACATGAATGTTTGTATGTAAGGTATGCATATATTTATGCAGTAGACAAATATGATATGTATGTATAGTATGGATGCATGAAATTGTATGATACATATAGGTGTGTTATATTGTTGGCTATATGTATATACAAGCTAGTGTAAGTAATATAGATATGGTACATATGTAGGTTATACTTGTATATATAGATATTGTTTAGACCTAGAATAGCTTGGTTGACCTAGTTTGACTAGGATTGTTGACTAGAGTTGACCAAGAGTTGACTTTAGTCTAGAATGACTTGTTAGACTAGGTTTAGACCTAGAATAGCTTGGTTGACCTAGTTTGACTAGGATTGTTGATTAGAGTTGACCAAGAGTTGACTTTAGTCTAGAATGACTTGTTAGACTAGGTTTAGACCTGGAATAGCTTGGTTGACCTAGTTTGACTAGGATTGTTGACTAGAGTTGACCAAGAGTTGACTTTAGTCTAGAATGACCTAGAAATCATGTAATATGCATTGTAATCTACAGTTTTATCTTATTGGACATGTTGTGACCTGTGTTGCTCTAAACATGACTCATTTACTCTGATCTGGACATCTATTCTCATCGGACATACAGGATATCAGACGAGTACATTCTCTGATCATTTTATACTTGCTAGGACTTATATTCTTGCTCTAGATTACTTTACTTGATGTTATCACGTTAGTAACACGGATTGGTACTATATGGATCTTTTTATGAGATGTTATCCTCTTCGGGAGCATCGGGTACATCATGTCATGTGCGTTTCACTTTCATTATGTACTCCTGTTATTTCACTATTCTTGTATACTCTTGGGATTCATGTACTATCATGTTCACAGAGCCCTCATGTATAACTTCATGTGCACTCATTTATGAGCCCCATATGAATTTATTTACAATAACGTAATCTGTCTAGATCCTTGTGTATTAATTGGGGTACGGGGGAGTAGAAATAGTCATGTGAACAATTTCAAGTAGTGTAATCATGTACAACTCAGTAGTGTAATCATGTATTGATCAAGCCGTTCACATGCCTATCTTGTACTCTAAACCACTAGTCACTTGTAGTTCTTTACTTATAGTAGATATTTTTAGTACTGTTATCTCTCTTTTTTTTATGTATATTTCTTTCAGCGATTCATGTATCTTACTCTATTGCATGTTTTATATTCTTGTCATGATACGAACTGTTAAGATTTTGTGCTCGTTTCTATCCTGACTGTACCTGTTAAAATATTACAGATGACACTGAGGAGTTCTGTCCTACGTACTATGGCGCAGCCCTAGATGACACCTGTGAGCTGGACTCCAAGGAGGACCCAGTCCTTGCTGAGGACATTACCCCAGTAGTTTAGGCTAGTTAGCTAGACTAGTTATCTTACTTTATTGTCTTGTCTTTGCTTTGAGACTTTGAGATGTATATATTCTGGATGTTTTTTTATGGAGATGTTATCTTAGACACTTAGACTTCTTCTGATGTTTGTATTTCATTTGGTGATTTTCATATCATATCTATCTATCTTACCGTACTTCTACCTTAGTTGTGATTGAGCTGAACATTTTTGTATTGTCCTCCGTTTGGAGAGTATATACTGTACATGTACCTTATAATTGTTAGATACATATGACCTAGGACAACATTCTACCGTCGAAACTGCGGCGTAGGCTGGACGTACCCACTTCTCGTGCCCCTACACTGGGTGCGGGTCGTGACACACTCCAAAACTTAACCATGACTAAGCCTTCCATAATAATAACTAATTAATTTAATATTTATAAAATTCTAAAGACTACCATTTAATTCAAAGAAATAATAAAAATATTTTCAAAATTTTGGAAAAACGGGTTACAGAAGTTTTGATTAAGGTTCTTTGCATACAACCTACCGCCTCTAGGGACTGGGTTAAGATGACACATTGTAGCCTTAAGGGAATCAAGGGTAACTTTTGCGGGAAATTGAACTCGCATTATCTCAACTAATGCTTCGCTGATGTCCGGCATATGGAAGTATTCACTAAGGTCAGTTGAGTTGAATTCAATCTCTTAACATCGATATAAGAATAGATACTACCATCATATTTTATTTGCATATTACAATAAAACATACGAACGACATTATCATAAATATCACTAGAAGTTTCAAATAAATCCCTAAGACCTAAGTTTTCAAAAGTGGAGGCGTACTCCGAGAAGATAGTGAAGTTAACTGATCGTCCGGGGCATATTTCCCGAAAATGAAAGGCGTCAAAACCAAGAGTCCATTATTTCCACAGGCAAAAATAGGGTCATGTCATATTCCTCTTCGCCGGTAGGGTAAACAGAACTGAACACGTTGGTGTGTTCATATTCAGAGGTAGAAGACGAAGCCGCTGACTCTCATTTCCTTTTCTTGAATTTTTTTGGAGCCATAGAATTGAAAAGGAGATGAAAAGAGATATACCTCAAAAATACTAGGTAGAAGAGGGAAGAAAACCTTCTAGAGTCTTCGAGAGTTGAGAAGAAAGGAGATTGTAGCTTGGGAAGTGTAATAGCAACCTAGGGTTTTGGAGTTTTTTGTTTGGGTGTGAAGAAAAACGAAGGAGAAGATGAAATTATATAGGGAGCTAGGGCCGGCAGTGTTATTCTGGAAACCTGAACCGACGCCGATCGAACTCGGTCCGAGTTCTGTCTGAGTTCGACTACTTGCTTTTCCAATTCATTTGATGCATAATTAATAATAAATAAACCTAATAACTTTTAATTATTTAATTTAATAACATCCATCACTTTGGGTTATCTGTAGAGGCCGGATCCCAGCTAGCGGTAGTCCGAAGTCAGTTGGCACCGCGTCACTTAGACTTTTACATCTTTTTGACAGAAGGGCCCTTTCGGTTTGTACCTAAAATAACTTCAATTAATAAATTTCAAAATCTCAAGTTTTAAGTATTTTTATTAAAAATAAAACATTATGAATCTGAAATTCAAGTATGCCTAATTTGCGATGCAGATAATTGAAACGGTCTTTAGCCAACGGTTTTGTGAAAATATCTGCTAATTGATGATCTGTGTTAATATATTCTAAACAAATATCCCTGGGTTGTTGGTGATCACGTAAAAAATGATGACACACCTTTATGTGCTTTGTTTATGAGTGACAGACAGGGTACTTAGTCAAATTAATCGTGACAGTGTTATCACAATATATGAAAATCTTTGTGTACGTAGTACAGTTTGTAGTCTTCTAGGGTTTATTTCATTCATAAAATTTGAGTACAACAACGCCCTGCGATGATATACTCAGCCTCAGTCGTTGATAGTGCTACAAAATTTTGTTTCTTGCTAAACCAGGAGACTAAAGCTTTTCCTAGAAAATGACACGTATCGTTGGTACTTTTACGGTTTACTTTGCATCCTGTAAAATCCACATCTAAATAACCGATTGGGTCAAAAGATGTAGTTTTGGGATACTACAAGCTGACTGTAGAAGTTTCCTTAAGGTATTGGAAGATACAGTTAATGGCGCATAAGTGTGATTCCTTAGGATTAACTTGATATCTAGCACAAATGCAAAAACTAAACATGATATCTAGACGAATAGTAGTTAAATATAATAAACTATCATACATTGATACTTATGCTGATCGACTGGTTTGCCACTTTCATCAATGTCAAGCCTAGTTGATGTAGCCATTAGAGTTCCGATAGGCTTTATGTTGTCGAAGTCATACTTCTTCAATAAATCCTTCGTGTACTTAGCTTGGTTGATGAATGTTCCCTGTGAGTGCTGTTTGATCTGGAGTCCTAGGAAGTAATTTAGCTCTTCCATCATACTCATTTTAAACTCACTCTGCATACACTTAGCAAATTCTTGACAAAGTTTTTCATTAGTAGAACCGAATACTATGTCATCTACATAAATTTGCTTAAGAAGAAAACAATCATCTGAAGACTTGATAAATAAAGTAGTATCAACTCTTCCTTTTGAAAAACCATTTTTAAGTAAGAATGCACTTAGGCGTTCATACCAAGCACGAGGTGCTTGTTTGAGTCCATAGAGTGCTTTCCTAAGTTTGAAGATGTGATCGAATTTTTGAAAATCTTCAAAACCAGGGGGTTGTTTCACAAAAACTTCCACTTTTAAAAAGCCATTTAAAAGTGCACTTTTTACGTCCATTTGAAAATTTTAAAATTGTGAAAACATGCAAATGCACAAAACATGTTGATAGCTTCTAGTCTAGCAACATGAGCATATGTCTCGTCATAATCAATACCTTCTTCTTGATTATAACCTTGTGCCACTAGACGTGTTTTGATTGCGTAGAACTTGTCCATCCTCACTAAGTTTATTTCGAAACACCATTTGGTACCAATTATCGATTTACCAATAGGTTTAGGAACAAGTTTCCAAACTTGGTTTCTCTTAAATTAATTTAGTTCGTCTTGCATGGCATCAATCCAAAATTCATCATTAAATGCATCTACTACAGTTTTAGGTTCTACTTGAGATATAAAATCTACATTAGCTGCTACATCAGTGTCTTTAGTAGAACGTGTACTTATACCTTTTGATACATCAACTATGACGAGTGTCTCTGGATGGTCTGGCAAGCATTTCATCTTTATTAGACTTTTCAGATAACTTTCTTTGGTAGCACTATCTTCAGATGTCATAGATTTATTCTGTGCATCTTCATCATCACTATCGCTTGATCTGTAACTATTAAGCTCATCAAAAGTAACGTTAATAGACTCTTCAACAATCATAGATCTTTTATTGAAAACTCTATATCCTTTACTCTTAGCAGCATATTCGAGAAATATCCCTTCATCTGCTTTAGAGTCAAACTTACCCAAGTTGTCCTTGGTGTTAAGGATAAAATAGCGACATCCAAAAACTTTAAAGCATTAAATATTTGGAATCCTTCCAAACCACAGCTTATATGGTGTTTTCTTCGAGATAGGTCGAATCAACACCCTATTTAAAATATGACAGGCTATGCTAACAGCTTCTGCCTAAAAATATTTAGGAAGATTATGCTGATTCAGTATGACTCTTTCCATCTCGTCTAGAGTACGATTATTCCGCTCAACAATACCATTTTGTTGGAGAGTTCTAGGACAAGAAAATTCATGGTAGTGTCCACTGTCATCACAATTTTTTTGAAATCAATATTTACGAATTCACCCCCATGATCACTTCGGATTCGAAAAATCATGAAGCATTTTCGTTTTGTACCTTTTTGCAAAAATCTGAAATTCAAAAATGACATCACTTTTATTTGATAAATGGAAAATCCATGTATATCGAGAGAAATTATCAAAAAGCATAGAGCTTACCGCCAAGACTAGTGACTCTACTAGGACTAAACAAATCTATATGAATTAACTGCAATGATCTAGAAGTACTTACAGCGTTGATGGATTTAAAAGTTGACCTAGTTGCTTTGTTCTTTTAATAATCAGTATATACCATATCTTCTTTGAATGTAATTTTTGGGAGTCCTTTTACCAACTTTTTGGTATATAGTCGTGAGATAGTGTCCATATTGGCATGTCCTAGCCTCATGTGCCATAGCCAACTTTCATCTTGATTGGCTATCAGACACTTTCTTGCATTGTTAGTACTCTCTAAAAAGAAAACATAAATGTTGTCTTCCCTAATCCCTTCATATACGGGATTGCTAGATAACAAATCATATATAGAACATTTGTCTTTTATAAAGTTGATGCCATAACCATTATCTGCCAAGTGACTTATACTCACTAGGTATGTTTCAACTCCGTAACTAGACAAACGTCTTTTATTACTGGATATGGAGTCATAGCAACAGTGTCGTTACCAATAATATCACCTCTCAAGTTATTGTCGAAGGAAACGTATACCTTCTTTCTTCATCGATAGCATAGCAAACAAGGATGCATCACCAGTCATGTGCCGTGAACATCCGCTATCGAGGATCTACTTACTTCTAACATGAAAGGGTTGAGGGTTCACCTACAAAATGAGTTGATGAATCTTTTGGTACCCATCTCTAAGAAGGTTCTTTCTGATTAGTCTTTGGAATCCCAACAAGTGTTTGATTGTCAACAAGTTTCCTTGCTGGACAATACTGTGATATGTGTCCGAGAGTACCACAGTATGTGCAAGTAAGTTTTAAAAATGTGCTCTTCATTTCTATGTTGACATGCTTTTTTGTCTTCTTTGGAAACCTATATGTGGAAGCATAATTGTGATTGGCGTGTTGCTTGCGTGCTTTCTGTGTTTTAGTCCTTTTGGTTGTATGCGTACCATTAGGACTAATCTTAGGCTGTGTAACAGGCATGGTCTGTTGCCTAACTTGATTTCTAACTTTCTAGAAATCATACAAGACTCTTCATATTTGGCAGTCATATCAATGAGTCTTTGTTCTGTGACCAAGTGTTTCTTCTTCTCTATGTCATAAAGTTATTGTATTTTGACATAGTCTCTTTCTTTCTTTTCGATGGTGAGGATAGTCTCATGATAGTCTACTTTGGGCTTGGCTATCTCATCCATGTTACCGATAGTAGATGACTCTTTAATATTTTCAAGAAGATTAGACAATCTTGCTACTTTGGTTGTGCAAGCCTTAACCTCTTTGCGAGATTGCTTGTACTTGTCTAACACATATTTGTTTGTCAAGTAGTTCGCTAAAGGCTGTCTCTAATTCATTGGAAGTAAAGTCATCATACAGAGGGTTAGAAGATACCTTATCAAGTGCCATAAGACATGCATTGGCAGTGCTGTAGGCTCTGTCCTCTTCTTCTGACTCACCAGTCTCACTCTCGAGCCAGATGCTTGTGTTTACATACTTTTGACCTGTTACAGCTTTCCTGCTTGATCTTGATCTATCATATTACTGCTTTTCTTTGACAATAGATAGTCCTTTTTGATATGCCCTAACTTTTTGCATCCAAAACATATGGTTTCTTTTTCATTGCTCTCATGGACGACTCTCTTCTTTCGGTTTGATCTCTTAAACTTTAAGAATTGTTTGAAGTTCTTTACTAGCAGGGCTTGCTCATCACCATTGGATGATTCTTCGTCAGAATCATTATATGCAACTCTTTTGGCTTGTGCTTTGAAGGCGATAGATTTTTTCTTGGGAGTAGCTTCTTCAAATTCTTGTAGGTCCAACTCATGGGTCATGAGCTTGCCCATAAGTGTCTCTAGAGTCATTGTAGTGAGATCGTTTCCTTTAATGATCGCAGTTGCCTTTGGGTTCCAATTCTTGGTAAGAGCCCGTAGCACCTTCATGATCTTCTTATGGTTACTATAATCCTTACCAAGAGATTGAAAAAGATTAGTAATATCTAGAAAACAAGTAAACATCTGTATAATTGACTCGCCGGGTTTCATCTTAAATGATTCATACTCGTGTGTCAGTCTGCTAATTTTGGATTACTTTACTTGGGAGGTACCTTCATGAGTCACCTCAAGAAGTTTCCAAATCTCAAGAGACGTAGTACAGGAAGAAATACGATTAAACTCTATTTTGTCAATTGCACAAAATAGTACATTGATGGCACGTACATCTAGACTAGCCTTTGTCTTTTCTTGGTCTGTGTATTTGTCATGTGGCTTATCTATAAGTACACTCTAAATCATTATTCTAGCCGATTTCTTATAACCGTCTACTACTATAGACCAAAGATCAAAGTTAAGAGACTTTAGAAAGAAACTCATTTGTGTTTTCCAATATGTGTAGTTCGTTCCATCAAATAGTGGAGGTCTATTTGTGGATTGCCCTTCACTGTTGAATATTGATTTCACGACTGCCATATATACTATCTAGAGTGTTATATTAGAATATAACCAGCTCTGATACTAATTATAGGACCGTTGAGCACCTCTAGAGAGGGTGAATTGAGTGTGTGCATATGCATCAAAAATAATTACCACTTTAAGAATTAATAGATTATAAACTATGATAGATATAAAAGACAGTAAATTAAATACAGTAATCAAGAGATAGAAGATTAAACTCAGTGAACACCATGATATATACTGGTTTTCCTCTGAGAGGACTAATCCAGTCGCGAGTACTCTTGTCTGCTGTTAATCTACTATTCATAAGCTAAATAAGAGCTTGTTGTCTCTTTACAACACCGTGCCTTGGTGACGAGCGCACGACCGACTCCAACAAACTTGAAAACAAAAACTGGAACGTTTTTTGAATTACGACCTCTTTACAACTCTTTGAACCAAAGACTTTAAATCGAACAAAATGTTACTGGCTTTCGTTAAGAATGGTATAGGCGAGATTTGAAAGATTTAGAGCATTGAAAAAAATACTTAAGAAAAGATAGAGAAGAGTGAATGAGTGATTAGAAATGTGAAAATCTTTCTCTATTTATAGTGTTTTTGAGGACCATACTCGGGCAGAGCTCGGATGCTAGGATCTCGCATTCGAACGTTGCATGCAGATTTGGGGAGAACATAATTTCAAAATCTTCTGGCCAACTCGGTCCGAACTCGGACTGAACTCGATCAGAGTTTTGACCGAATTCTGTTGAGTCAGAATAGGATTTGCAAGGGCCAAATTGCGTAGGTTTGGGCTATATGAATATGTGAGGTTCTTTTGGGATCGATAGGTAGGCTTTTTAGATGGACTGAGAAAAACCTAAGTCACTAATGTAGTGCCCCGCTTCCGATAGGCGATGGACTCCATAATATGCTTGTGCCGAGTCAGATCGATCATGAACTTAGATGACCATCTGACTCGATCGCTAGGCTAGGTAAACGATAACACCTTGCGATATCGATCAAATCATTTTGGACGAATGTTACGAGAATCGATACAATTAATGGAACGACTTCTGTTGGAATAAGTCCTAAATACAGCAGGCTGCGTCTCGATGAGTGAGCTCTATATAAGAGTTCCTTCGATGGGACCAGACTACTGTATGGTTTTCTTAGAGCTTTTGCCGCTTGGTTTTGATGAATATGTTTTCGCATCATTTTTTGAATACATTCTACGAATTTCGAAATGAAGGATTAAAGAAGGAATTCTGACTAAGGTTGGTGCCATTACAGGAGGTCGAGTAACTGAAGCTTGAACATTGTGAAGCGCTTCGTCTATTGGCACGATCGAATACTTGGTGGGTGGTTCGGCCCCTTCTTTTCTACTCTGTCCCGCAAATGGGTATTCAGCCAACACGCAAGTACCTCTACATGGTACTTATCTAACATATATCTCGTGGTACAACTGTGTCAAGGTTTATGCAATACACTATAGATGGTAGTACCTTAACTCTAGGTCCATATGCAATCAAAGGATAATAAATAAAGCAAAGCTAATATCACTGAGCAGGTAGTAAATCATGAACTGTAATAAAAATGGTACAACTAGAAGAACTAGAAATAATTAAACAATGATATGTAAATAACTAAAAATGTAGACTAAATATAAGCAGTAAATATGGCAAGGTATATTGCCTGAGGTTGTGTGCAAAAGGGCGACGTCTAATAGCTCGAATCGTCAAAATAGTGAAGCGATGAAAGCCAAATCCCACATACGTCCCCGGATGCTGAAATAAACACCACGAACGTGTTCAAAATGTAAGATATTTCTAGGAAATGCCTATCCAAAAGTCTAATTCTGGAACAGGGGCAAAATCATAATTTCGGATCAAAACGATGTCCGCCATTGGACCCATTTTGCATCGAAATACGTGCCAGAACCTACGGTCTCTAAAGTTATCAAACTATATGTCTACAGGTCGGGTTTGAGGAGATGAACCCAACCATATGCCAAAGTTAGATTTCGACAGACCGTGCACAATTTCGCCAATTAGAGCGGGTCGCGGGCCCGACAAATAGGCGTTCCAGTCGACCTTCTCAGAATCGGACCAAACTTGGCATACAGGACCAAAAAAATAATTCGGTCCTGCTAGCGTAAGTTTCGTCTCGAACCGACGAACGTGCACAAAGTAATTGAAGAATTTGCAAAAAGGCCGATACGGTGAATTTCGACGGATACGCATCAAATTCGTCGTGCACACGCAACCAATTTGAATTCCGTCAAAGCCCACACGTTCGCAAAGTCGATACGCACCGTTCGATGCTTTCAGTTCGCGACCACGTCACCTGGTTTGTCTGGGCGTACACCATATCGTAGAATTTTCTAATTTTTTAAATTTTTTGAAAACTGTTTTTGGGCGAACTTTGAAATCAGATATCTTTCTGTACAGAAAATAAAAATTTAATCTACAAGAAAGGTTTTCATCTCCTATAGGTTGTCAACAAGTCCCATTAAACCAATTCCAAAATTTATGACGGGTTGGCGAGAAATCGCCTTCCAAGTTAGGGTTTCGGGATCTGATTTCTGTTAAATTTTGAACAGTTTTTCTCTAACTTGGGACTCGATTTATGTGTACGTTGCTCATTAATTCAAACTATTTGAAGGAGGTTGTAGAGGGTAGGGTTGTTGTCGTACCCGAACAATCGGTTTGCAAAAGTGTCAAGTATGGAGGGAGAAAATGCCTCACGAAGTGGTGCGAATAACCACTTCCCTGTTGTCATTCTACCGCTGCTCTGTGCGGCTCTGGCCGATGACAGGTGGTCCGATGGTGGGTGTCCGGCGGCGGCACGGTGGCGCCGCTCGCGCGTGTAGTTGCCAGAGGCGTGGGTTAGGGTTTCGAGAGTTGTTTTATTTTTTTTCGTTTTCGTATGTATATATACGTGCGTATGTGTGTTGGGAGAAATAGGAGACTCGGGCTCCTGTGCTTATACTGTTCCCTTGAGGGAACAATATTATGATGTTCTCTTTCTTTTTTTTTTTAAAAAGAAACTAATACTTATATAGATATCTATATAATCCTGTATTTATATATGCTACCATATATATATGTGTATATACTCAATAAAAATCATAATAAAATTATAAAATTTCAAAAATATTTCTAAAATAATAATATTTTCTAAAACTATCTTAATAACAATCTCTTGTACAAAATTACCTATATTGTAGCAATTACTACTATATTGAAAAAAAAACCTACTAATTAAAAACTAGCTAGTAATAATTAAGAAATACAGTAAAATTAAAATAATAAAAATATAATAAATTTTCTTAAATATTTAGGGGGTTTCATATGTTTATATATATCTATCTATATATGGAAATACATAAAAAATTAAATGCCAAAATTTTCCAAATAAAATTGTAAGAAGTTTCCAATACTAAAATTTTCTTATCAATATATTTGGTGAAAATAAATTGTAGAAAAATACTTAAAGTAATATCTACTAGTTAGAAACTCGTAAAGTAAATTTCAAGACTGTTTAATAATTAATAATTAAAATAATAACAAATAAAATTATGGGGATTTACATCCTACCCAACTTATAAAAATTTTGTCCTCGAAATTAAAATAAAAATTATAATAAAAAACAACGGAATTAAAATTCGAAGGGTAAGCAAGCATGTCATATTGTAACTCGGTTTCCAAAAGGATGGCGAAGATAGTTATAAAAGAATCCAAACTGATGCCATACTCTATAGTATGAGGTATTCTTCCTTCCAGACTCTACCCAACTTATAGAAGTTGGCTACCCGTGAAAATCGTCGTGACAAGACTTCTGAGAATGACAGTTTCTAGATGGAGGGGCACGAAAATATTAGACACTTCTGACCACAGTCTCAGAGTCTATATGAGCCTAGATATTGTCATGACGTTCTTGGTCAATAACTTATATAGGAGGATTATTACAATCTATCATCATTCCTATCGGCCATGCCGTTAACAAGATGGTAGGAATCTCGTGTTGAATATACTATTATGTGTCAGTTCAAAGGATTCCACACTTCGTCTAACATGGACAACTAAGAGATGAGATTGACGAATTTAGGGAAGGAAAAACAATTTATGACCAGGTGATAAGGATCTATAATAAGTACAGAGAGCTTGCTACAAGATATGATTTGGTAAATGTTTGGGACCTTTAAGTCATAATGTCTAGGTATGCGGGTTGGGGTTTGGTATCGGGTTGGAGGTGTGTGCTTGCTTGAGTGAAAGGCATATGTCATAAGTGTGTTGCATCTTGAATATGTCATGGGTATTCAGTTTAGTTAAGGGAATAGGTCGATATTCGCATGGTTAAAATCAAATAGAACAAAATGGGCATCCATGGTTTGTTCTAAGGGTAATTGTGCCATAGATGTGGTGTAATTGAAATAGAGCACAGGAATGAGCACCTATGTGGGACATGTATGTCATGTGTGTAGCATGACTGGTCTAGTTCATAAGTGTGAAATTGGTTGGAATAAAAAATGCTAGTGTTGTGCTCCAAATATTAAAGTAACGGTCGAGGGTATCCAACGTTACAGATAGAAGTGGACGTTATAAACCACTGAATTATTAGTCTAATTGGAACCAATCATTCCAATCGCTCGCTAATTCCAAGAACCCTATGTTTCCTAGAGAGGCTTGCAATCTATGTGCTAGGAAAAACTTTCATTCTCGTAATTAAAACTAAGATGCGATCCTACGATAGAATGGAATTTAAAGAATCACGGTCGTGATCCTTGTACCTTGATTGTTGGAATAAATGCACGATAATATAGAGACAATGTATAATACGAATATAAGTTATGCACCGAGCTTATACCATGATTTTGAGCAATTGAAAAGAATGGTTGTATATGTCATTCTCGTATTCCAAATTTTGCGAGCTTTACAATAACGACACAAGAACTGAGGGGTAGCATGTTTAACTCTTCTTACGGCCTATGCATGATTATGGTCGAGGGCAACGACTTCTATAGTCCGTTCAAGAAATACCTTGGATGACTAAATCCCTAATTTCTTGCTCGTAACAAGCCTACTCATTTACTACGGCTATATGGCTACCAATGGCATCAAAGGGAGTACTTTGCGATACGACTACTAACTAATATTCCAAGTATTTCCCTAGGAAATTATGGGTCAACTATAGTAAGCAGGAGAAATAACTCTTAAGGGTGTTGCTCACCTATTACTAGTGACTTAACAATAAATAGCGTATCTAGGACAATACTCTATGTGATTGCTATATGTTGCTACTGAGGTTCTACAGATCGTCTACTCGACCTGCGCCGAGTTATTCTAGCTGGTAATACGGCTGGGTTGATCAAAACATAAATCTTTGATTGAATGAATCTTGGGTTTCATTCTATATTGGTTGGACAAGATCCCATATTATAAATCTAAACTATTCTTATTATGTCAGCGCAACCTAGAATAGGTTCCAACTCAAGTGGTTGGGCTAATTGCTAGTCGGGTTGGTTAACTAGGTTCCTTAAGCCCGAAAATGCGTCTTTCGTGACTTTTGTGTATAAGTAGCACATGGGCCTCAATTGGGCGGCACACTAATCGCATGTGCGTAGAGGGCTTCGAGTAGATCACAGTCATATATTGGGTCAAAAGTTTTGAGTCGAGGTAGAGTCTCTAATTGAAGTCGGAAAGTATATCAGTATTATGGTAAGGATTATTGCTAGTCCTATTTGACCTGAAAGTCGTATCAAAAAAATAGAGTACAAGAAGACGTGTTTAAGTGGGACATAATATGTTTAAATGCAGGTGGACTCGTCTAGGTCTTATATATAAAATTTGTTGGAAGGTAACAGCTGGTCTCGTGCTCCGAATATCAATGTCAAGGTCAGGGACACCAAAATGATCTAAATAGAAAGTGGGTGTTCATGGGGCACTAGTTATCATACTAATAGAAACCAACTTATCATAATCACTCGAAAAGTCTAGTAAATCCTAAAATACAGAGGGGCATAACAATCTATATTCTTCCGAAATTCCTTTCTAGAAGTTAACTAAGACACAGTTCTATGGTTTAATGAAGTTATTCAAGTCGGGATATTATACCTCAAATTTTAATTATAAAAGGATAATACAGGATGTAATAGATAAATTGATATGGTAGGTATGAATCAAGTTAGAAGATAGTTCTTCGATTTCAAACAGATGAAAACGATTGTGTATATATAGCCTTCATGGTTATAGGTGGTATGGCGAAGTAAAGGGGACATTCTGAGTCTATCTTCCCTCAAATACGAGCATTTGTTTTTTTGAAATCAGTAAAAACGAAAAACAATAAGGGTTCAAGGGAGAGGGAATAAAATGCGAATACGAGATTCCAAAGACGATTGAATAATGCAAATAGAGTTGTCAATGCAGTTGCAAATGAGATCCTAGAGACATCAATATCTCAATCCACGTGGGATAATCATATGAAGAGCGAACCAAGTGCACTAAGGTTGATCAGACCATAATACACCGATTCTAATTAGATGATATGTTAGTGGGCGTCCCCAGTAGACATATGTCCTGAACAAGCTCGATAAAGAATAAGCTTGCAAAACTAGGCTATAATAGCGGCGTTAGTCAAATATAAGTATACGAGATTTATGATTGAAAGAAAACACAAGTATTTCAAGTTCATCAACTCTAAGACTCGTCCGATGTTCGTGCCTCTATAGTTGTCCTACTGTTTTCTTATCTAAGGCCTTGGTTGAACTAATGGGGTATGGACCCTTAAGCTCTATAGTCTAGGAAATCTTCTGAGTATTCTATTAAAAAGGGGTCGTAGGGACAAAGAGAAAGATAGGTCATGAGGAATTCTACCCAACCTATAAAAGTAACCTAATAGTATGTTTAAACAATAATACACGTATACTGAGTATGAGTCATCTTCCTAACCTCTCCATCAAGTACGAAGGAAAAAGATAAGATTACGGTAGAAAGAGATCAAACAAGAGGCAAATCAAGGCTGTCAAATGAAAGTTCGAAAATAGAATTCAATGGAGGAGATCAAGTATGTGGATGAGATCCTAAACTCTAATCCTATATATGCAGGCTCACATCGGTACAGTAACATAACCGAAGTGATAAACTAGACCTGTATGGGCCACCACAAAAATATATAACGCCCCAGTCCCAAAATACCTAGGACTAAGTACGTCGACATGCCAGCTGCATACATACAAAGTATACTCCAATATATGGAACCATCGTATGTATACATAAGCGGTAAAATGTAGTAAACCACAACTAAATCTCATCCACCAAATAAAAAGATAACAATATAAATCAACTATAAAAATTGTCATTTATACATGTCGTTGGACGGAGACAAATCTGCTACCAACTATTTTAAAAGAGAGAAATATACAGGAAAAGGATAAATAAAAATGACAAGACGAACCAAAGGCAATCATCTTCGAAGGAAGGAAGAAGATCACAGCCTTGGCTAGAACACCTACAAAGTCATAAAGCACACACCTAAAGAGATAACCAGGTGCTCAGAGGGACGTAACAAGATACATAAAGAACATGCCACATTAAATCACAAGTAAAGTAAAATTGTCCCAATCGTAACAAGATCCAATATCTCATTATCGAAACAGTGGACTATCCCTACAACCAAACAAGGACAACGGGTAGAACTTTGCGATGCGATATTGTCCCAAGCTACTAATGGAACGGCGGTAACATGACATTGACTAAGGTTACCTAACCATTCTAATATGTTTATGCAGTTGAGAACAAATCTTTCGTTACATGAGCCCTGGCTGTAAATAGGATCTGGTATAGTCCCTACTTGGGCACTAGTGACCTAAGCGCATGACGTTCAAAAATGACAATGGCCAACCTGAGTGAATCATCTTACCCCAAGCGCATAACGTTCAAGAACGTCAGTGGCCAACATGAGGGGGTAAGCATACCCGTATCTCCAGCAGAGCTTCCGGGTTACAAGAAAATGTGTAATAGAAGCCCATATGACAAGAAAATGTTCTCCCCACCCGATGCATCTATCTAGGTCACCTCCACGATCATGTACCTCTACTAACTGCTAAGTCTCCTAACATGCCTCTATTAGCAGTTAGACCTAATACATGCGCACGGGTGATCAACCAACACGCAAGTACCTCTACATGCTACTAATCTCACACATATCTCGTGATATAACTGTGTCAAGGTTTATGTAATATACTATAGATGGTAGTCCCTTAACTCTAGGTTCATATGCAATCAAAGGATAATAAATAAAGCAAAGCTAATATCACTGAGCAGGTAGTAAATCATGAACTGTAATAAAAATGGTACAACTAGAAGAACTGAAAATAATTAAACAATGATATACAAATAACTAAAAATATAGATTAAATATAAGCAGTAAATATGACAAGGTATCTTGCCTGAGGTTGTGTGCAAAAGGGCGACGTCCAATAGCTCGAACCGTTAGAATAGTGAAGCGATAAAAGCCAAATCCCGCATACTTCCTCCAATGCTGAAATAAACACCACGAACGTGTTTAGAATATAAGATATATCTAGAAAATGCCTGTCCAAAAGTCTAATTCTGGAACAGGGGCAAAATTGTAATTTCTGGTCAAAACGATGTCTGCCGTTGGATCCATTTTGTACCAAAATGCGTGCCAAAATGTACGGTCTCTAAAGTCATCAAACTATATGTCTACAGATCTGTTTTGAGGAGACAAACCCAACTGTATGTCCAAAGTTGGATTTCGACGGGCCGTGCACAATTTTGCCAATTGGAGCGGGTCACGGGCCCGCCAAATAGTCGTTCCAGTCGACCTTCGAAGAATCGGATCAAACTTGGCATACAGGACCAAAAAAATGATTCGGTCCTGCTGGCACAAGTTTTGTCTCAAACCGACGAACGTGTACAAAGTAATTGGAGAATTTGCAAAAAGGCCGATACGGTGAATTTTGACGGATACGATCAAATTCGTCGCGCACACGCAACCAATTTGAATTCCGTTAAAGCCCACATGTCCGCGAAGTCGATACACACCGTTCGATGCTTTCAGTTCGCGACCACGTCACCTAGTTTGTCTGGACGCATGCCGTATCGGAGAATTTTCTAAATATTTTAATTTTTTGAAAACTGTTTTTGGGCGAACTTTGAAATTAGATATCTTTCTATACAGAAAATAAAAATTTAATCTACAAGAAAGGTTTTCATCTCCTATTGGTTGTTTACAAGTCCTATTAAACCAATTCCAAAACCTATGACGGATTGGCGAGAAATTGCCTTCCAAGTTACGGTTTCGGGATCCGATTTCTGTTAAATTTTGAACAGTTTTTCGCTAACTTGGGACTCGATTTACGATGTGTACATTGCTCATTAATTCAAACTATTTGAAGGAGGTTACAGAGGGTTGGGTTGTTGTCGTACCTGAACAATCGGTTCGCAAAAGCGTCGAGTACGGAGGGAGAAAATGCCTCACGAAGTGGTGCGAATAACCACTTCCCTGCTGTCCTGCTACCGCGGCTCTGTTCGTCTCTGGCCGATGGCAGGTGGTCCGGCGGCGGGTGTCCGGTAGCGGCGCGGTGGCGCCGCTCGCGCGTGCCGGTGCCAGAGGCGTGGGTTAGGGTTTCGAGGGTTGTTTTATTTATTTTTTTGTTTTTGTACATATATATATACGTGCGTGTGTGTTGGAAGAAATAGGAGACTCGGGCTTCTGTGCTTATATTGTTCCCTTGAGGGAATAGTATTGTGATGTTCTTTTTCTTTCTTTCTCTTTTTAAAAAAAAAACTAATACTTATATAGATATCTATATAATCTATATTTATATATGCTACCATATACGTGCATATACTCAATAAAAAATCATAATAAAATATAAAATTTCAAAAATATTTCAAAAATAATAATATTTTCTAAAACTATTTTAATAACAATCTCTTGTACAAAATTACCTATATTGTAGCAATTACTACTATATTTTAAAAAAAAAAACAAAACCCTACTAATTAAATACCAGCTAGTAATAATTAAGAAATACAGTAAAATTAAAATAATAAAAATATAATAAAATTTCTTAAATATTTAAGGGGTTTCACATGTTTATATATATATATATATATATATATATATATATATATATATATATATATATATATATATATAAACATGTGAAACCCCTTAAACATATATATATATATATATATATATATATATATATATATATATATATATATGGAAATACATAAAAATTTAAATGTCAAAATTTTCCAAATAAAATTGTAAGAAGTTTCCAATACTAAAATTTTTTTATCAATATATTTGGTGAAAATGACTTGTAGAAAAATACTTAAAGTAATATCTACCAGTTAGAAACTCGTAAATTAAATTTCAAGACTGTTTAATAATTAAAAATTAAAATAATAACAAATAAAAATATGGGGATTTACAATGGTGGGCAACTCTAAGGTAACGATCGTGGCATCCGAAGAGAGGGATGACGTACCAGAGGAAGTCGAGGAAGAAGTTCAACCACAAACAATGAACTTCCTTCTTAAAAGCAAGGGAGTTCGATAAGATGAACCCGCCTAAGTTCAATGGTCGAGCAGAGCCTAATGTGATTGTGGGATGGCTCACAGATATTGAGGACTTACTTAACCTTCTCAGCACCGAAGGGTCCCCAAGGGTGGCATGTGTGACAGTACAACTACAACTGAGGGCTTACGATTGGTGGGCAGCTAAAAAATGGAAAATCTATGAAGCCGATACCGACGCCCAAATTTCCTGGAAAATGTTCAAGGAAGCTTTTCTTGACATGTTCCTCATGCCATCCGTCGACAGAAAAGGGACGAGTTCATGATGTTGAGGCAAAAGAATATGTCCGTTGAAGATTACGACGCAAGCTTCTCAAAACTTGCAAAATTTGCTGGCGCATTTCTGTCCAACAAAGAAGAATGGTGCGAGTGTTTTCAATAAGGCCTGAACGATGAACTGCGTAGGGACATCATGAATCAGCGATGCTGTCACACCCAAGAACCAGAATACTGGAGAGCGAGGGACAGACACAGCCAGCTACGTACATTAAAGTGTAACCCACCTCGATATACGGTCACGGCTGTCTAGATGCATGAGGGTTTAACAACAAGCCATCAGTCTCTTAGGGTCAAGAAGAAGCTTATTGTCTCAATCTCGAGCAAGAAAGTTAATGTAACAAGATGGTAGATCATCATACATACAAAGTAAGGCGTCCCATACATTACATATTCAGATGATCATGAAGCTAGTCATACAAAATACAAAGACTAGCAAGAGTTTAAGTTATACATGATCAACCCTAGGATTTGTCAATCATATTACAGCCCTTAGGCAGACAGGAATGTAAGCTTTCAACACGAGCTAACACTTGCTCGGCGGCTAAACGCCTCAAAAGAATAATTTACAATAGAGTGGAAGAGCAAAATAAAACTCACTCGTTGCCAGGGTTGCGTCTAGTATTCACCATCTGGCTGGAAGGTTGGAAGATCCTCGGGAGCTACTCCGAAATCTGGCCATACAAAACCAGCTGGGTTAGACCCCAGAAAGAGCAAGTGCCACAGGGAGGCTTGTAAAACCAGCATGTTAGAACATAAGACATAAATAATAACAAAAAACTGGAGTTATGAGAGTAGGGTGATAAATGATAAGATAACTAAGAAACTGTTCCAATAACCAAGTTACAACTCGTAAACCAAATAAGGACCAGGATTATAACCCTTCACCTGAACAGAACTTAGTCTCTAACCAATTATCGATAAAGTAAAGCATAAACAGTAACGTGCTGAAGTAAAAATGTACTAGCATTGTCTAGACAAGACGAGACTAGACGGTAATCCATTCATCAATTACGGCCAAGCAATAAGTACGGCTTGATACTTTAACTAACTAGGGTTATCACAAGCCTAATTACTTTTCATGACCCGTACCCACTTTTCGGGATACGAGTGCGTGTCCAAGCCAGCCTACGCCGCAGAGTCGACGGTAGAACGCTGTCATGCCCGCAATAAATAAATGCTCAAAATAGACGTTATTGCTATTCACATTTCTAATAAATTACAATATTTACAAGAATTATATTCAAAGAAAATATATTGTTCTTACATATTGAAATGGTTACAACACAACTATATAATCTCTAGGTTTTGGCCTATGAGTCTCTATCTTCCCGCGTATGGTCCATAGCACAAGAATAGGAAGCTTGTCATCCAACCTATATCAACGATCCAGTCAGGAAAGGAACGAGTACACTCTCACAATAGTTTCAATAAATGACAAACTCCATAAATCTGTAAATAATAATGAAGTACAAGACGAAAAAGATAATCATGGAATCATGGCAAAAACTGAGCATGGTGAAAATGACAAGTGAGTACTAGAACAGAGTAGACATGTAGCTAGCAATGTATAATGTAGAACCAGAAATCTTATCTATTTAGTAAGTTGAAATACTACTTCGACATGTAAACGGTTAAGGGTAAATCCGGCACCCCGCACATGAAATGTACGACTGCTATTAGGCACGAATAAGATCCGCCACCCCGCACATGAAGTGTGTGACTGCTATTAGACATGAATAGTTTGTATTTGTTTACATGTCTAGAGTATTTCTCTGTCCGACTAGTACTCATGGATCCAAACAGGTCACGAACATGGTAATAGATTGGTCACGAACAACATGTAAAGAATCTATAACTACTATCTCGTGTAACATCGTGTCAAGAACCAATAAAATATCAATATAAAACACTCCTACGTACATGATTTATAGAGGTAATCAAATATGAAAACTATTAGCGATGTACTCGCCTGAGGTCCTGTGCTGGTGAAACTGATAGTACAACCACTCAGATGAGGCACTAAAGTCAACACATGCAAAAGTCTCCGGATGCTGAAATAAGCATTACCAACATTTTCAAAATAGTCAAATTAGCTAAAATTGTCTGTCTTTAAGTCCAATTCTGGACATAGAAGCAAAACGGTAATTTCGAGCCAAAACGATGTCCGCCGTTGGACCCGCTTTGCACCGAAAAATGTATCAGAGTCAATGGTCTCTAAAGTCGTCAAACTATATATCTACAGTTTTGTTGTGATGATACAAACCCAACCGTATATCCAAAGTTGAATTTCGGCAGGCCGTGCACAAAATCGCCCGTTGAATCGGATCATGGGACCCGCAAAATGGCGATCCGATCAACTGTCTCAGAATTGGACCAAACTTGGCATACAGGACCAGAAAAATGATACGGTCCTGTCAGCGTAAGTTTCGTCTCGATTTGATGAACGTACACAAAGTAATTGAAGTTTGTGCAAAGTGGCCGATACGGTAAATTTCAACGGATACGCATCAAATTCGTCGCGCACACACAACCAATTTGAATTTTGTCAAAGCCCACACGTTCGCGAAGCCGACACGCACCTTTCGATGCTTTTGATTCGTGACCACGTCGCCCGATTTGTCGGGACACACGTAGTATCTGAGGTATTTTCTAGATTTTTACTATTTTGAAAATAAGTTTTTCGCCAATTTGGGAATCCGATTTCTCGACGTTTAGTCGTCAAAATCGACTTCCGTAAAAAGGGTTATGTAGACTTATATACTGTCTAGGACTATCATTAAATAGTTTTGAAAAATTCTAAACCTCCTGATATGAATCGTCCCGCTAAGTCGGGGGTTGGACTCTGAGTTGTGCTCTGTTTTTAGAGCAGTTTTTGCCCACTTTTGGGTCGAACTTCCTGGAAATCTAGAACATCTAAAAGCAAACTCATTGAAGGGGTTAATAGTTGGATAGTTTGTCTACACACCTGAACGATCGGTTCGTAAAATGGTGGAGCATGCACGAAAGTACGTCGTTGCGAAGTGGGCATCGCTGCGATTGCTGTTGCTGTCTACGCGGAGGCCGTGTCCATGCGGCCTGCATGCGTGCGACCATCTGTCGCCGGTCGGTGGTGGCTGCGGTGCCACACAGCCGCTTGGGAGGCGCGCCGAGGTCTGGGGTCGAGGCCGGGAAGGTTTGATTAGGGTTTTGTTTTCGTTCTCCTTTTCTTCTCTCGTTTTTATTTGTATATGCGGGTGTGGGTCGGGTTCTGAGGTTATGGGAGATTTTAGATATCATGAGATTTCATAATCTCATGATAAGTTGATATTTATATATATATATATATCTTATATATATCTCTTATATATAGTTATATCCATATCCATATATGTATTTATATATAATCCTATATATACGTACATATTTATATATTAATAATACTCATTAAAAATGGGAAAATCCTCACAACATACTGTAGGGCTATTTATAGAAATATGAATATATACAATAATATTTATTTTATATTTAATCCAAAATACTAAAATATATTAACAATATTAATAATAACAATAATTATAACAAACAAGGTAAACCAATAATAGGTATACATACAAATATGGGTTTAGCTTAAATATTCCAAAAATACACAAGGGTAGCTAAGAAAACCATTTTGCATACTTTTAAATATCTTTTGAATATCAAACCATTATTATTATATATAATAATAATAATAATAATAATAATAATAATAATAATAATAATAATAATAATAATAATAACTACTTACAAAATATATGTAGTAGAGCATTTAAGGTAAAATACGTATACACAAAATATGTCGACACGAACATCTTTGGTCACATTTCATGCTTACACGGGCTTGAGCTGGGTTCGGGTCCAGTCCGGTTGGTTTGGCATAACTGGGTCTTCTAAAAGTCAGAAATCTAATTAATAGATATTTAAATCATCTATAGGGTTAGGTTGCAACTTGGCCCGGTTTTCCTAGTTAGGACATACTTATGGTTGGGTCTTCCTTGGCATGGCTAATACACTAGTCAAGGCTTGCCACTACACTATCCGTGCCATAATTCCTAGTCGTCTGGTGCTTCAAAACTCAACTATGGCTAAAGTTATCTACCTTAATAATTATCTAATTAACTATTTATAAAAATCTAAAAAAATTGTAATAAAATAAAATAAAAATATATTAAAATTTTGGGAAGGAGGATTACATTACTACAAGATGCAAGGAGATGTTCCAGCAGTCACCAGCCCTGTAGACAATCCAGTTATCCTTCTGCAGGTTGAGAGAGTTGTATTAGGTGACTTGGGCGTGCAACACATGACAGTGTGCTGTAAATGTGCCCTACTCGTCGGGAGGCTACAAGTCCACTTGAGGTGCCCAGATAACGGGATTACCTGTTACTGGAAAATTTCACTATGAACTACTTGATCAATCTAGTTGTTAACCTAGTCAAATTCAGTACGAATCCCTGACCGTGGTAACCAGGAATCCATGTCCTAGATATGATGCAAGACGAGACATGTAGCTTATACAAGCACAATTACCCACGATGTCAAGACAAGAGTTACTTAGCAAGTCAAGATAGCCGTCGCAACAATATTTTAAGATTATCATGTTAGGTTACTTATCAAGATAACTTGTCAAGAGTGCACATCGACGGGCCGCTATCATGATTATTCATGTCAAGTTACTACTTATCATGTCAAGGATGCGTCACGACGGACCACCATCAAGAATTATCATGTCAAGTTACATGTCAAAAGTGCACCACGACGGTCACTATCAAGATTATCATGTCAAGCCATGTTGTCATGTCGTGTTCATGTTAAGGGTACTTGTATACCAAGAATTTACTTGGTCAAGAGTGCGCCACGGTGGGCCACTAAAAGAGTTATCATAGAGTGTACATGCCATGCTAAGATCGTGCTTAAGCTCAGAGCACGCACATGGCATAGATAACAATATTATACCAGGCTATCATGGGAGTATGCCCATCAGGCTCAAGGGTCACAACTTACGCTATGGACCATGGGGACAAGCATGGATAAATGCAACAAGAATTATCCCTGGCCAGAAATGGCGCTAAGGGGTCAATAGGGTGTCATGGATAGCATGCGTCTAAGGTCAATATGGTCCAAGGAGAGCATGTGCCTAGGGTGACATACACAGGGAATGGCATGCGCCCAAACAGGGAGCATGCACCCAAAACTATGCGCCTAGGGCTATGCGCCCATGGCTATGCGCCTAAGGGCATGCGCCTACAGCTAGGCGTATCATGGAGAGCATGTACTAGGGTAGGCATGCGCCCAGGGCTATATGCGCCCAAGAGCATGCACCCACATGCATGCACCCAAAGCAGGAAGACATGGTGCACTTGGAAAGAAGCTAGGAGACTATCTTCCAAGACTCAGTGGGCACATAAAGAGGACTATGTGCCCAAGCAGGGGAGCTTTGGGCCTTAGACTAATACCAGAGCCTATGCGCCTAAGCAGGAAAGGCCTTGGGCGCATAATAAGAGCTATACGCCCTAAGCAGGAAGAAGTGTAGCTTAGGCGCATATTAATGGCTATGCGCCCAATACTTCTCATCTTCTCCAATTCGAGAATATGAGTTCATAGAACCCATGAACTTCCCAAGTTCATAAATCACTCAAAACAAATCGAAATTCGGGTTTCCAAAGGTCCATTTTGAGTAAAATCAAATTCTCTACAACATGAAATAATCAAAACTTAAAAATAATAAAGTTTGGTAGATCAAAACCAAAGAAAACTAAGATTTGAGTAAACTTGGATCTACAAGAAATTATCTACCAAAATAAAAAATGTTAAGTACTAAAGAGTCTTAGAAACTTGTAGGAAAGACAATAGAACAATAAAAATAGGGTTTCTCTATGAAGCAAGTTACACTTGCCTAAGGTGGGTGGAGAGGTTTAATGGAGGAAGAGGAGTAAATGAAGAAGTAATGAGGAGAGAGAGGGAGAGAGGAAAGTTGATATTTATATCAACCCTTTCCATCTCCAAACTAAATCTAAACCAAACCAATATAAACCAAGCCAAGCTCAACCAAGACCAAACCAAGCCAAGCTATGCTAGACAAGTCAAAATACAGGTCGAAAATCCGTACACGTATACTAAAAATACGTATAACAAAAAAACGAGAGTGACAACTCTACCCACCTTAAAAGAATTTCGTCCTCGAAATTTAATCAAGAGGCTAGAGATGTTGGGACAAGCTATACGAATCACAAGTAATCTATGACTAGCAGTCAATCAAGCAATCATTCATACAAGCAAGGAATTAAAAGCATAAGACATAAGAAAGATATTATACCTTATGAGTCAAACACGTGTGGATATCACGATCGGATATCATCCTCACGTTCTCATGTTGACTCATCCAAAGAGTGATGACCCCAAGTAACACGGACTAGATTAATAGTCTTGTTCTTGAGTATCTTCTCTCTTTGGTCCAATATGGATACGGGCCTTTCCTCATACGAAAGGTTGGTACCAACAACCAATTCTGAATGGTCAAGGATATGGCTCAGATCCAGGATATACCGTTGCAATTGGGATACATGGAAGACATCATGTACCTCACATAACGACGACGGAAGAGCGAGACGATAGGACACATCACCTACTCGTTCAAGAATATCGAACGGCCCTATATACGTAGGACTAAGCTTTCTCCGTACGCCAAAATGAATGATGCCATGGGTAGGCGAGATCCTAAGGAATACGTGGTCGCTGATAGAAAACTCGAGAGGATGCCGATGAGAATCGGCCCAATGATGCTGACGATTTTGCGCAACTCGAAGATGATCTCTGACTTGCCTGACCACTTTAATAGTCTGTGTAATCATTTTTGGTCCAAGCATCTGTCTCTCACCTACGTCATCCCAGGCTAAAGGTGATCTGTACTTTCTGCCATACAGGGCCTCAAAAGGTGCCATATGGATACTGGCCTGGAAACTGTTATTATAAGAGAACTCTACGAGATGCAGGTGATCTTTCCACGAACTACCGAAGTCAAGCGTACAAGACCACAATATATCTTTAAGAGTTTGAATTGTGCGCTCTGACTGACCATCTGTCTGCGGATGATAAGCTGAGCTAAACTTAAGACGAGTCCCCAAACTCTTCTGAAGACTCTGCCAAAAGTATGATATAAATCTCGAATCCCTGTTGGATATGATACTAACTGGCACTCCATGCAATTTGACTATCTGGCCGAGGTACATCTCTGCTAGCTGATCCGGCGACTGGCCAATTCTAAAAGGGAGAAAATGAGCTACCTTGGTGAGTCTGTCAACTATAACCCATATAGCATCTCTCTCAACTGGTGATTTAGGTAACCCAGTTACAAAATATATGGTAATGTGCTCCCATTTCCATTCTGGGATCGATAAAGGTTGAAGAAGTCCAGCTGGTCTCTGATGTTCAGCTTTGACTTGTTGGCAAACTAAACAATGAGCGACAAACCAGAATATCTCTCTCTTCATGCCATTCTACCAAAAATACTGACGGATGTCACGATACATCTTCGTACCACCGGGATGAATCGAATACTGTAAATTGTGAGCTTCTGCCATGATCTCTCACCTAATATCGCCATTGGGTACACAAAGATGCCTTCCATGTCGAAGTATACCGTCCTCATGAATACATAACTCTGCTCTCCGTCCTGCTACATATTCTGCCCTAAGCCGCTGAAGCTTAGAATTTGTCGACTGTGCTATCTTGATCCTCTCGACTATACTGGACTGAACTTGCATACTGGCAATCAATGCCGTATTGGTAGGAAGAACCACTTCTATTCCCATCTTCTGAAGATCTGCTAATAACTCGAGCTGTACTGTTAGAAAATAAACTCCAGCTATTCTGCTCAATACATCTGCAACAACGTTGACCTTCCCAGGATGATACTGCTGGTTGATTTCGTAATCCACAAGTAGCTATAGCCATCTCCTCTGACGCATGTTAAGATCTTCTGGGTAAACACATACTTATGACTCTTGTGGTCGGTGACAATCTCTACCCGATCTCCATACAAATAATGCCTCCACAACTTAAGTGTAGAAACCACCGCTGCTAACTCCAAGTCATGGGTTGGGTAATTCCTCTCATGATCATGAAGCTGACGTGACGCATAAGCTACTACCTTACCATGCTGCATCAAGATGCATCCCAATTCTCTGTCGAAAGCGTCACAATAAACTAAAAATCCTTCCGTCCCATCTGGAAGCGTGAGAATGGGTGCCATCATAAATCCTTGCTTCAACTTTTCGAATGAACTCTAACACTCTACTGTCCAAATAAACTGTACATCTTTGCGGGTCAACTGCTTCAATTGTGCTGAAATCCAAGCAAAGTCTGATACAAACCGCCGGTAATAGCCGGCCAATCCTAGGAAACTCCGAACTTCTGTGACAGTTCTGGGTACTGGCCATGTCTCTATAGCCACTATCTTCTGGGGGTCCACTTCCACTCCAACTCTGGTGATGATGTAACCTAAGTACGAAATGCGATCCAGCCAAAATTTGCACTTACTGAACTTCACGTACAACTGGTGCTCTTTGAGAATCTGAAGGACTATACGGAGATGCTGCTCATGCTCTGCCTCATTCTTGCTATAGACTAAGATGTCATCTATAAACACTATCACAAACTGGTCCAAATAGGACATAAAGATACAATTCATGAGGTCCATGAATACGGCTGGCGCATTGGTCGCTCCAAATGGCATAACGAGGAACTCCTAACGTTCATACCTCGATCTAAATGCTATCTTCGGGATGTCTTGCTCTCTGACTCTGATATTTTTAGTGGTGGCCCATGCAAGTCTAGACTAGAAGTGTAGTGGTACTCGAACTAGAGTATCACTGCAGCCTGCTACAGGATATAGGACATTAATTTTAAGATACTCAATCACTTTAGGAAAATTTCTTTTATTGCCATTTAAATCCTTTGTCAGCTGATCCTTTGAATTAAAATTGTTCGCCTTTGTTATTTCGCTTCTTTCTCAGAAATTGATACTCTTGTTTGTCTATCTTCAGGATGGTAGAGACTAGATCTCAGTGTGCCATTCATGAGGATTCTATAGAGGGGACTGCTACCTCTCAGCCAGCACGGCGAGGCCAGGGGACTGCAGCTCCTGCCACCTCAGCTCGTGTTGAGACCTCGGCAGCCGCAGCAGGGGGTATACATCCACCGACTGGAAGGCAGGACCCGGTCATTCCAGAGGATCCTTTCCAGCCGCCACCGCCTCCAGGACATGTGGACGCAGCTCAGATGTTCGCGTATTTCCAGCAGTTCATGGACCGACAGCAGGCTCGGCAGGACAGAGGCATGGAGTTGGCCGTCACGACAACCGTAGCTCGACCAGTGGTGCAGCAGCCGAGGACACCGGAGATCGAGCAGTTTCAGAAGATGAGCCCCAGAGACTTTCTGGGGACAGAGGGGATCCTATATGCCGATGAGTGGATCGAGCATATGGAGGAGATCTTCCGCTTGGCCAGGATACCAGCAGACCTTCAGATCGAGGCCGCAGCTAGCCGGATGCGAGATCTTGCTCGCACCTGGTATCAATCCGACCCCAGGGTGGGGGTACCAGGGCAGACTTGGGAGCAGTTCCGGGGCTTCTTCAAGAAGAAGTTCTTCCCAGATTCAGCAGTCAGAGCCTTAGAGTCGCAGTTTGAGAGCTTGGTCCAGGGGAGCCTCTCAATAGAGGAGTATGCTGGAGAGTTTGGTCGTCTCGGCAGGTTTGTTGAGGGGTTGAGCGAGACGGCGAAGGCCCAGAGGTTCCGGAAGGGTCTGGTCAAGGAGGTCAAGTCCCTGACCAAGGGGAACAGAGATGCTACGTTTGAGGAGATCTTGACGGGAGCCCTGTTAGCAGAGGATGATCTTGAGCTTAGGCTCAAGAGAGGGAGAGACCCAGTTGGGGGCAGTGGCAGCAGCGGAGGCCAGGCCAAGAGGCCTCACTTTCAGTTTCAGCAGCCGAGGCAGTTTCAGCCTCAGCCGATTCAGCAGAGGCCGGCTCATCAGCAGCAGCCGAGGCAGCACCAGCAGGGTCAGAGGCAGGGTAGCATTTGTGCCTACTGCAAGAAGCCTGGGCACGTCTTCCTTGAGTGCAGAAAGAGGCTGGGCCTGTGCATGGTGTGTGGTTCAGCAGATCACCAGATGAGGGAGTGCCGTATGGGACGAGCAGCTCCGGGAGGTGGAGCCAGAGCTCCAGTGGGCCAGCAGCGGGGACCAGCCCTGCCGACTCAACAGCAGGCTAGGGGAGGCCCCCAGTGGCGAGCCTTCGCCATGGTAGCTGGAGAGGCAGAGGTGACTGGAGAGCTGATTGCAGGTGCGATTCTTCTCGACTCCAGTCCAGTATTTGCATTATTTGATTCTGGTGCATCGCATAGCTTTATATCAGTATCTTTTGCGATTAGACACGATATCATAGCTGAATCGTTGCCTAGGACTTATAAGATCACGACCGGGGGTGGTATTTTCCTCGTGAGTGATGTTTGTAAGGGTCGGAGAGTAGTTTTGGGAGGCCGTGAGTTGGAGGTGAGCCTGCTCATAATGCCATTACCGAACTACGATATAGTACTAGGCATGGATTGGTTGAGTAGGCACCATGCCAGCATTGATTGCAGAGGGGGTAGAGTTCTCTTCAGAGCGCCAAGGGAGCCAGAGTTCGAGTACTCCAGACGTCAGGCAGAGCAGTGCAGCGAAGTCTTCTGTGGAGTCTCGGTCGAGGAGCAGACGATCCCACACCCCTTGATAGCAGAGTTTATAGATGTTTTCTCTGAGGAGTTGTCGGGATTGCCACCAGACAGGGACATAGAGTTCTCGATAGATTTGGTTCCAGGAGCGAAACCCATCTCTCAGCATGTCTATCGGATGAACAACAGCGAGCTGGTGGAGCTGAAGAAGCAGGTGGATGAGCTACAGGACAAGGGCTTCATCCGCTCTAGTTTGTCGCCATAGGGTGCACCAGTGTTGTTCGTACCGAAGAAGGATGGGTCAGTACGCATGTGTATTGACTATAGGGCACTCAACAACCTCACGATCAAGAACAAATACCCACTGCCGCGGATCGACGATCTGTTTGACCAGTTGAGCGGAGCTCGGGTATTTTCCATGATTGATCTGAGGTCGGGATATCACCAGGTGAAGGTGAAGGGGGAGGATATTCCCAAGACCGCTTTTAGGACGCGGTACGGGCAGTTCGAGTTTTAGGTTATGCCGTTTGGGCTAACCAATGCACCAGCAGTGTTTATGAACCTTATGAACAAGGTGTTCCATCAGTATCTGGATTAGTTTGTAGTGGTGTTTATTGATGACATCTTGATATATTCCAAGACTGAGGAGGAGCACGAGGAACATTTGAGGATAGTGCTGGAGATTCTCAGGAAGGAGCAGCTTTACGGGAAGCTCTCCAAGTGTGAGTTCTTCTTGGACCGGGTGGACTTCTTGGGGCATGTGGTGACTGGAGATGGTATCTCAGTTGACCCCAAGAAGATTATAGCAGTTGAGGCATGGGCAGCGCCGACTTCAGTTGCAGAGATCAGGAGTTTCCTGGGGCTGGCAGGATATTACCGGAGATTTGTGCAGGATTTCTCCCGGGTTGCAGAGCCGTTGACACGGTTGACCCGGAAGGATGCTGAGTATGTTTGGTCAGAGGAGTGTCAGGCAGCTTTTGATGAGTTGAAGAAGCGGCTGACGACAGCTCCGATTCTGACGTTGCCTTCAGGATCAGGTGGTTTCACTATTTATAGTGATGCTTCAGGGAAGGGGCTGGGTTGTGTGTTGCAGCAGCACGGGAAGGTGATTGCCTATGCTTCCAGACAGTTACGTCCCCATGAGAAGAACTACCCTACCTACGACCTGGAGCTGGCAGCAGTGATATTTGCTCTGAAGCTTTGGAAGCATTATCTGTATGGTGAGAGGGTGGAAATCTTCACAGATCACAAGAGTTTAAAGTATGTGTTCACTCAGAAGGAGTTAAACATGAGGCAGCGCAGATGGCTGGAGTTGATGAAGGATTTTGACATCCTACTTCAGTACCACCCAGGAAAGGCCAACGTGGTTGCCGATGCCTTGAGTAGGTATCCGACAGCCATGTGTTTGACCATGGATCGATATTTGCCGACTTGGAGAGCCTTGGGATTGAGGTGATCGTTCCCGGAGTGCAGATGCAGCTATGGGGGATGCAGATACAGTCGGACTTGGTAGACAGGATCAAGGCGGCCCAGTTCGAGGATGTGGCCCTGCAGAGTATCAGAGAGCAGATCAGTATAGGAGTGGGGGATACTGAGTTTTTACTTGCAGAGGATGGTGCCCTGAGGCACGGTGCCAGGTTATGTGTGCCTAGCGGGGAGCTCAGAGAGCAGGTTATGCAGGAGGCCCACAGATCTCAGTACTCTATACACCCGGGTGCCAACAAGATGTACCGAGATCTGCGGGAGCATGTTTGGTGGTCAGGAATGAAGCGGAAGGTGTCCCACTTCGTAGCTAGGTGCTTGGTCTGTCAGCAGGTCAAGGCAGAGAGACAGAGGCCCGGTGGATTATTGCAGCCGCTGCCCATTCTCGAGTGGAAATGGGAGCATATCACGATGGACTTCGTTTCAGGATTGTCGCGTACTCCAGGAGGGAAAGACGCGATTTGGGTCATCGTTGACAGATTGACCAAATCGGCCTACTTCTTGCCATTCAAGGTGGGTACGTCTACAGAGAGGCTGGCGGAGTTGTATATGCGGCAGATAGTCAGGATCCACAGAGTTCCAGTCAGCATCGTCTCAGATCGGGATAGCCATTTTACTTTCCATTTCTGGAGGAGTCTGCAGACCAGCTTGGGCACTCAGCTCAAGTTTAGTACTGCATACCACCCCCAGACGGACGGACAGTCAGAGCGGACTATTCAGACCCTTGAGGATATGCTGCGGACGTGCATCCTGGACTTTGGAGGTTCCTGGGAGGATCATCTTCATTTGGTGGAGTTTGCCTACAACAATAGTTTCCAGGCCAGCATCGAGATGTCACCTTTCGAGGCTCTGTACGGGCGTAGGTGCCGTACACCTTTATCTTGGGATGATGTTGGTGAGCGAGCTTTAGTGGAGCCAGAGATGGTTGTTGATACGGCCGAGAAGGTGAAGCTCATCAGGGACAGACTTCGCGTGGCGCAGGACAGACATCGGTACTGGGCCGATAGCCACCGGAGGCCCTTGGAGTTTGAGGTACAGATTAGAGTAGGATTAGATTTAGGTTGTTGTTTGTGATTTTGATCATATTTGTTTATTATAATTAATTAAGACCTTGCTTGTGATTAGGTCGAAGGCCAAGTTTTCTTGAGGATATCTCCGACTCGTGGTACGATACGTTTTGGTGGAGGCGGAAAGCTTAGCCCGCGCTTCATCGGCCCTTTCGTTATCAGCGGGAGAGTCGGTGACGTGGCTTACAGGCTAGACTTACCGCCTGCACTTGTGGGGGTCCACAACGTATTTCATGTATCACAGTTGAGACGGTACGTGGCTGACCCTAGCCATGTGCTCGATCATTCAGAGATAGAGGTTGGGCCTTCTCTCAGCTATCCAGAGCAGCCCGTGGAGATTCTGGATCGACGGAAGAAGGTTCTGAGGAACCAAGTGATACCTTTGGTACGCGTCGCATGGAGGCATCATTCTCCAGGAGAGTCTACCTGGGAGCGGGAGGATGAGATGCGCGAGCGCTACCCTTATCTTTTTGGACCGTGAGGTATGCTTTCTATCCTTCTCATCAGTTGTATTTCGCCTTTCAATTTCGAGGACAAAATTCTTTTAAGGAGGGTAGATTTGTCACTACCATATTTCTAGTGTGAGGGTATATTTGTCATTTTTGGGGTAATTTAAATTTATTAGAATTAATTAAAATTTATGGGAATTTTTTAGGAATTATTTTGGAATTGTTTGGACTAGTTTGATTTTTGACTAGTATTGACTCATGTAGACCAACCTAGGAGCTAACCCTAGTTAGTTGGCCTTGGTTAGGATTTGTGACTCTAGTCTAACCTAGCCCAATCTATGGTTAGGTCATTAGAACCTATTTAGCTATAGAAATTAGAAAGCCATAAGCCATGACTTATAATTTTAGAGCCTTTAATTAATTAAACCTACCATAGCCTATGTAACTTGGCCCAAGGCCCAAAGTTTTGACCAAACCCTAACCCTAAGGATGTAGTGGCCGGCCACCTATCCACCTAGGGATCCCCATCATATAAAACCCCTCCTAAAATCTAGGGTTACCTCTTTCTTAGGAAAAGCCCTAATTTCAAGGAGGTTAGTTTTATTGCATTTTGATTTCTAGAACTCCTTTCCTCTTCCTTTTTCTTTCTAAATTGTTCCAATAGGTCCTGATATGATTTTTCTTGCTGTTGCTAAGGTCTCATCTCAGTTTGAAGTTGTTTTGGATTGATTGGGTCATCAAGTGGAGAGCTTTGAATAGGGGGTTTCCATTAGAAGTTCATCAAGAGGTAACTCTCTCAAATCTCTATAGATTTTCAATTAGTCTTCATGAATAGGAAGCCCTAAGGGTTCCCCTAAGGTCTGGATAGTTTTTGTGTCGAGTATCAGTGGTTTCGTGTCCGTTCTGGACACGTATCAGAAGCTAGGACAGAGTGTTCGACGAAATGCCTCAAAGGGCATTTCGATCGGGTTTGTCCAATGTTTTTGAATAGAAAATATGATTTTGATCTGGTTTATAGGTTCCTGTCCTTGTGTCATAGTTTTTGTGTCGTTCTGTGTCGATTTTGTGGTGTGGACACGCGCGTACACACGCTCGTGCGCGTGCTACAGTGCTCCCCTGCCTATCGGGGTCTGTAGCGGACACGACACGATACGTTTTGGGCTGAAACTTTGGTGGCACTTGGGACTCGTGACTGACATGTCACAGACCAATTTTCAGCTCGTCTTATCGAGCGGTTTGAGAGAAATATCAACCGTACCGATTTTCCAGTGTACTGCACAGTGTTGTTTATTGCCACTGATACGGGTCTCGTGTCCGACCCTGACACATCGTGGACACAGGCCAGTAGGCCTATAAGGTATCCCTATAGGTGGGCTACCCCTGTGTATGACCATGAGATCACCTCGTGTCTTGTGTCGTGCACACGACACAAGTGCACGTGTGCACGAGGCACTGCACTGCTGCGCTGTACCAGTGTGCTATTTTGGTTTTATTGTTGTGGACACATCGTGTCTCGATGTGGTAGACACGAGACACTTCCTATAACATGTACACACCCTATATTAGTATTACCAACCCTTAAACTTGAATTTTAGCTTGTTTTGATTTCATTCTCTCAAATTTCCTAAAAAATTTCTGATACATGTTTTCCCTGTGTTTTCCAGTTTTACATTTTGAACTTTAGCAGTTAAATTGATATATTTATCTAAGGTTAGTTATTGATTTAAGTCCCTAATATGGCCCTCCTATGTGGATTCTACTTGTAGGTCAATTTCTGGGTGGTTTGGCTTTGAATTGAGTTCGAATTATAGTGTTGTGTGAGTATGGACTGTTTAGTGAAAAAAACTGAGATATGAAAATATGATTTTGTTTTGATTCACTTGTGTACTGCTCAAGAAGCCCAGGGTTGATTTTTCCCTTCCCTTTTCAATTGAATTAACAGCTATTATATTATGTGATGGATTCATGAATTGTTTCCAGTTTCACTAAAAATCTGAGTTTGAGGAAGGGCAATGAATTGATTCCTTTTCCTTTTTCTTCTTAACTGAGAATAGTCACTCTTACTGTCATGTTCATACACATTGCATTGCCTACACACTGAGTACTGTCAAGTGAACTCATTTCCTGAGAATATGTGCACATTTTACTAATTCCATGTTATACTGTTTTCTGAATTCCTGAGACCATTGATATATTACATTATACTGAGTTTGACACCCAACCTATCTACAGGTTCTATAAACACAAATCACATTCCCTAAAACACATGGGACACAATAAACTGAATACAATGCATGTATGTACACACAACTATCCACTGTTTTCCTGTCATATTACACCCACAAATTCACTTGACACATATCCTATTACACTACCCTACTTTCCTGTCACTTTGACACACCACAGCCCTCACACACATTGTATTTTTTGTTCCCCCCTCACTCACTCATGCATACACACACTATTTTTGTTTTCCTTTCACTGTCTTGTGTAATTCTTGTACAACTTGTTAGTTCACTGTTTTGTGATTCACACAGCTTTCCCTCTCATTTTCTGCACACACACTATGCACACCCCCCTTTCATACTACATTCCTGTACACTCTCACCACAGTACACACACACTTCTCTTGACACACACTGTTCTGTGCTCTTCCCTTTACTGTACACTGGTTTTGATTTTCCTGCACATTATTTTACATTCCACACACACAAGCACTCACATTCACACATATATACTCTCTCTCATTCTCTCCTTATGCCTAGTCCTTACATGTGTAGACTATATGTCTAGTATGTAGACATATATGATAATATATGTATCTATATATAGTGTAATGTAAAGTGTGGATTAATATATAAGTTATGAAGGTTGTGGGTATGTTGATTGTGATGATCTATTGATGTATGGCTATCATAGGCATGTGTTGTATTAGGTAGGAGGCATAGATCATGGGGTTAACTTTGTGTATGTGTAGGAGTGCTAACTAGGCTTGATTGGGCTAAGATAGGTTAGTACAGACTTGTTAGACCTAGTTAGTTGAGTTTAGACTTGATTAGACTTGGTTGACCTAGTTTGACTTCTAGGGTTGACCAGAGTTGACCAAGAGTTGACTTTGGCCTAGATTGACCTAGAATCATGTAGAATGCATAGTAGGACTCCATTTTACTATTCTGGACTTGTTGTGACTTGTGCTATTCTGATTAGGAGCCAGACACCACTCCTTGGACAGTACGTTTCATATTGGACACTCAGATACAGGCGAGTACATTCTCTGATCATTTCATATCCTGCTTAGAATTATTTCCTGCAGTAGATTACTTTACTTGTACTGTCACGTTGGTCACACAGATTGGTACTATATGGATCCCTTCTTGAGATGTTATCCTTAGGGAGCATCGGGTACTACATGTTCTGTGCGTTTCACTTACATGGTGTATCACTATACTTCATTGGTTCTTTGATCACTTATGACATATACTCTTATGATCGTAGAGTCTTCTTGGAATCTTACACTGTTGGGTAACCCCCATAATCACCTATTTATGGGCATCCATGTATCACCCTACGGGGGCTTGTGCATGGAATCATATAACATAACCTGACTGGATCCTTGTGTATTGATTGGGGGTACGAGAGAGTAGAAGTAGACATGTGAATACTATCCAAATAGTGTAGCATCAGAATCTCTTCCATAGTGTAGCATCAGAATCTCTTATGCCATTTACATGTCTATATTGTACTCTGACTCACTAGCCACATGTTAGTTCTCTATTTATAGTAGATATTTCTATTATAGCTCTTTCTGTTTACATACAATATTTCTTTCAGTACCTGTATCTTACTTTACTGCATGATTATATTTTCCAACCTGCTATGAACTGTTGAGATGTATTGTGCTCGCTCCTGTCCTGACTGGACCTGTTGATAAATTTTACAGATAGCCTGGAGGTTGCCTGCTAGCCTAGAGGAGATAGTAGAGGTTGCATAGATAGCTAGGGTTTTTGCTTATAGTTTATTTTCAGTCATCTTGAGTTGTATTTATGGATTACTGTATTTGGGTTTTGAGATGTATCCTGAGTTTGTATCTTAGACACTTAGACTTCTATCTATTGTATCTCTTTTCGATTTCATGTTTTATCTATCTTCCTTTATGCTCTACCTTAGATGTGATTGAGTTTACATTCTCCTATGTCACCCCCCATTCGGGGAGTATAAACTGTTTAGAGATATATTGTTAGATGTTGTGACCTAGGACAGCGTTCTACCGCCGATACTGCGGCGTAGGCTGGACGTACCCACGTCTCGTGCCCTTACTCTAGGGTACGGGTCGTGACAGATATGATGGTATCCCGACCGTAAGTCAATCTTCGTGAATATTGCCGCTCCTTTGAGTTTATCAAATAAATCATCTATCCTTGGTAGGGGATATCCGTTCTTGATTATTACAGAGTTCAAGGTACAATAATCAACACATAATCTTGACGTACCATCCTTCTTTTTCACAAGAAGCATCGGGGCTCCCCAAGGCGATCCACTAGCACAAATGAATTCCTTGGTTCTGAGTTTTTCAATCATCTTGTACAAGATCTCCAATTTTGATGGTGCCATTCTGTAGACTCTCTCTGACATTGGTACCGTCCTTGGAATCAAATCAATGGTAAACTCTATTTCTCTCTCTGGGGGCATGCTTGAAAGCTCTTCGGGAAATATATCAGAAAACTCTTCTACTACTCTGGAAAACTGAACTGCTATTGCTACTGCCATCCGCAAGACTGGTGGAGAAGGTTCTACTTCGCCTCTGGAAAATGAAAACTCTGGTTCGCCTGGAATACCAAAAATAATCCTGCCAATATGGCAGTCCATTCTTGTGTATTGATCCTTTAAGCAATCCATTCCTAGGACCACATCATAGTCGCCATCGAAAATTCTATCAACCTAGCAAAAAACTCTCTGCCGCTAACTACAATTCGATATGAGAAAAAGACTTTATCTACTCCCACAAGTCCGTTACCAGTAAGTATATTGAGCCTTACTGATAATGACTCGGGCTCCAGTCCTATCTGTATAGCGAATCGTGCAGACATAAATGAATGCGATGCACCCAAATCAAATAATACTGATGCTGGAAAAGAGTTAACGAGAATGGTACCTGCCACCACCTCACCTGATGCCAATTCTTCTACCACGGTCAGAGCCATCGCCTGACCTTGTCCTCTTGGTGCTGGTCCCCTCTATTGGTGACCTCTCTGCCTGTTCTGAATCTGAACCTGGGCATACTGTTGAGCCTGAGGCAACAACGACCTTGGAGGCTGGTAATGTTGCACTGGTGCTGGACCCGTAACCGATGGACTGGTAAAGGTTGATGACGATGAACCGGCTCTATGCGGGTAGGACCCTACCTTGTGATTCGGTGCCCCACAAGCCAAGCACAATTGTCATGACCCGCACCCGGTTTTCACGCGAGCTCATGAGCAAGACAGCTACGTATCTAGCGGACTCCAGCCCGACTCGAGTACGTATAAGCTGTCAAGGTCACGGTATCATATCTAATCTAAACTATATCTCAATCCACATGAATCATATAAACAAGAATGAACAAGTATGGGTCATGGCTGCAGCCCATTAACATATTGTTCGATTAGACTCCAAGAATGATGTGAGTCTATAAATAAGCAGAGTACATCATGGTATGGAATATAAAGCACGAGAAGATAATAAAAATATCACAAGCAAATAACTGTATCATACATCGCAATCCTCTACTATCCCGCTCTGCTAACTAACTCCATGTAGTCGCTAAACCTGAAGAGATCATCAAGCCCTCAGAGGACTAGCAAGATACATAAAACATGCCTATCTAACAGTTTAATCATGCAATAATATAACCAGGGTATAAACAGGAACTAGACATGAGACCGACATTTGGCTACTGATAGGTAACTATGAACACGGATACGGGATCAAGTATACATAAATGAACTGCTGGAAGATCAATGGAATACCAGCCCTTGCCCAGAATATGGACTCGCAGGTCAGTTTCAAGACAAGTCACCCTCGTCCCGTATGTGGACATGCAGGTGTAAAGGACAACCCTCGCCCCGTGTGTGGACTCGCAGGTTGTGGGAAAGACAAAGGAATAGCAATTCACTCTCACGTACTTGCAGAAACGACTCAATCAAGATACAGGTAAAGACACGACACGACCCAATCACGATACACGAGAGAACCAATCCAATATGAACTACAAGGCTAACCATGTACAAGGACTATAGCTATACTAGCATGCACGATATACAAATCATATGTAAATAACCAACTAGTAAAACTATATAGTAATAGAAATATGCATGTAAATAAACTGTAGAGGGAGGCAAGGTATACTTGCCTGGTGGTAGCACGAAGAACCAATAAGATACCGTCAACTGGTACGCCATAAAGTCAAAGTCATCACAACTATCTCCAAAAGCTGAAAAAAACATTGCCAACATTCTCAGAATAGTCAAATTAGCTAGGATTGTCTGTCCTTAAGTCCAATTCTGGACACAGGGGCAAAACGGTAATTTTGGGCAAAAACGATGTCCGCCGTTGGATCCGCTATGCACCGAAAAGCGTACCAGAGTCAATGGTCTCTAAAGTCGTTAAGCTACATGTCTACGGATCCAATTTTTTCGATACGAACCCAACCGTATGTCCAAAGTTGGATTTCGGCGAGCCGAGGACAAAATCGCCCGTTGAGTCGGACCATGGGGCCCGCAAAATGGCGATCCAATCCAACTGTCTCAGAATCAGACCGAACTTGGCATACAGGACCAGAAAAATGATACGGTCCTGTTGGCACAAGTTTTGTCTCGATCTGATGAACGTGCACAAAGTAATTGGAGTTTGTGCAAAGTGGTCGATATGGTGAATTTTGACGGATACGTATCAAATTCGTCGCGCACATGCGACCAATTTGAATTCCGCCAAAGCCCACATGTCTATGAAGCTGATACGCACCTTTCGATGCTTTCGTTTCATGACCAAGTCACCCAGATTGGCGGAACGCATGTCGTGTGGATGAGTTTTTCTAGTTTTGAAAACAGTTTTTCGGTAAACTTCGTCAACGATTTAATTCATGTACACACATCAAAAAACAGAACTGCAAGTTGTGTTTTGATCTTGGTTATGTTAACTTTAATTGTGTTTACTTAGTTTCTGAAAACTATTAAAGCACAGATCGAAATCCGGCTTCCAAGTTGGGTGTGGTGTGCGTTATAAACTCTGTTTTCGAACAGAGTTTTTTTTTGCCTTCGAGTTGATCTCTCTTCGAATCTGGATCGACTATATACAAACCAGCTATATGGGTTCCTAGAGGGTTATATGGGATGTCCAGACAATTTTACAGAATTAAAAATCGTCGAGTATACGCGAAAAAATATAGTAGTAAAATTGGTACCTTGGTGTACCGCTGCTGCTGCCTATCCCGCGCCTGTGCGCGCTCCGACGTATTCGGTCGGCCAATGCCCGCGCGTGCGACGGCGCCCAGCGCTGCGATAGTTGCCAGGGTGGCCGCCAGGGATCAGAGGGTGATTGGTTGGATCGGTATTAGGGTTTACTTCTTCCCGCAGCTCTGTCGATTGTTCATATATACCTATGTATAAGTATCGGGTGTTCCTGCTGCTGTGCGGGGGAGAATAGAGTATGGGCTCAGTTTTGGGGATGGGCTCGGGCTCGGGCCTGTTATGGCCTGGGCTACTATGCCCTTTGGGTTTTAAAGAATTAGTTTGTTTTCTATTTACCACTAATATATACATACATACATATATATAAATATATATATATATATATATATATATATATATATATATATATATATATATATATATATATATATATATATATATATATATATATATATAAATATATATATATATATATATATATATATATATATATATATATATATATATATATACACCTGTACATAATTATATAATATATATTTATATACACACCTGTTCATAATTATATAATATATATTTATATATAAATACATAAATACACATAAATACTTTGTACTTATATATACGCACATATACATATGTATAATATATTTTTACATATAAATACACCTATACACATATATTATATATATATATATATATACACATATTATATATATATATATATATATATATATATATATATATATATATATATATATAAAAAAATATATATATATATATATATATATATATATATAATATATGTGTATATATACACATATATATATATATATATATATATATATATATATATATATATATATATATATATATATATATATATATATATATATATTATATTATATATATATATATATATATATATATATATATATATATATATATATATATATATATATATACATATATATATATATATATATATATATATATATATATATATATAAAAAAAATATATATATATATATATATATATATATATATATATCTATATATATATATATATATATATATATATATATACACACAATGTCATATATACATATATATACGTACACATAAAATATATATATATATATATATATATATATATATATATATATATATATATATATATATATATATATATATATATAAAATAAAATATATATATATATATATATATATATATATATATATATATATATATATATATATATATATATATATATATATATATATATATATATATATACCAACATATATATGGTATAAATATATATGGTATTATATATATATATATAAAAAAAAATATATATATGGTATAAAATCCTTACAATCTAGAAATACATCACAAAAGAATATTTATCCTATTATAAAATAATTAACAATTTAATATCAACAACACATATTATATATGTACATATATATAATCAATGTGTCGCAACATATTTACTATCCCACTAAATAAAATACGAAATATTTACTTGTATAATAAATGCACACCTACATGGACGTTTTTGGTCGTGCTATATGTCTACATGGTCTGGGTTTGGTTCGGGTCAAGTCAGGACTATTTTGGTACAACCGGGTCTTTCGCAGGTCATTAATTTAATTAATAAATAATTAAACATCTAGAAAGGTTAAGTCGCAACTTGGCCTGGTTTTTCTAGTTAGGACTCACTTATGGCTCGGCCTTCCCTACCAGGGCTAATACACTAGTCAAAGCACGCCACTGCACTATCCGTGCCATGATTCCTGGTCGCATTGTACTCCAAATTTAATCGTGATTAAAAATCATCTACCTTAATAATTAACTAGATAATTATTTATAAAATCTAAAAATCACCATTTAAATCAAATAAATAATAAAAAAATATTTTCAAATTTTTTTGGGAAGGAAAGCTACAAATCTACCCACCTTAAAAATAATTTCGTCCTCGAAATTCCAATTCCTAACTGTTACTTAAAAATCAAAGTCTACTATTACCTCAATCTTCTCAAATTTAATTTCTCAAAAATGTTTATGGCCTTCTCTAGTCATTTTATACTACGAGTACCTGAGGACTTCTACCCACCTTTGGTCACGCTACTCCTCAAAATTACGGTCACTAAACTTTATATCCTTCCAACTAGTTGCTAACAATTCTACCGGCAGATATCTAGGCATATGGCAACTATAATACCTCATATCTATAAACAACCAAATATTCAATAGTCAAGCAATATTATACAATAACTTAGGAATCTCTGATGAATCCTAGACAGCACGATCGTTCGTCACCTCAAAATAAAAGGAACGAGAATCAATGGTACGGAAAGCAAGGAAGTATAATCGAGAGCAAATATAGAGTTTTCAAGGACGTAAAGAAATTTCTAGGAGAATTTTTAAGGCAGAGTAGATTGAGATTTCTATGGTTTAGTCATTATCGCAAGCTCATACCAGCACAGTTACGTAACCGGTACGATATGCTCTGACCTGCATGGGCCACCACAAAAACTTGTCACGACCCGCACCTGATTTTTGGACGCGAGCTCGTGAGCAAGCCAGCTACGTATCGAGCGGACTCCAGTCCGACTCGATTACGTATAAGCTGTCAAGGTCATGGTATCATATGTAATCTAAACTATATCTCAATCCACATGAATCATATAAACAAGAATGAACAAGTATGGGTCATGGTCTGCAGCCCATTAACATATTGTTCGATTAGACTCCAAGAATGATGTGAGTCTATAAAAAAGCATAGTATATCATGGTATGGAATATAAAGCACGAGAAGATAATAAAAATATCACAAGCAAATACCTGTATCATACATCCAATCCTCTACTATCCCGCTCTGCTAACTAACTCCATGTAGTCGCTAAACCTGAAGAGATCATCAGGTCCTCAGAGGACTAGCAAGACACATAAAACATGCCTATCTAACAGTTTAATCATGCAATAATATAACCAGGGTATAAACAGGAACTAGACATGAGACCGACATATGGCTACTGATAGGTAACTATGAACACGGATACGAGATCAAGTATGCATAAATAAACTGCTGGAAGATCAATGGAATACCGATCCTCGCTCCGAATATGGACTCGCAGGTCAGTTTCAAGACAAGTCACCCTCGCCCCGTATGTGGACTCGCAGGTACAAAGGATAACCCTCGTCCCGTATGTAGACCCACAGGTTATGGAAAAGACAAAGGAATAGCAGTTCACTCATACATACTTGCAGACACGACTCAGTCAAGATACAGGTAAAGACCCGACATGACCCAATCACGATACACGAGAGAACCAATCCAATATGAACTACAAGGGTAACCATGTACAAGGACTATAGCTATACTAGCGTGCACGATATACAAATCATATGTAAATAACCAACTAGTAAAACTATATAGTAATAGAAATATGCATGTAAATAAACTGTAGAGGGAGGCAAGGTATACTTGCCTGGTGGTAGCACGAAGAACCAAAAAGATACCGTCAACTGGTACGCCATAAAGTCAAAGTCGTCACAACTGTCTCCGAAAGCTGAAACAAATATTGTCAATATTCTCAGAATAGTCAAATTAGCTAGGATTGTCTGTCCTTAAGTCCAATTCTGGATACAGGGGCAAAACGATAATTTTAGGCAAAAATGATGTTCGTCGTTGGAACCACTTTGTACCGAAAAGCGTGCCAGAGTCAATGGTCTCTAAAGTCGTTAAACTACATGTCTACGGATCTAGTTTTTTCGATATGAACCCAACCGTATGTCCAAAGTTGGATTTCGGCGGGCCGTGCACAAAATCGCCCGTTGAGTTAGACCGTGGGGCCCGCAAAACGGGTTTACAATCCAACTGTCTCAGAATCGGACCAAACTTGGCATACGTGACCAAAAAAATGATACGGTCCTATTGGCGCAAGTTTCGTCTCGATCTGACGAACGTGTACAAAGTAATTAGAGTTTGTTCAAAGTGGTCGATACGGTAAATTTTGGCGGATACGTATCAAATTCGTCGCGCACACGCGACCAATTTGAATTCCGCCAAAGCCCACACGTCCACGAAGCCGATACCACCTTTCGATGCTTTCGGTTCGCGACCACGTCGCCCGGATTGGCGGAACGGACGTCGTGTGGATGAGTTTTTCTAGTTTTGAAAACAGTTTTTCGGTAAACTTCGTCAACGATTTAATTCATGTACACACATCAAAAAAAAGAACTGCAAGTTGCATTTTGATATTGGTCATGTTAACTTTAATTGTGTTTAATAAGTTTTTGAAAACTATTAAAGCACAGATCGAAATCCGACATCCAAGTTGGGTGTGGTGTACGTTATAAACTATGTTTTCGAATAGATTTTTTCGTCGCCTTCCAGTTGATCTCTCTTCGAATCTGGATTGACTCGATACAAACCAGCTATATGGGTTCCTAGAGGGTTATATGTGTAGGAACGAAATCATAAAGTAGAATACTCTAGAGGGGGGGTGAATAGAGTAGACAGCGAAATATTGCTAATTAAAAACTTTTTAGCAGTTAGATCACAGATAAAATAATAATCACACAAGTAAATGACAGAATTTAAAAGTGATCAGAAGGTAAATGCAAACACCGAGATTTATACTGGTTTTCCTCTTGTGAGGACTAGTCCAGTCGGAAGAACTCTAGCTTCCAGTTGAATCCACTATTGAAAAATCCCACAAGTTTTCATACGAAGTCCTTGCAACTTCTACAGACGCGAGCTTTGATACGAAGAACTCGTCCAACTTCAATTGTGAAGAGTTGAATCTTCTATCAAGCCTCTGGTTACAATCCCTCTTGAAACTTCTAGACCGTACCGTACTGGCAAATCGACTAGAGGATTGTAACTGGCTTGGGATTTGAAAATGAAAGCTTTTAAAAACTCTTTGGAAAAATGTAAGCTTAAAAAGAGAAGAGATTGAAAGTGAATTGGTGTGTTGAAATGATTGAAATGCTTCTCTATTTATAGCTTTTCCAAAGACAGAACTCTGACAGAATTCGGGCAGAATTCGGACAGAATTCTTTGTAACAAACCGTAACTGAAGGATGACCAAGTTCAAAAACCCAACGTTCACTAACGTTCCAAATGGCCGAACTCTGGCCGAACTCGGCCCGAGTTCTCCTGGGGTTCTGCCAGTTCATTTTTGGAGAAAATAAATTTTGGCTTTTTGAAAGATCCTTTAGAAGCGTTTTGTAAAAAGAATGTTTTTAAAAAATATAGGTTATTTGTAAAGAATAGGATGGTTTTGAAAAACATTTTTGGATAGCCTATTTTCCAGTACGACTCGGTGTACAATGTATTCCTAGACTCAAATAAAATAAAAAATTACATTGCTTAACAGGAAGTACATTCTGAATGGCAAACGGCTTCAATCTTGAACATTGTTGATAACCATTGTTGAGCAGTGTCCAAAACGTCGTAGGTAAACATCTGAGTTGACTTGTATGTATATCGAGACATAGTTTGATCAATTATTAAAATCAGGTTTGACCATGACCAATGGGCCAACTATCTTCCCTATTTTGATAATTGACAAACCTTGCCGATATAACATCTAATCTTGGAATCAATTCAAAATAGTAACCAAAAAGAAATTGTTCATAACCTGTTTCACAAAAATGTTAGATCCTTATTTCTCCCCCGTTGTCACTTATCAAAATAATTACAAAAAAGAAAGCTCCCCCGCAATCAATGCATAAGTAACAAACAGTGAAGAAACATAATAAAAAAATATAGGAATAATCTATACAGGCATGGTATAAACAGTAAAAAAAATAGATAGTCTAGAGAACAAAACACAGGCATGTATTTGAGAAATATGAAGTAGCAAAAGATAGATAGTGCTACCATAATACTGAAATAAATAAAGTGCTGAATAATAGACTAAAATGCCAAAACTGAGGCATAATCAAAAACCATGTCCATGAATAGTCACATAATAGAAAAAGTGCTAAAAAAAAGAGTACTGATATAATCTTGGAATGTCGGAGCATTTCCAAGTGAACATGAGACAAAAGTAACAGTCTCAATAATCTAACATCTCAAAACTCATCATCATCATCAACATCAGCTGCAGCTCCAGCATGTCCAGAAGGACCAGCTCTAGAAGTACCAGCGCCAGAAGTACGAGGAGTGGCGCCAGCAGTACGATACCAACCATAGGCATTCCCTGGCTGAAACAGAGAGTGAACGGCCTCGTCGTCAATACGGTAGCCAGAAACAGAAGGGTCTCGAGGCAGAGAGCTAGCAGAATGACCTGTCTACGCAAACCTCAGATCGGCGAAGGAGTTGGCAATCGCCTGGAACCGAGTCACATCACGAAACTCGTGTTCCCTAGAGGTCTCAACATAAAAAGACTGCAGATATGATAAGTGCTGATGGATACCCTCAAATGTCATAGGGTAAGAATGCAGAGGAACAGGTGTTGTGGGAGTAGTGGGAGTAGGTACAGAAGGAGTAGGTGCAGAAGGTGGAGGAACAGATGCAATGCTGCGACGAGAGAGTTTGAGAAACTTGGGCTCGGGGTCGACATCACAAGTAGATAAATCAATATCAAATCTCTGAAAAATGCGAGAAATAAGCATCGTATAAGATAGGTTGCGGTCTCTCCCGCGACATCTACCCATCATCTGAATGATAGTCTTAGGAGCAGAAAAAGGAATCCCCTTAAGAATATGATAAAAAGCAGAAAGCTCAAGTGCAGTAACATCATCTTTAGAAGTGGATTTTGGAAGTAAGGTGGAATAGATGATGCGATAAAATTCGTAGTTAAACAAGTTCAAGTTATTAGCCTTGAACTTTCCAGGAAGAACGCGTGCGGGCGCACAAAGTTCATTCTTGAAACTAAAGAGTGTCGTGCCATCAGAAAAATCAAAATCAGTGATGTCATCGAGCGGGGCACCTTCGTTTGGGATACCAAGGATTTTTGCTAACATTTTATCAGTGAATTCGATATCAATTCCTCCGACACGTGTCCTCGCTATAAAAGTGTCTAACACGAAATTACAATAGAATAATCTAATGGCATTAGTGGCAATAGGGAATTGTAAGGTGATAAAATGTTGTAACCCTAATACCTTAAAATAAGGGCGGTGATCCGGAAAGACAGTCCACTTAATCGATGATCCGGTACAAATAGTACGCATGACAAAATTAGCGTACCACAATAAAGCTTGATCGGAAGTTTTAAAGTAAAACTCATCCGACGCACCATCGTCCGATTGGACCGGAAAAAAGAGGCAATCCGTATGTGGATCTGAAGACGATGCCTCTTCACTGGCATTGGTCTTCTTCCTCTTGAAGGGATTGAACTTAGGCATTCTTTCCCAAAATTTCTAGAAACCCTAAGTATTGAAAAGTGGAGGAAAGAAAGGATTATACCTTCCAAGAATTGGATATGTTGTAGAGGATGACGATCTCCGCACGAATCCAAAGTTTTGACGAGAAACTCCACAAGGATTGGAAGAACAATGATGGAGAAGAACTAGGGTTTTGGAGGGACGGAGCTGCTGTTATGAGGATGTGGGGAAGAATGAAGAAGAAGGAAGCCTCGGGTTGGTGCTGATATATATAAATACCCAGCCAAACTCTGGCCGAATTCGGACCGAACTCGGGCCGAATTCGCCATGGGTTGCCTGGCTATATATATATATATATATATATATATATATATATATATATATATAATTCTTTTTTCAAATGAGGCCACATTCTTTTTCATTAATTCGTTTGAAATGCTTAATTCAAAGTTTAGTAATTTTAAATCTCAAAATAATATAATTAATATTATTTTAAAAATTAATATTCTTTACTCAGTATCTGTCTCAGATTAGCTGTAGGAGTACTGTCCCAGCTAACGAAGGTTCACCGGGGAACTCTTAAATACCGCTTCGCTTCGACGTAGTCGTGGTGACAGACAGACTCTTTTTAGGCTTGTCTCGAAAACAGTTTATGATTATCGAATAAATAATTAATAATAAAAAATTAATTAATATTATTGATATCTAAAATTTCTAATTCTCGACGTAAATAGTTGAAACGATCTTCCGCTAAAGGTTTTATGAGTATGTCAGCTAATTGATTCTGTGTGTCTATGTATACAAGGTCAATATCTCCATTTTGTTGATGATCTCTAAGAAAATGATGTCGAATCTCGATATGTTTAGTACGAGAATGACATACAGGATTCTTAGTCAAATTAATAGAACTAGTGTTATCACAGAAAATGGGTATATGTGTAAAATGCAATCCATAGTCTTCTAAGGTTTGTTTCATCCATAAAATTTGTGCATACGTCCTGCGACGATATACTCAGCCTCTGTTGTTGATAATGCAACAGAATTTTGCTTCTTACTAAACCAAGAGACTAAAGCTTTTCCTAGAAAATGACATGTGCCGCTAGTACTTTTTCTATCTACTTTACATCTGGCAAAATCAGCATCAGAATAACCGATTAGGTCAAATGACATGGTTTTGGGATACCATAAGCCGACAAAAGAAGTGCCTTTAAGGTATCGAAAGATATGCTTAACTGCACACAGATGTGATTCCTTAGGATTGGCTTGAAAATATGCACATAAGCAAACACTAAACATAATGTCTGGTCGACTGGCAGTTAAATAAAATAAGATACCGATCATACCTCGATACTTACGTATGTCGACAAGTTTGCCTTATTCATTAATATCAAGCTTGGTTGAAGTCGCCATTGGAGTGCTAAGTGGCTTTGCTGCTTCCATGTCGAACTTCTTTAGTAGATCCTTTGTGTACTTAGCTTGATAATTTATGAACATCCCATTGTTGGTTTGTTTGATTTGTAGCCCGAGAAAGAACTTCAGCTCTCCCATCATGCTCATCTCAAACTCATTCTGCATACACTTTAAAAATTCTTGACAAAGAGATTCATCAGTAGATCTAAGATAATATCATCTACATAGACTTGAATCAAAAGAATATTATTATTATTCAAAGACTTTATAAACAAAGTAGTGTCAACCTTTCCCTTTGAAAAACCGTTATCAAGTAGAAAAGAGCTTAGACGATCGTACCAAACACGAGGGGCTTGTTTTAAACCGTATAAAGCTTTCTTCAACTTGAAAACATATTCAGGAAATTTAAAATCAGTAAAACCGGGTGGTTGAGCTACATAAACCTCTTCTTTTATAAAACCATTTAAAAATGCGCTTTTGACATCCATTTGAAATAACTTAAAATTATGAAAATATGCAAATGCACATAACATGCGAATGGATTCTAATCTCGCAACTGGGCATAAGTCTCATCGTAGTCGATACCTTCTTCCTGATTGTATCCTTGAGCTACGAGTCGAGCCTTATTACGAGTCTCTAAACCATTCTCATTCAGTTTATTTCGGAATACCCATCGGGTGCCAATGATCGGATGATCAATAGGCTTGGAAACAAGTTCTTAAACTTGATTCCGTTCGAATTGGTTTAATTTCTCTTGCATAGCATCTATCCAAAAATTATCACTATATGCTTCATCAATATTTTTGGGTTCAAACTGCGAGACAAAAGAAACACAAGAAGCTATATCTTTATTAGAGAGCGAGTACTTACACCTTTGGTAATCTCACCAATTACCAAGTCCTTTGGATGATCAGCCGTGAACTTCAATCTTTTTGGCAGACTCCGAAGGTAGTTGGTTCCTGGATCTTCTCTAGGAGGATCTGCTGGTGCTTTGCTGGGTACATTGAGATCTTCGTCATTGTCATCGATTGTCGTTTGATTTAGTTTATCAAAGGTGACATTGATTGACTCTTCGATAATCATGGTTCTTTTGTTGAAGACTCTGTATCCTTTACTTTTGCCCGCATAACCTAAAAATATACCTTTATCGGCCTTTTCGTCAAACTTTCCCAAATTATCTTTTGTATTAAGAATAAAGCATTTACAACCAAATATTCTAAAATATGAAACTGATGGAATTCTATCAAACCATAACTTAAATGGAGTCTTCTTCGATTTGGGTCGAATTAGAACTCGATTGAGAACAAAGCAAGCTGTATTGACAGCTTCAGCCCAGAAATACTTGGGTAGACTAAACTGGTTTAACATTCCTCTGGCCATTTCAGATAGAGTTCTATTCTTACGTTCCACAACTCCATTTTGTTGTGGAGTCCTAGGGCAGGAGAATTCGTGCACAAAATCGTGTGTGTCACAAAATTGCTCAAACTCCGCATTCTCGAATTCGCCTCCATGGTCGCTTCTAATACGAGTGATCATGTAAACTTTTTTATTCTGTACTTTCTTGCAAAAGACAATAAATTCCGATAATGCATTGTTTTTGCGTGTCAGAAAATATACCCACGTGTATCTAGAATAATCATCTATAATTACAAAAGTATATAGTTTACCTCCGAGGCTAGCAACTCTGCTAGGACCAAATAAGTCCATATGTAGCAATTATAGAGGTCTAGTAGTACATACAGCGTTTATTGACTTGAAAGTGGATCGAGTAGCTTTGTTCTTTTTACATTGACTGCATACCGAATCCTTCTTGAATGTAATATCCGGTAAACCGCGTACTAGCTTCTTCGTGGATAATCTGGAAATAGTATCCATATTTGCATGACCGAGTCTCATATGCCACAGATGACTCTCATCGCTTTTAGCCATTAAACATCTACCTGAAATGTTAGTATCTTCCAACAAATAGAAAACATATGTGAGCACCCTGAATTTCGGGTTGATTTTTTTTTATTTTTATTTTATTTTTCTGATTGTTTAGTTTCAATAAATAATTTATTTTGTTATTTTTCCTTAAGTGTACTTTTTCGTGCCATTGATATTTGGAGTGTCAGGATGTTCAACTCTGGAAATCTTCTTCATGAGTTTTGAAGTAGACATGATTGCCTTCATGACGGTATATAGTGTCCCATCCAAACTTGTTCCCTTGTACTCTTTTTGCTTCGCTGAACTTTGGGTCAATTTAGACCATTTGATCATTAATTATTTTTTCCACTCTTTTTCTTGATCATTATTAGCACGTTACCGTGACTTTTAATTTGGGAGCGCAAGACCAGTCAGTTTCTTGAAACCAACTTCTCATGCATGATCTACTCGAGACGCTCGTCACCCATGACCTTCGTGTCCCACTCAGACACGCTATTTTGTGCTTCATTTGCTTCGCACAACTTTTCAGACACGTGACCCGATTTTATTTCACCCCACGGTGTCACATTCATTTTCCAACTTGATTTGTGGGTCCCCTGTCGACCAAAACCTGTCAGCCCCAATTATGGACATGGCCCACATTGAGCCTACTACCCGTCCGATACTTGTGTCCCATTTATTGGAATCCCCATGTGCTACTTATTTACCCATGATCATCAACACCTATTTTTTATTCGATTTTTGCACGATGTCCGATTTTCATCCAACCCGGTTTAACCGAACCCAGTCTAAGCTCCATATTATCCTCCATCATGACACCCTCAGCCTCTTTTCCTTTGAAAAATATCAAGTTCTCTTCTACCTATTTTTTTATATTTAATAGAAATTTTCTATTGATTTTTAATTCCATGGAATGACCAAATTCCTAACATATTAACCCTAGCCATTGGATTCTCCTATTTTAATCCTAGCCATTCAATATCCTCATGACAACTCCCCAATACCCCTACCCATATTGGCCGGCCCTAAGTTTGAGGAGTGCCTTTTTCTCTCTCTCCCTCTCACTTCAATTATTACTCTTATCCTCTCTCTCTCCTCCCTTAAATTATTTCAAAACATAACACAATAGCAACAGCACCATGCTCCCATGGCACAACCGACCACCCTCCTCCTGGCCCGGCCTCGCCGCCGGCCACCGGCCTCCGCCGCCGTCGGCCTCCCCCACAGGACCTCTCCTCCTCCTCCTTCTTCACTAACCACCACCACCACCACTTCACCATTCCTTCATCTTCAACCACTCGAACCACCACCACCTATCGCAACCGCACCACCATCCTCCCCCCAGCCAACTGCTGCACCACCACCCCCCATCTCGCGCAGCCGCCGGCCTCCGCCGTAGCTGCTGCACCGGCCAGCGCGCCACCAGCAGCAGCAGCTGAACAGGCGCGCACACGCGCGCGCACGGGCCACCGTCGTGCGCCGCCGTACCGCCGCGCGGGCCACCGTGGCTCCGACAACACCTCCCTGTGGGTGCGCCCCACCCTGACGCACAGTTTCCTGACGGCCACCGTCCTCCGGGACGCGCCGTCGAGGCGATTCGTGCGTTTTGCACGACGTCCCATCGTGACGAGCTCGGGAACGAGACTGGAATCGCGTTCCATCGCAGCGACTTCGTGCACGTTTTCCTAAAAATCCGACCGTTGGATCGGTAATTTCTTTGCTCCGTCATAATCTCGATATATCCACCTTTAACCCTGTCAATTTTCGTCCGTTAATTTTATCGTTTGATACTTCAAAATCGGCCACCAAGTTGACCGTTTAAATTATATTAAAATTGGACAGTTTTGCGGGGCCAACTTCGTCAGCTTGTACCTCCTCCACCGCAGCTCCATTTGGCGTGCTACCAGTTCCTGTGCGAAGCTGGTATAACCCTCTTACTACCCCTCCAGTTTCGTTTCATTGTGAGCTTGTTTGATTGGTTGAATTCGACGCCAAAGTTGGTCGTCCGAATTCGTAATTTCCAACTTGTAAAATTCCATTTTTGAACACGGGACTCCAGATTTCATTTCTGACACCACCAGTAGATTCGTGGCGTCGTTCTGGCATGTTTTTATATAAAATTTGTTAGATTTGGAGAACGTGGGCCCTGGCACATTTTTCGGTGCAAAGTGGATCCCACATTCTGGGTCAACGGAACTTTTTGACGTCGGCTCATCGGAATCCAATTTCGGATATACCGTTGAGTTCGTATCGTCATTCTGGACTCGTTGACATATAATTTGCTAGGTTTTGGTGGATATTGGATCCGGCACGCATTTCGGTACAAGTCGGATATCAATATCCGGGTCAACCGGTCATTTTTAGATCGGTTCATCGGAATCCAATTTCGGAGATACCGTTGAGTTCGTATCATCATTCTGGAATCGTTGACAGGTAGTTTGCTGAGTTTTGAGAACATTGGCTCCGGCACGCATTTTCGTGCAAACCGGAATTCCAAGTTCTGGTCTACGGACCAAATTGAGATCGGGTCAACGGAATCCAATTACGGATATACCGTTGGGTTCGTATCATCATTCTAGTTTCGTGGACATATAATTTGTTACATTTTATAGACTTGTTTTCTTGCACGTATTTCGGTGCAAAACTGCTCAAACACGGACACCGTTTTGATCCGAAATTACCTTTTTGCCCTTGTGTCCAAATTGGACCGATGGGTAGGCTATCCTAGCTAATTTGACTATTCTGGACACGTTGGCGATGTTTATTTCATCGTCCGACAATGTTTGTTGATAATTTCTCTGAGTTTAGCCTTTTTATAATTAATTAATAATTAATTCTTATAATGTTCGTATTTCGGGATTAGTACAACGAAACTGAGATCAGTCAATTCCAGTGATCTCACATCGCTGAAATTGATAAGATGAACACGTGGATCACTATAATAAGATTATCAACTTTACCGTTGATCTTCTTATCTCGATTTGCGTGTCGTAAGTTTCGACGTACGAATAATGAAGTATACTTTATATCTTTAATAATTAGACTAGAATTGACCCTGTTTGACCAGAGTTGACCAGTTGACCCAAAGTCAACTGTAAGTCAACACTTGACCTAGTATGACTAGATTATTGACCGGAGTTGACCTAGAGTGTTTTGACTTAAAAGAACCTAGAATAATAATAGATTGCTTGTAGAGATTCTTTTATTACAACTTGAACACCTTGTAACCTGTGTTGCTTTAAATAGGACTCTGTGGCTTCAGTTGGACCCCTATACCTATCAGCTGTTCAGGTTATCAGGCGAGTACATTCTCTGATCATTTTATATCCTGTTTAGAATTATTTTCCTGCTTTAAATTACTTTACTTGATACTGTCACGTTGGTCACATGGATTGGTACTATATGGATCTTTTCATGAGATGTTATCCCCTCGGGAGCATCGAATACTGCATATTTTGTGCGTTTCACGAATCATCACGTATCTCTATGCTTCCTCTGATTCACGAATCGCTTGTGACACATGTACTCTCATGTTCACAGAGCCATCATGAATCACCTTCACGTATCACTCATTTTATGAGCCATGTGAGGTTTCACGAATCTTAACATAACTTGAACAGATCCTTGTGTATTGATTGGGGATGGAGGAGTGGAAATAGGCATGTGAATATTATCCAAGTAGCTGTAGTCATGAATCACTCTCTTAGCTGTAGTCATGAATCTCCTATGCCATTCACATGTTTATATTTTACTCTGACTCACTAGTCACTATTAGCTCTCTACTTATAGTAGATATTTCTATTACAGTTCTCTCTCTCTGTTTATATACTGTATTTCTTCAGTTCATATATCTTACTTTACTACATGATTATATTTTCTAACATGCTATGATCTGTTGAGATGTACTATGCTCGCTCCAGTCCTGACTGGACCTGTTGATAAATTTTATAGATAGCCTGGAGGTTGCCTGCTAGCCTAGAGGAGACAGTAGAGGTTGTATAGATAGCTAGGGTTTTGCTTGTAGTTTATTTTCAGTCGTCTTGAGTTGTATTTATGGATTACTGTATTTGAGTTTTGAGATGTATTCTGAGTTTGTATCTTAGACACTTAGACTTCTATCTGTTGTATCTCTTTTGGATTTCATGTTTTATCTATCTTCCGTTATGCTCTACCTTAGATGTGATTGAGTTTACATTCTGCTATGTCACCCCCATTCGGAGAGTATAAACTGTTTAGTCTTATACTGTTAGATGTATTGAGACCTAGGATAGCGTTCTACCGCCGACACTGCGGCGTAGGCTGGGCGTTGTTACGTTCCCGTGCCCTAACTCTAGGGTGCGGGTCGTGACACGTCGTTTTTAGTGGTGGCCCATGCAGGTCGAGTTTATGTAGTGGTATTAGAACTAGAGTACCACTACAGCCGGCAGTAGGATTAGGATATATTTTGAAGATACTCAATCACAGTTAGGATCCCTTGAGAGATTCCTGGGACGACCTTTGAGAATCTTATTTAACTTCGATTTGAAAACTCTCTTTTTCTTGATTTGATTTATCTTTATTTTCTGTTGTTGAATTTGATTTTGATGGATTATTGTTGAATTTGAGTTTGTACTTATTGATTTTGATGAAAGATTGTTGAATTTTGAATCTTGACGTTATGTAGTGCCCCGTCCCGCAAAGTCAATCGGAGGAATCGAAACGCCGACGGCGTTCGGTCTTAGCCTTGCAACGGCTTGCTCGGAGACATCGCTCAGGTGGGGTAGTTTCGGTGAACTCTCCTCATCTTTGCCTTCACATAATAAATTGTGTTTTCAACTTGCACAAGTCAGGCTTAATAATAAAAGCTACGCATCCACATAGCTAAGGGATTAATCCCGACGGTTTGAATCGAGTTAGAACATGGAAAACGTCCCACTGTCGGCTTAGAGTTAGTGCACGGCGTGCTTTGAAAATGACACTCGGTCCTTCGTCCCGTGGCTTGGGAGAAGGAAAGTTGGTCTTCGGTGCAAAAGTTGAGAGTTAGCCTAAGTCATAGGCGTCGCCCGCACAAATGCTTGCTAAAGCATGTACGGTCCGGTCCCGCAAGGCTTGGCATAGCCTTTGCTCGTCCCTTGGGTTAAGTTGTAGGCTTGTGTGAGTTAGGCAAAGTTATGCCGGTCGACCTAAGTTATTCTACGTGCTGTCCCGCTCATTCTGCGGTTGTCAAGTTAAACAGTCCCACGATTCCAAGGCCCGTCATATGAAGTATGACTTAGGTGATAACGTTGCATAGAACACGAGTCGGTTTAGAGGCATGAGCCACGGTTGGTTCAGTGGAAAGTTATCCACGGTCGGTCGACACTCAAGGAAACATGTTATGTTCAAGTTAAGTTGGAAGGCTATGCAGTAGCCGTTCCCTGAGTTCAAAGAACGTTAAGTCTAAGCGATGGTTAGTCGCCGAGGCAACCCTGGTTAGGGGCTCTGCAAAGGAAGTATGAAAAAGGAAAAGAGTTAAAACAACCAAGTATATAAATTGATCACATAACAAGCCCAAACTGTATCCTAAAACACTCCATGTAACCCTTATGAACTTGGACACTTGTCGACAAGGGGTGGTTTCTTCGAGCGGAGACCCGCGGCCACGGGACCGTCTCGGCCTAGGAAGAAACAAGTTGTAGCCGAGCTGGGTAATAGGCAACGCTGGTTAGGCGATCGGTATGTCGGGGACTTGCATCGGGGATCGCAACCTGCGGTACAAGGATCTCGAGTACCAGGCTACGTCCAAGGCGGCTGGTTAGGCCAATCCCATAACAAACACTTAATAATAATTGTTGTTTTCAACTAATATGGTAAGTTTTGTGTCGGCACGGGCGGCAATCCGTGTGCGTGCCTTTGGATTGAGTTGAATATGTATGAGTTAAAAAGACACAATGTCGGAGCCTAAGATTTAGCTACAGCAAAGGCGACGTGCTTCGGCACGAGATGTGGCGTTGACTTTTAAGTTGCGAGTTAAGTCAAAAAGGGCCGTAGGGCATGTTGTGTGGAGTTACGTTGAGTTATGAGTCACGGTCGCGTTGTCACAACACAAGTGTATGCGAGAGTAAGCGAGGAGGTACTACCTCGGTGATATTGAAGCACGAATCGAGTATGGCACGACCAAGTCGTTACGTCCCAGAGTTTGGCACGGAAGATAAGTATAAGTCGGTGCATTGACAATGCAAGCACGAGAAAGGTCTAGAGACAAGGAAATGGAGTCTTTCGTGTAGCTGCGTCTCCGATTATGGCCGTAAGGCAAACACGACTTGATAGGTTAACGTTGTTGGCACGAAAAGTGGTCTAGCGACAAAGTATGAGTTAACGTTGACATTGCAAGCACGGGATGGTTCTGATACACAAGTTGCGCTAAGGCGCCGGTCCTAAACTGATCCTAAGGCAAGAATAGAAAGACAATCGAAAGAGGGTTTATGTTACACAAAGTAAATGAAACGTGTAGGTTTTGTATGGGTGGGCGAGAAGCTCACTCCACCAGTACAGTGGTACTGACACCCACACAGTGTTTCATGTGCAGGCACAGGTAGAAGCTCGTGGCGCGGAGCTCGCTTGGATGCGTCGAGGCACGGAGTTCCTTGGCGAGTCGAAGCGTGCGGTCGCGTGATCTGAAGACTTATACAGGACGTAATGTATGGACATCGCCTTCCGAAGCTTCCGCTGGAATCAAGTATTGTATCGAGAGATGAGAGAGAGCAGAGTGACTTGTAAAATGAGAGAAAAGTGAGACTTGAGAGACTTGTAATTGGCCTTGCGCCCACAATGTAATCCTTGAATTCAATATCAATAAAAGAGCTTTCTTTGAAATACTTGTGTTCATGTGTTCTTTAAATTCCGCTGCAATATATTCAATGTCTCTGCACGGGACTTCTGTGCGACGACCCCGTCGTAGCCGCTGAAATCGGCCGTTATGGAACCCGCCTTGCACGAGCGCAATCTAGGCTCGTGCGGCATCACGCCTTAGCGAGGACGATCGCTCCTACGGGAGCGGGGCGTGACATAGTGGTATCAGAGCACGGCTTTACGTCCTTGGACCGTCGATTGAATTCTTTAACTTCGATATTTTCGCAAAACTCTGTTGCTTCCGCAAGTTGGTTATCGTTGGTGCGCTCTCTCTCAAATGTCCCTCGGCATGTCCATACAATAAGTCTAAATATTTTTGAAAGCTCGTACAAGCGTTCAATCTAACGTATCGGTAGGCCGTTGCCAAATGCGTCGATAGGGCCTTTGTGCCGAATGTTGCAAACTTGACTCGATAGAAAACATGTGCTAATGTTAGCAAAGTCGCACGTATGCCCGAATAGTCCTACGTCGACCTTAGCAAGTCGCGTGCATGCCTAATTAGTCCAACGTCGACCTTAGCAATTGAGCGTGCAAACTCGAATATAGTCCTTACGGGATGGCTATGCACACGGCCTTTTGGCTAAGTTGTGTTGCGCATCGCGCACCTCGACCCTTGGTGCAAACGAATCGCGAGCGATAACAAGTATCGCTCGGTCGGGAACGGAGATATACTTAGAGTGCCTATCGATAGAAACGCTATCGGACTAACGCTTAGGCGTATACGGAAGATTGATTTGGATTTCGAGGAAATAAGTGCGAACGACTTAGTACGTCGATACGACGCGAGCGACTACGCTAGTGATTCGTCGAACGAATCTGAAGGATGTCTTAGCGTACGATGCGAACGTGATTGAGGACTAGATCGCATGGCTTAAATCTGAGTGGTGTATGGTTTGTCTTAGGAATTGTTCGAGTGAATATTGAGGATTACGATTATTGCGGCGAGGCGATGCGATCGCGCAAAGCCTTAGAACGCGTCACGCTTAGTTGGTCGTGACTTCGAATGTCCCGAACGAGTATCTCGTTCGGACAACTTGTGAATGAGCAATGCGAGTTAGAAAACGATTCGGAACGATGAATGAAAATGAATGGTCTTGATCGAGGAAACTTAGAGGATCGTACGTGCGATATCGGATTGATACAACTGAAATGCGACTTGAGTTTTGAATAATGATCTTGAAACGAGCTTGAGGAAAAGCGACTGAACTTGATCTTGAGTATTGAGAAAATTGAGGAATATCCAACTCGGACAACAGCATCAACGCACGACTCGAAATTGGTTGCAAAGGAAGATCGTCAGGTTACGCATATCGTCGATGGTATTGAGGCGTATCAAAGATCGATATACGATAGCTCGGGGGTACTCTGACTCGACGAATAACGATCGTGCAGATGTCTTGGTTCCGATGGATGCTATATTCGGGATATTAAAATGTGTCGAGGAAAGGATAGACTTGGCTCGAGGACTTTCTAAGTTGAACGAATGACGATCGAACTATCGAACTTCGCTTGGATGAAAACTGAAATGTTTGGATTTGCTTCGTCGACAACCACAATGTTGATGTTCTTGTCTTATGCGAGCGCTACTCCAGCCTCGCACATGCGTTACGCCGATTAGGGCGATCACTCTGCGTGAGCGCTGGTATGGTGATTCATACAGCGGGAGTGGTCGAACTTGCACGGTGCGACAATTTGTGCTTCGATTTGTGGTTTGACGCGAAGATAGACTCGAGATTGAATTGGTGTACTTGTCGATTGAACTTGAGGATTGAGTAGGTCTAATCCGCGTATCGAGAATGAATGAGTCTAAACTCAAACAAGAGTTACGCCCCGATGAGAATGATTTTTTCTGCGGGTGCGTTGCATGGTGATTCATGAACCACCATGGATAATCGGACTCGCGTGAGATTGGGGTACAACGTATTGTCGAGCGAGACGACCTCGTGATCGAATACATGAATTGGTTAGAATTGGTGAATTGAAGGAATTTGAATATACACAATGCGTGCCATAATACGAAGTAGCTGATCGTGCTTGATGTTTAGAAATTTGAGTGACGCGAGCTTGGGTAGAAGACCCCATATGATCGACTCTGGTTTGACCCTAGGATAGGGGTCAGTGTTGGCATTATTGTTGGGGAACTATGATTCCAATCCTGACATTGACTTAGCCTCGAAAAGAAATGGCCTAGCGGTTAGGCGAGACGCCATGTTTCATGAGTTATCAGTCGAAGGATTGATCTTGAGGATTGGCATGGATGGATAGCATGAATCACGAATGTAGAAAACCCTGCTCACGAGATTCGGCTGACATGCATATATTTCAGTGACGCCTGGGTATGTGCACGATGCGACTCGAGTGAGAATGACAAATTTTCTATCATGCGGCTTGGCTGAATGCATGTATTTTAGGGACGCTTGGAATGCGTGCACGATCCAGCCAAGTGATGCGGCGAGTTCAAGCAAGGCTTGAAATGTGGGAGTGTGTCGAGATCTTGAAATCGTGTTGAAGTAAAGATTGATAATAGTGCGAGCGTGGCTCGGAATCGAAGGAACGCGTAGGCGAAATGTGTACGATTAAGTCTTGGCCATAGAAATGGTAGGATGACTTGCCCTCAGGAAAGTCTCGAGGACGAGACTTGTTCTGAGTGGTGTATGTTGTAGTGCCCCGTCCCGCAAAGTCAATCGGAGGAATCGAAACGCCGACGGCGTTCGGTCTTAGCCTTGCAACGGCTTGCTCGGAGACATCGCTCAGGTGGGGTAGTTTCGGTGAACTCTCCTCATCTTTGCCTTCACATAATAAATCGTGTTTTCAACTTGCACAAGTCAGGCTTAATAATAAAAGCTACACATCCACATAGCTAAGGGATTAATCCCGACGGTTTGAATCGAGTTAGAACATGGAAAACGTCCCACTGTCGGCTTAGAGTTAGTGCACGGCGTGCTTTGAAAATGACACTCGGTCCTTCGTCCCGTGGCTTGGGAGAAGGAAAGTTGGTCTTCGGTGCAAAAGTTGAGAGTTAGCCTAAGTCATAGGCGTCGCCCGCACAAATGCTTGCTAAAGCATGTACGGTCCGGTCCCGCAAGGCTTGGCATAGCCTTTGCTCGTCCCTTGGGTTAAGTTGTAGGCTTGTGTGAGTTAGGCAAAGTTATGCCGGTCGACCTAAGTTATTCTACGTGCTGTCCCGCTCATTCTGCGGTTGTCAAGTTAAACAGTCCCACGATTCCAAGGCCCGTCATATGAAGTATGACTTAGGTGATAACGTTGCATAGAACACGAGTCGGTTTAGAGGCACGAGCCACGGTTGGTTCAGTGAAAAGTTATCCATGGTCGGTCGACACTCAAGGAAACATGTTATGTTCAAGTTAAGTTGGAAGGCTATGCAGTAGCCGTTCCCTGAGTTCAAAGAACGTTAAGTCTAAGCGGTGGTTAGTCGCCGAGGCAACCCTGGTTAGGGGCTCTGCAAAGGAAGTATGAAAAACGAAAAGAGTTAAAACAACCAAGTATATAAATTGATCACATAACAAGCCCAAACTATATCCTAAAACACTCCATGTAACCCTTATGAACTTGGACACTTGTCGACAAGGGGTGGTTTCTTCGAGCGGAGACCCGCGGCCACGGGACCGTCTCGGCCTAGGAAGAAACAAGTTGTAGCCGAGCTGGGTAATAGGCAACGCTGGTTAGGCGATCGGTATGTCGGGGACTTGCATCGGGGATCGCAACCTGCGGTGCAAGGATCTCGAGTACCAGGCTACGTCCAAGGCGGCTGGTTAGGCCAATCCTATAACAAACACTTAATAATAATTGTTGTTTTCAACTAATATGGTAAGTTTTGTGTCGGCACGGGCGGCAATCCGTGTGCGTGCCTTTGGATTGAGTTGAATATGTATGAGTTAAAAAGACACAATGTCGGAGCCTAAGATTTAGCTACAGCAAAGGCGACGTGCTTCGGCACGAGATGTGGCGTCGACTTTTAAGTTGCGAGTTAAGTCAAAAAGGGCCGTAGGGCATGTTGTGTGGAGTTACGTTGAGTTATGAGGCACGGTCGCGTTGTCACAACACAAGTGTATGCGAGAGTAAGCGAGGAGGTACTGCCTCGGTGATATTGAAGCACGAATCGAGTATGGCACGACCAAGTCGTTACGTCCCAGAGTTTGGCACGGAAGATAAGTATAAGTCGGTGCATTGACAATGCAAGCACGAGAAAGGTCTAGAGACAAGGAAATGGAGTCTTTCGTGTAGCTGCGTCTCCGATTATGGCCGTAAGGCAAACACGACTTGATAGGTTAACGTTGTTGGCACGAGAAGTGGTCTAGCGACAAAGTATGAGTTAACGTTGACATTGCAAGCACGGGATGGTTCTGATACACAAGTTGCGCTAAGGCGCCGGTCCTAAACTGATCCTAAGGCAAGAATAGAAAGACAATCGAAAGAGGGTTTATGTTACACAAAGTAAATGAAACGTGTAGGTTTTGTATGGGTGGGCGAGAAGCTCACTCCACCAGTACAGTGGTACTGACACCCACACAGTGTTTCATGTGCAGGCACAGGTAGAAGCTCGTGGCGCGGAGCTCGCTTGGATGCGTCGAGGCACGGAGTTCCTTGGCGAGTCGAAGCGTGCGGTCGCGTGATCTGAAGACTTATACAGGACGTAATGTATGGACATCGCCTTCCGAAGCTTCCGCTGGAATCAAGTATTGTATCGAGAGATGAGAGAGAGCATCCGAGATTGTATTTATATGATTTGAAGGATTTTTGTGTAGGATCGTTGAGCACCTCTAGAGGGGGGGTGAATAGAGTGCGTGTGTGCAGCAAAAATATAATCACCAATTAAAAAATTAAACTATGGCAGATATGTAAGAGACAGTAAATAAAGATAGGAGAATCAAACTCAGTGACACAGCGATGTATACTGGTATCCCTCTGAGAGGACTAATCCAGTCTCGAGTACTCTTGCTCGATGTTAATCCACTATGGCACAAGCTTTAACTGAGAGCTTGCAATCTCTTACAACACCGTGCTTGGTGACAAGCGCACGACCGGCTTCACAACACCGTGCTTGGTGGCGAGCGCATGACCAGCTCCACAACAGAAAAGTTGTTGAAACTTGAACGACCTCTTACAACTCTTGAGTGACCAAAAGACTCTAAATCAACTCTGATAGTACTGGCTTTTGGCTAAGAGATGTGTAGGTAAGATTTGAAAATCTTAGATCATTTAGAAAACACTTGAATAGTAGAGAAGAGAAGATGAAGAATGAATTGATGATTTGAAGTGAAAAGTTCTTCTCTATTTATAGGTGTTTTCACCAACCGAACTCGGGCAGAACTCGGACAGAGTTCGGGTGCAAATATCTCGCAAAATAGACGTTGCTCGCAGATTTGGAGGCAACTGAAGTTTGAATACAAACTGACCGAACTCGGTCAGAGTTCGGACCGAACTCGGGCCGAACTCGGCTTGGAGTTCTGTCAGGAGATATTTTAAAAATCTTTTGTAAAAACAGTTTTCAAACATGTTTTTGGTTATTTGTAAAATCATTTGAAAAGAATATTTTCGAAATATGTTTTTGAAATATTTGTAACCGAAAATACGAAAGGGTAAAAATAGGTTTCTAAAAAGGAGGACAATTTTAACCCTAAGCCAGTATTACCATAATTGATTTTACAAAGTGATTCCTAGACTCAATAAAATGTAAAATATAGAATAAAATTAGAAAAGAGTCTTCAGAAGATTTTGATGACTTTGACGCTTTGATTTATGCAGTACATCGTCCGTTGAATATGATTTCATGCATCCTGAAATAGTTAGCAGCATTTTCTATATTTTGTGTATTGACTAAAGTATATGTTGATTATCGAAATCGGGTGTGACCGTGGAATGGGCCAACAATCTCCCCCATTTTGATAATTGACAAACTTGAGTCTATACCAAAATATATTTATATCAAATAGAACAAAATAACAAAAATACCTGAAAATTGAGATGTTTTTGTTTTTGGATATATCTTGGTTTGGTATACTCTTTTTCTCCCCCTTTGTCAAGTAGTAAAATGAATAGGCTCCCCCGTAAATCATGAAGCCAACAATAGAATAGACAAGACAAAGTGAAGTAAAAGGAAGTAATCACAGCATAGACAACTGGAATAAAATGAACTATGTCATAATAAACTGAAATATCATAGAGGTTCCATTAATAATCCAAAAAGTACAACTGATAAAGTCTAACTGAAACAGTTTAGACATGAAATAAAATAAAACTACTACATAAACTGCATCAACTAATCAAAACTAAATCCACTATCCCATGGCTGAATCCACATCACATCGCTGGATCGTCCGCACTGGGAGGATCATGAGGGAAATAAGCAGTGGTCGGGTCGAAAAACTGAAAAGTGACCTCATCAGTAAAACGAGGACCAGGGAAAGCCGGGTGTGGAAGGATAGTGAATGGACGGACTGGATCCTGAACCAGGCTGTAGTGGAGATCGGCAATACTGTTTCTCAGCACCTGGGCCTGAGAAATGTGCCGGAACTCGGAGTCCTGATGACGTTGCGTGGAAACGGCAACGAAATCATCAAACCGCTGGTAAAATGCCTGATCGAGTCCTGGGGCAGGGGCCGGAGCAGGATGAGCATCAGCTAGAGGGGCCTCAGCATCAGCAGCTGGGACAGCAGGAGCAGCACCAGGAGGTTGAGGAAACCGACGAGAGCGGGTCAACTCAACAGGTGGAGAAGAAATGGCACACGTTTCAAGATCAATCTCAAAACGTCGAAATATACTAGTAAGGTGCATAGGAAAGACTAGGTTCCTACCTGCATTCTTGCAGTTGAGCATCCAAGACATCATAGTTTTTGGAACGGAGAAAGGAATTCCAAAATGAATGTGATAAAGAGCAGAAAGTTCCAAAAATGTAACTTCATCGGTAGAGCCTTTCTTCGGAAGAAGGGCCAAAAAAATCATACGATGAAGCTCGTAAAAAGTTTGGTTTAGATGTCTAGAAAAGATTCTCCGGGGAGGAGGAGTAGGGTGACAAATCAATTCCCTAAAGGAAGCTAAAGTGACATCGGCAGGGAATTGAACATGGTGGATGTCAACAAGTGCATCACCAAGATCAGGAACGTGAAAGTATTCACTGATATCGGTGGCGCTAAATTCTAATTCCTGTCCAACAATGTAGGAATAGAAATTTCCGTTTTGTTTTACTTGCAAATTGCAGTAAAACATACGGACTGCATTGTTGTAAATGCTATCTTGGACCTCGAAAAAGTCGCAGAATCCAAGTTGATCAAAAACAGAAGCATATTCAAAGAAAGTTGTAAAATTGACGAAGGCTCCAGCACAAATACGACGAAAAGAGAAAGAATCAAACCAGAGATCGGAGAAGTCTTTGTCGGAAAACAAAGTGCTATCATATTCCTCGGGATCTCTAGGTTTGGCTGGACTAAAGAGACTTGCTGGAGTGTAGTCGGATGAGAAGGAAGCACCTTGAGAAGAATTTCCTCGTTGACGTTTCGGAGCCATGAGGAAGAAGATTGTCCACTTGAACTCGTCGAAAGGACTTCTAGTAGGAGATGGAAGTATTCCACGTATTGGTGTGGAGAAAAAGTGGAAATAAGGATGAATTATATAGGTGCTAGGGTCGGCTGTTCGGTTCTGGAACCATCACAGCGCCGACCGAACTCGGTCCGAATTCGGTCCGAACTCGGTCAGAGTTCGGGCCGAGTTCGGCCACTTGCATTCCCGAGACAGTCAAAGCAGTCAGGTAAATAAAGACTGTAATAAATAACATTTGACTGGTTTATTAAATAACTGCTATTATTTTCGGGTTAACTATAGGGGTTGTCCCAGCTAACGGTGGTTCACCGGGGAACTCTTAAGTACCGCTTCGCTTCGACCGTAGCCGTGGTGACAGACATACCCTTTGTAAGTTTGTCCCCAAAAATAATTTTCATTAAATAATAAATTGTCAAGTCATAAATGCAGTTTTAATTACCATATGTTTTAAGAATCCGAGAATTCAAGAATGCCGAGCTCACGCCTCAAGATGTTAAAACGGTCTTCAGCCAATGGTTTAGTGAAAATATCAGCTAGTTGATGTTCAGTATCAATAAATTCTAAGCAAATATCCCTGTGTTGTTGATGATCACGTAAAAAATGATGTCTAACTTCTATGTGCTTTGTGCGTGAATGACAGATAGGGTTCTTAGTCAAATTAATTGCACTAGTGTTATCACAATAAATAGAAATATTTGTATAGTGCAGATTGTAGTCCTCTAAGGTTTGCTTCATCCACAAAATTTGAGCACAACAGCGTCCTGCGGCGATATACTCAGCCTAAGTTGTTGATAATGCTACTGAATTTTATTTCTTGCTAAACCAAGAGACTAAGGCCTTTCCTAAGAAATGACATGTGCCACTGGTACTTTTACGGTCCACTTTGCATCCAGCAAAATCCGCATCCGAGTAACCTATAAGGTCAAAGGAGTTGGTTTTGGGATACTATAAGCCAACTGTAGAAGTTCCTTTAAGGTATCGGAAGATACGCTTAACGGCACTAAGATGTGATTCCTTAGGGTTTGCTTGATATCGTGCATATATGCAAACACTAAACATAATATCAGGGCGACTAGCAGTTAAATATAATAAACTACCAATCATACCTCGATACCTACGCTGATCAACCGGTTTGCCACTTTCATCAGCATCAAGCTTTGTTGATGTAGCCATAGGAGTCCCAATTGGCTTTACATTCTCGAAGTCGTACTTCTTCAGTATGTCCTTCGTGTACTTGGCTTGGTTGATGAATGTTCTGTTTGAGTGTTGTTTGATTTGCAATCCTAGAAAGAAGTTCAGCTCTCCCATCATGCTTATCTCAAATTCACTCTGCATACACTTGGCAAATTCTTGACAGAGTTGTTCATTAGTAGAACCAAAGATAATGTCATCTACATAAATTTGCACTAGAAGTATATCATTATTCATGGATTTAATAAAAAGAGTAGTATCAATCTTGCCTTTTGAAAATCCATTATCAAGTAAGAAGGCGCTTAGGCGTTCATACCAAGCACGAGGTGCTTGTTTGAGTCCATAAAGTGCTTTCTTAAGCTTGAAGACGTGATCAGGTTTTTAAAAATCTTCAAAACCAGGGAGTTGTTTCACAAAAACCTCTTCTTTCAAATAACCATTTAAAAATGCGCTTTTCACGTCCATTTGAAAAAGTTTGAAATCATTAAAACAAGCAAAAGCACAAAACATGCGGATGGCTTCTAGTCTAGCAACAGGAGCATAGGTCTCATCATAATCAATTCCTTCTTCTTGATTATAACCTTGTGTAACTAGACGTGCTTTGTTGCGTAAAAATTGTCCATCTTCACTAAGTTTATTTTGGAACACCCATTTGGTACCAATTATCGATTGACCAATAGGTTTAGGAACGAGTTCCCAAACTTGGTTTCTCTCAAATTGATTAAGTTCCTCTTGCATGGCAGAAATCCAAAATTCATCAGAAAAAGCCTCATCAACATTCTTAGGTTCTATTTGTGAAATAAATGCTACATTAGCTGCTACTTCAGAATCTCTAAGAGAGGAACGAGTACTTACACCTTTGGATACATCACCTATTATGAGAGTTTCTGGATGATCTGGTTTGAATCTCAATGATTCGAATCTTTGGGCCATACCTTTCACAAGGCTCTTCTCAGTTCCTGCATCTTCGAAACTTTTATCAGTTCTTGCCTCTTGGGTAGGATCTTTCTCAGAACTCTTCTTTGTCTTTGTAGGTGCATCTTCATCATCACTGTCGCTAAATCTATGACTATTCAACTCATCAAAGGTAACATTAATACTTTCTTCAACAATCAAAGATCTTTTATTAAAAATTCTATATCCCTTACTCTTAGCAGCATATCCGAGAAATATTCCGTCATCTGCTTTGGAGTCGAACTTACCCAAGTTATCCTTGGTGTTCAGATTGAAACAGCGACAACCAAAAACTTTAAAATAAGAAATGTTTGGAATTCTTCCAAACCAAAGCTCATATGGTGTTTTCTTCGAGATTGGTCAAATTAACACCCTATTTAAAATATGACAGGCTGTACTAACAGCTTCTGCCCAAAAATATTTAGGAAGATTATGCTGATTAAGCATGACTCTAGCCATTTCGCTTAGAGTACGATTCTTCCGCTCTACAACACCATTCTGTTGGGGAGTTCTAGGACAAGAAAATTCGTGGTAATATCCACTATCATCACAAAACTTTTTGAAATCAGAATTTTCGAATTCGCCACCATGATCACTTCGGATACGAGTAATCATGAAGCCTTTTTCGTTTTGTACCTTTTTAAAAAATATCTGAAATTCAAAAATAGCATCACTTTTGTTTGATAAAAAGTAAACCCATGTAAAACGAGAGAAATCATCAACAATGACAAAAGCATAGAGTTTACCGCCAAGACTAGCGACTCTACTTGGACCAAATAAATCCATATGAATCAACTGCAAAGGTCTCGAAGTACTTACAGCGTTGATGGATTTAAAAGAAGATCTATGTGCTTTGTTCTTTTCACAGTCAGCACATACCATGTCTCTCTTGAATGGAATTTCTGGGAGTCCTTTTACCAACTTCTTTGTGTTCAGACGTGAGATAGTATCCATGTTTGCATGTCCTAGTCTCATGTGCCATAGCCAGCTTTCATCTTGATTGGCTACTAGGCACCTTCCTGCATTATTAGTATTCTCCAAAAAGAAAACATAAATATTGTCTTCTCTAATCCCTTTATATACGGGATCACCAGATGACATATCATATATGGTACATTTATCTTTCACAAAATTGATACCATAACCATTATCTGCCAAATGACTTATGCTCAATAGGTTATGTTTCAATTCAGTTACTAGACAAACATCCTTTATTATTGGGTAAGGAGAAATACCTACAGTACCATTACCTATAATATCACCTCTCAAGTTATTTCCGAAGGAGACGTATCCTTCTTTCTTCATCGATAGCGTAGCGAATAAAGATGCATCACCAGTCATGTGTCGCGAACATCCGCTATCGAGGATCCATTTGCTTCTAGCATGAGAGGGTTGAGGGTCCACCTACAAAACAAGTAGATGAATCCTTTGGTACCTATTTTCTGAAGGGTCTATGCTGATTAGCTTTAGGTCTCCAGACTAAAGTATGGTTATCAACAAGCTTTCTTGCAAGACAATACTGTGATATGTGTCCGTGTGTACCACAATAAGTGCAAGTCAGTTTAGAACCAGATGTGGTTGAACTGTGTTCACATGCTTGTTTGGTTTCTTGGAGAACCTATAAGTGAAAGCATGATGATACTCGTGTTTCTTCTGTGCTTTCTTGTTTTTAGTCCTCTTAGGTGTATGCTTTGCATTAGGACTAAAATTAGGCTGTGACACAGGCATTTCCTTTTGCCTAACTTGATTTCTAACTTTTTAGAAATCGCAATAGACTCTTCATATTTAGCAGTCATAACTGAGAGTCTCTGTTCTGTTACTAAGTGCATCCTCTTCTCTGTGTCATACAGTTTTTGCATCTTACCATAATCTCTTTCTTTCTTTTGAATAGTGAGGATAGCCTCATGATAGTCTACCTTGAGTTTGGCTATCTCTTCCGTGTTACCGGTAGTAGACGTCTCTTTAATATCTTGAATAAGATTGGACAGTCTAGCTAACTCGGTTGTGTATGCCTTAATCTCTTTTCGAGATTGCTTATACTTGTCAAGCACATTTTTGTGTTCTTCAAGTAAATCGCTAAAGGCATTTTCGAACTCATCGAAAGTAAATTCATCATATAGAGGGTTTGAAGATACCTTGTCAAATGCCATAAGACAGACATTTGCATTGCCGCAGGGTCTATCCTCTTCTTCAGAATCACTGGCGTTGCTTTCATGCCAGATACTTGTGTTGGCATACTTTCGACCAGTTGTAGTTTTTCTGCTTGATCTTGATCTGTCATATGGACTGCTCTTCTTGGTAGCTGGACAGTCCTTCTTCATGTGCCCTGACTTCTTACATCCAAAGCATATGGTTTCATCTTCATTGCTTTCTTGGACGTCTTTCTTCTTTCTGCTTGTAAACTTTAGATACTTTCTGAAGTTCTTCACAAGTAGGGCTTGTTCATCACCACTTGAGGATTCTTCATCGGAATCGTTGTATGTCGGCTTTCTTGCATGAGCTTTGAAGGCAATAGTTTTCTCCTTTGGTGTTGCTTCTTCAAAATCTTGCAAGTCAAGTTCATGGGTCATGAGCTTGCCCATCAAAGTTTCCAACGACATTATGGTGAGGTCGTTTCCTTCAATAATTGTTGTGGCCTTTGGATTCCAATTCTTTGTTAGAGCCCACAGCACCTTTCTAATCTTCTCGTGATTGCTGTAATCTTTACCAAGAGATTGCAGAGGATTAGTTATATCAAGAAAACGAGTAAACATTTGTGTAATTGACTCACCGGGTTTCATCTTAAAAGATTCATATTCCTGAGTCAGTCTACTAATTTTGGATTCTTTCACTTGGGAAGTCCCTTCATGGGTTACCTCAAGGAGTTTCCAAATTTCGTGAGACGTCTTGCAGGTTGAAACTCTGTTGAACTCGGTTTTGTCAATTGCACAGAATAGTGCATTGATGGCTCGAGCATCAAGACTAGCCTTTGCTTTTTCAGCATCGGTGTACTTGTCATGCGGCTTTTTCATAAGAATACCTTCAACTACTGTAGGTGGTGGTTTCTTATACCCATCAATGACTATTGACCAAAGATCAAAATCTAGAGACTTAAGAAAGAAAGTTATACGTGTTTTCCAGTAAGTGTAATTTGTTCCATCAAATAGGGGAGGTCTATTTGTGGATTGCCCTTCACCGTTGAATATAGATTTCACGGCTGCCATATATATACTCTCTAGGGTATGTTATATAAGAATATAACCTGCTCTGATACCAATTGTAGGATCGTTGAGCACCTCTAGAGGGGGGGTGAATAGAGTGCGTGTGTGCAGCGGAAATATAATCACCAATTAAAAAATTAAACTATGGCAGATATGTAAGAGATAGTAAATAAAGATAGGAGAATCAAACTCAGTGACACAGCGATGTATACTGGTATCCCTCTGAGAGGACTAATCCAGTCTCGAGTACTCTTGCTCGATGTTAATCTACTATGGCACAAGCTTTAACTGAGAGCTTGCAATCTCTTACAACACCTTGCTTGGTGACAAGCGCACGACCGACTTCACAACACCGTGCTTGGTGGCGAGCGCACGACCAGCTCCACAACAGAAAAGTTGTTGAAACTTGAACGACCTCTTATAACTCTTGAGTGACCAAAAGACTCTAAATCAACTCTGATAGTACTGGCTTTTGGCTAAGAGATGTGTAGGTGAGATTTGAAAATCTTAGATCGTTTAGAAAACACTTGAATAGTAGAGAAGAGAAGATGAAGAATGAATTGATGATTTGAAGTGAAAAGTTCTTCTCTATTTATAGGTGTTTTCACCAACCGAACTCGGGCAGAACTCGGACAGAGTTCGGGTGAAAATATCTCGCAAAATAGACGTTGCTCGCAGATTTGGAGGCAACTGAAGTTTGAATACAAACTGACCGAACTCGGTTAGAGTTCGGACCGAACTCGGGCCGAACTCGGCTTGGAGTTCTGTCAGGAGATATTTTAAAAATCTTTTGTAAAAACAGTTTTCAAACATGTTTTTGGTTATTTGTAAAATCATTTGAAAAGAATATATTCGAAATATGTTTTTGAAATATTTGTAACCGAAAATACGAAAGGGTAAAAATAGGTTTCTAGAAAGGAGGACAATTTTAACCCTAAGCCAGTATTACCATAATTGATTTTACAAAGTGATTCCTAGACTCAATAAAATGTAAAATACAGAATAAAAGTAGAAAAGAGTCTTCAGAAGATTTTGATGACTTTGACGCTTTGATTTATGCAGTACATCGTCCGTTGAATATGATTTCATGCATCCTAAAATAGTTAGCAGCATTTTCTATATTTTGTGTATTGACTAAAGTATATGTTGATTATCGAAATCGGGTGTGACCGTGGAATGGGCCAACAATTTGTTCATTTTTGAATCTTGATGTTCGTTGATAAATTTAATTTTTGGGTATTCATTGTGATTTAATTTAATTTTTGTCAAGATGAAATTATATGGGCTAGGTCATCTAAGTTATGGAATCTAGTCTTCTATAGTCACATTAGCCAGCATGGTGAGGACATATAGTCTGACTTGGATATATTTCTCGGGTGTGGGAATTTAAGATTTTCGCAGCCAAGCTAGCGGCATCGCGAAAATGTTAAATACCATGATTCTAGAGGTATGTGCCTAAGTCGAGGACTCTGTGATTATCGTAGCCTTGCTTACTAGTATGACGAGGATTTAGAGTACCATGATTTTGGATAGACGCATATGATTATCAGATTGTACCTTAAATATTTTTGAACATATTTTCTCTACTTTTGTTCCAGTCCTTCAAAAAAAATTATTATTTGTTTGTTTTGTTTTGCTTCTCATTATTTAACTTATGAGTAGGTTTAGTTGTTTTTATAAACTCTTGTGTAACTTCTTGCTATGAGTTTCTTCTTAATACAATGAACCGATGATTTTGCTAGACCTTATCTTGTAATTGATATTATAGTTCTGGGTTTCAAAATGGTTCCTTCTTTAAACAGATAAGCAAAACAAATTTTATCGTTATTACTTTCTTGCTATTATTCTTGTATTAAATAATAATAATAATAAAACTGTCTTGATTACGTCAATCACCTACTTTACAATCTTGGTAGGAATCTAAATGTTGGTCTTGATGTAGAATTTAATTTTTTATATTTGGACATGAGAATATATAAATAGTGGACACAGACTCTTTGCCTGACACGTATGCATGCTACACTTTGATTTCCAACCTATCTAAATACATATTAATACGTTGTTGATGTTTAAATTTTTAAAACCCCAATATTTCTGATACAATACAGTAACAGAGACTGGTTCTCTGCATTTCCAGTTAAAATTTGTAATTCAAATATAAATTTCATGTTATTAGTTATGTTTACTTCACTGCACATTTATGTTATACATAGGATTTCAATTCAAAAAATTGGTTGAGTTTTGTGTTTGAATTTGTCGAATCTAAGACTGTGTGTAATTAACCCTTAATACTGGATTCCAAATGATTAGTTCAATTTGCTGTTTTATTTTATTTTTTTTAAATGTAATATTTTGGAGCTATGTACATTGTTGTATGTAGGAATATGATGTTAGGTTTATACTCTTACATGTTAGGTTGTGATAAACATTGGGTTGGTTAATATTATACTGGTTTAAATGTTAGCTTATTTCAGATTCTTGTATGTAAATGCTGAACTAAAACTGGGTCTAACCTTTCATTACTAAAGCTATAACCCTGTATAGTGACACCCACACTCTAACATAGTATACACTGCCATGTAACCTAACCCTTCCTCTCTATGTTATGTTCATATATCTATATAAATATATATAGAGTTTATGCATACATGTTATAATGTATATAGATACATAACTAAATCTCTACCTCTTTATATATACATATATACATGGTTAGCCATGCATGTTATGAGCAAATGAGTTGTGTATTGTAGATTGTTTAACCAATATGCCATGATTAGTGTAACTTGATAGTTATTGTTTGAAACCCAAATCCTCCTATGCACTTTCATGTATATTTCACATACACACACGCCTATTATCTAACCATATGAACATGTCCACATAACCCCCTCACACTTGAACACATTGTACTGCTATGTACACATTGCCATATCCACATTCATGTATCACTCACTCCTTGTCTTTATGCACCTTGCTTGTAATAAAAATATATATAAAAATATATGTAATATGTGTTTGATAACTTGTGTAGCTTTGTGATTTTGTGTGAGTGTTAGTCTAGGCTTGGTTAGGCCTAATGAGACTTGTTAGTCTAGGTTTATAGCTAGTACTGCCTAAGTTAACCTAGTTTGACTAGTACGGTTGACCAGAGTTGACCAAGAGTTGACTTTGACCTAGAATGACCTAGAATCATGTAGAATGCATAGTAGAGCTTTATTTTACCATTTTGGACTTGTTGTGACTTGTGCTGTTCTAAATAGGAGCCAAACACCTCTCCTCGGATAGTACATTTCCTTTGGACATTCAGATAACAGGCGAGTACATTCTCTGATCATTTCATATCATGTTTAGGATTATATTTCCTGCTTTAGACTATCTTACTTGATGCTGACACGTTGGTAACACGGATTGGTACTATATGGTTCATGAGATGTTATCCCTCTCGGAAGCATGAGATACTTTTGTCCTGTGCGTTTCACTTACATCACGTATCTCATGCTTCTATCATCATGAATCTTCGGAAATCATCTAGTGACTCATGTACCCTCATGATCACCGAGCCTTCACGAATCAATTCATGAATCATCCTTTATGGGCAACGTAGTATAATCATGAATCTTAACGTAACTTGAATGGATCCTTGTGTATTGATTGGGGATGGGGGAGTATAAATGAACATGTGAATAAATCCAAGTAGTGTAATCATGAATCAATTTCCAGTAGTGTAATCATGAACCACTCCTTAGCCATTCATATGTTTATGCAGTACTCTGAATCACTAGCACTGTCTCTCTTTATATATATCATAGATATTTACTTACAGTCTTTTTTTTACATTATGCTATTTCTTCAGATCCTGTATTTTATTCTCTAGCATGATTATATTTTCTTTCCTGCTATGATTTGTTGAGATGTATTGTGCTCGCTCCTGTCCTGACTGGACCTGTTGATAAATTTTACAGATAGCCTGGAGGTTGCCTGCTAGCCTAGAGGAGACACATTAGAGGTTGTTTAGTTAGTTATTTTCAGTTCTCTGGAGTTGTATTTATTTTATGGATTACTGTATTTAAGCTTTGAGATATATTTCTGGGTTTGTATATCTTAGACACTTAGGCTTCTATCTGTTGTATCTCTTTTGGATTTCATATTTTACCTATCTTTTATCTTGCTCTACCTTAGTTGTGATTGAGATTATATCTGCTATGTCACCCCTATTCGGGGAGTATAAACTGCTTAGCCTTATACTGTTAAATGCATGAGACCTAGGACAGCGTTCATATATATTATCTTCTCTAATACCTTCAAATATAGTACTACCAGTTGAATTATCAATAATAGTATATTTTTCTTTTACGAAGTTAATACCATAACCGTGATCAGCTAAATGGCTTATGCTGAGCAGATTATGTTTTAACTCAGTAACAAGACAAACATCTTTAATCACTGGATAGGGAGCTTTACCAATATCACCAATACCGATTATATACCCTTTTAAATTGTTGCCGAAGGAGACGTATCCTTCTTTATTCCTCTTCGACAGTATTGCGAATAATGAAGCGTCACTGGTCATGTGCCGTGAGCAACCGCTGTCGAGGATCCATTTGCTCCTAGCATGTGAAGGACGTCCCACCTACAAAACAATTTACAGATGAAACTCTTGGTACCCATTTCTTGTAGGGTTCTGGCTGGTTAGTTTTCGGTATCCATGCATAAATATTTAAATCTAATAACTTTTTGATTCTACATGCAGAAAATATATGACCAATGAGGCCATAATAATGACAATTAGCATGTTGACTGTTGAAAGCTGAGTGGTGTGCATGGTTGGTAGGTTTAGGTTTTCTAGTATAGAATAAAGCATACCTATTATCCTGTTTGGGCATAACCTTTTTAGGCAAAGGTTTGATAGGGTTAGGTCTGACAGTGTTAGGTTTGGGAATGTTTTGATTTTTCGGTAAGTGACACGTGTTAGGGTAGGAAGCAGCAGTCTCAGGCTATTTTTCTAACCTAATTTCCAATCCTTTGGAAGTGTCATATAACTTAGTATAGTCAGAAGTGAGTGCTTCCATTCTGACTTGTGCACTTTGAAGACTTTTCTTCTGTTTAGAAAGTTCTTCTTTCAGTTGGTCAATAACCTTGTCTTTTTCTTCGGATGACTTGGTAGTCTCGTGTAATAAGAGCTTAATAGAAGAAGCTCACCAGACTCACTAACATTATCTTTAACCTCAGCTAGTAGGTCGGTAAGTCTTCATATTTCACCTTTGTACTCCTTGAGTACCTTCTTAGAGTTCTGATATTTACTACACAGTTTCCTGTAATCACTTAACAGTTCACTGAAGGCTTCTCCTAGTTGCTCAAAAGTGAGGTCATCATATGTATCAACTATAGGTTCAGAGAGTACCTGATCGGATGCCATAAAGCATATATTTGCAGTGTTTTCTGATTGTTCATCTTCTGAGTCGCTGGCTTCACTTTCATGCCATATGCTGGTGTTGGCATACTTCCGAGATGTTGATCTCTTCAGGTTCCCTTTCTCGTATCTGTTGGTCTTTTTGCTTGTTGATGAGTTTGTAGGACAGTCCTTCTTTATGTGTCCTTTCTTCTTGCAGCTGTAGCAGACAGCGTCATCTTGATACCAGCTGTTGCTGCCATTGTTCTCTTTTGTCTTCTTCTCATATCTCAAGAATCTTTTGAATTTTTTTGCAAGGAGTGCTTGATCTTCAGCATCAGATTCACTGTTGTCTAAACCGTCTTCAGCAGATCTCCTGTGCTGAGCCTTGAAAGCGATCGTCTTCTCCTTTCGTGCAGGCTCTTCAAAGTCTTGTAGCTCTAGTTTATGAGTGAGTAGCTTACCCATGAGTACATAAAGTGTCATGGTAGTGAGGTCGTTTCCTTCAATAATTGTAGTAGCCTTCGGAATCCAGTTCTTTGTAAGTGCTCGCAGGAGTTTGTGAATCTTTTCATGGTTACTGTAATCTTTGCCTAGGGAGGACAAAGGATTTACAATATCCAAGAATCTCTCGAACATCTGAGTAACTGTTTCGTTGGGCTTCATTTTGAATGCCTTATACTCTTGAGTAAGTCTGCTGACCTTTGATTCATTGACTTGAGTTGTGCCCTCATGTGTGACTTCAAGAAGTTTTCACACTTCATTTGCAGTTGTGCAGATAGATACCCTGTTAAATTCAGTTCTGTCTAAAGCACAAAATAAAGCGTTAATAGCACGTACGTCAAGACTGGCCTTTTTTTTCTTCCTCTGTATATTTGTCATGGGGTTTTTCAAATAAAACTCCATCGACATTTATACGAGGTGGCTTTTTATAGTCATTAATAACTACAGACCATAAGTCAAAATCAAGAGATTTTAGAAAAAAACTTATACATGTTTTCCAATAAGTGTAGTTTGTGCCGTCAAACAGTGGAGGTCTGTTTATGGCTTGGCCTTCACTTGTGAATTTCACAGTTGCCATGTGTAAAGCTGTAATCTATATAAAATTGAATATAACTGCTGTTTTACCTTGTTTTACCTGTATAACCTGCTCTGATACCAATTGTAGGAACAAAATCGTAAAGCAGAATACTCTAGAGGGGGTGAATAGAGTAGGCAGCGAAATATTGCTAATTAAAAACTTGTTAGCAGTTAGATCACAGATAAAATAATAATCATAAAAGTAAATGACAGAATTTAAAAGTGATCAGAAGGCAAACGCAAACACCAAGATTTTTACTGGTTTCTCTCTTGTGAGGACTAGTCCAGTCGGAAGAACTCTAGCTTCCAGTTGAATCCACTATTGGAAAATCCTGCAAGTTTTCATACGAAGTCCTTGTAACTTCTACAGACGTGAGCTTTGATACGAAGAACTCGTCCAACTTCAATTGTGAAGAGTTGAATCTTCTATCAAGCCTCTGATTACAATCGCTCTTGAAACTTCTAGACCGCACCGTACTGGCAAATCGACTAGAGGATTGTAACTGGCTTGGGATTTGAAAATGAAAGCTTTTAAAAACTCTTTAGAAGAATGAAAGCTTAAGAAGAGAAGAGATTGAAAGTGAATTGGTGTGTTGAAATGATCGAAATGCTTCTCTATATATAGCTTTTCCAAAGACAGAACTCTGACAGAATTCGGGCAGAATTCGAACAAAATTCTTTGTAACAAACCGTAACTGAAGGATGACCAAGTTCAAAACCCAACATTCACTAACGTTCCAAATGGCCGAACTCTGGCCGAACTCGGTCCGAGTTCTCCTGGAGTTCTGCCAGTTTATTTTTGGAGAAAATAAATTTTGGCTTTTTGAAAGATCCTTCAGAAGCATTTTGTAAAAATAATATTTTTCAAAAACGTAGGTCATTTGTAAAGAATATGATGGTTTTGAAAAACGTTTTCGGATAGCCTATTTGCCAGTACGACTCGGTGTACAATGTATTCCTAGACTCAAATAAAATGAAAAATTATATTCCTTAACAGAAAGTACATTCTGAATGGCAAACAGCTTCAATCTTGAACATTATTGATAACCATTGTTGAGCAGTGTACAAAACGTCGTAGGTAAACATCTGAGTTGACTTGTATGTATATCGAGACAGAGTTTGATCAATTATTAAAATTAGGCCAACAATATAGGCTGTCCATACGATTTTACGGAATTAAAAATCGTCGAGTATTCGCGAAGAAATATAGTAGTGAAATTGGTACCTTGGTGTACCGCTGCTGCTGCCTATCCCGCGCCTGTGCGCGCTCCGGCATGTTCGGCCGGCCAATGGCCACGTGCGCGGCGGTGCCCAGCGCTGTAATGGTCGCCAGAGTGGCCGCCAGGGATCGGAGGGTGATTGGTTGGATCGATATTAGGGTTTACTTCTTCCCGCTGCTCTGTCGATTGTTCATATATACCTATGTATAAGTATCGGGTGTTCTTGCTGCTGTGCGGGGGAGAATAGAGTATGGCTCGGTTTTGGGGATGGGCTCGGGCTCGGGCCCTTTATGGCCTGGGCTATCATAGGCTGAGCTGGACTGCTATCCCCTTTGGGTTTTAAAAAATTAGTTTGTTTTCTATTTTCCACTAATATATACATATATATATATATATATATATATATATATATATATATATATATATATATATATAAAATATATATATATATATATATATATATATATATATATATATATATATATATATATATATATATATATGTATATATATATATATATATAAAATATATATATATATATATATATACATATACACCCTTTCCCCTGGGGGGTAAGTTAATTCTCATTAAGCACGTTCTATCCTCCATCCCCATATACACCCTAGCGGTGTGCTCGCCCCCCATAAAAGTGCTCAATTCTATTGAATCCATCCTAGCCAATTTTTTTTGGGGTCATCTCGAGGGTAAGAACAAGCATCACTGGGCCAGTTGGGCTACCATGGCCAAACCTACTGAAGAGGGTGGTCTGGGATTCTGCAGGCTTGCCCACTTGGTCGACGCCCTCTCGGCTAAATTATGGTGGAAAATCTGCTCTGATAACTCGATCTGGACCAGGTTCATGCGAGCGAGCTACTCCAGATTCTGTCACTTAACTGAGGCGTCTGCCTATAACAGATCCTCCGCGTCGTGGCGGCGCATCATCCGTGGCCGCATCCTTACGGAACCACACTTTCGCCTGACCCTGGGCAATGGTCATTCGCAGGCCTGTAAGGAACGATGGTTGGGGGACGATATCCTCAGGCCCAATGCTATTACTCCGCCGCGGTGCGAGATCCGAGATTTCTGGGATGAGGACGCCTCAGGGTGGAATTGGGATAGGGTATGCGATTGGCTTGGCCCGGCAGTCGCGGCGAGCTTGGGTGCTTCTAATCTGTCGATCACTGACGCTCAGGACGCGCTCAAATGGTCCCCCAACCGGGGTGGCATCTTCACCCTAGCTTCGGCCAGAGCCATCCTCAAAGACATACATGTCACGACATCCCATTCCGCCAAGTTTTGGCATACGTGTATTCCGACGAAATGGTCTATTCTCCTCTGGCGTGCCGCGCGTCGGAAACTCCCCACGGATGATGCAGTTAAATCCTTCGGATATAGTCTGGCGTCCAGATGCCACTACTGTGTTGATCACCATCCAGAATCCGTCGAGCACGTTCTGCTTTCGGGGGAGTCCGTATCTCACATTTGGACACACCTACACTACAGGTGCAAAATGGTCCCCACAACCGGGGGCATCAACGATCTGTTGGCCAGCTGGAACACGTCTTACGGGCATCAGATCGTCGCTGCCGCCGCATTTTGGGTTTTATGGAAAAACAGAAACAAATACAGATTCGAGGGGCGTCTATTCCAGCCTCCGCAATTGTACAGAGAGGTGGTTCGGCAAATCTTCAAAAGAAAGAGGTGTTGCAGTCACACTTCGAACCAGTTTTGGGCCACACTGGACTGCTGACTGGGGCAGGGGCGCGGTCCCCTCGGGTACTCGCTTTGATCGCCTAACCTTCTGATGCTCGATCCAGTTACCGTTTCGTGGGCAACACTTTGTGCTTCTCTCTTTGTTTTGAGTCGGTCTTCGCGCATGGCGCGCTTACTTGTATAGGCTTTGGCGTTTTGCGCCTATCATTCAATAAAGGTTTTGTTTTTAAAAAAAAGAAAAAAGAAAATATATATATATATATATACACCTGTACATAATTATATAATATATATTTATATATAAATACATAAATACACATAAATACTTTGTACTTATATATACCCACATATACATATGTATAATATATTTTTACAAATAAATACACCTATACACATATATTATATATATACATATATGTACACACAATGTCATATATACATATATAATATATTTATATATACATACCAACATATATATGGTATAAAATCCTAGCAATCTAGAAATACATCACAAAAGAATATTTATCCTATTATAAAATAATTAACAATTTAATATCAATAACACATATTATATATGTACATAATCAATGTGTCGCAACATATTTACTAGCCCACTAAATAAAATATGAAATATTTACTTGTATAATAAATGCACACCTACATGGACGTTTTTTGGTCACGCTATATGTCTACATGGTCTGGGTTTGGTTCGGGTCAAGTCAGGACTATTTTGGTACAACTGGGTCTTCCGCAAGTCATTAATTTAATTAATAAATAATTAAACATCTAGAAAGGTTAAGTTGCAACTTGGCCTGGTTTTCCTAGTTAGGACTCACTTATGGCTCGACCTTCCCTACCAGGGCTAATACACTAATCAAAGCACGTCACTGCACTATCCGTGCCATGATTCCTAGTCACATTGTACTCCAAATTTAATCATGATTAAAAATCATCTACCGTAATAATTAACTAGATAATTATTTATAAAATCTAAAAATCACCATTTAAATCAAATAATAATAAAAAAATATTTTCAAAAATTTTCGGGAAGGGAGGCTACAACAATCCCTGTGCTCTACGACACTCTGATACTACATGTCCTGGCTTCTCACAATGAGTGTATCCCATTGCGAAAGTCTGCTTCTGAGGATACGTCGGTGTCGAGTGCTGAACCGACGAAATTGTGGTCGCCCTCATAGGAGCTCCAATAGTCAAAGTCCTAGCTACCGTGACTGGTGCTGATGACTGGAATATCTGTTCATGGGACCTCTTCCTTCCTCCGGTTCGATCTACGATCCTCTGAGAAGTATACTCATGCCTCTTCGCTACTCGCAAGACGGCATCAAACGTATGGAGCTCAAACTGCTCCAATGATATAATGATCTCTAGGTGGAGTCCCTGCTGGAATCGCTGTGCTCGGTCTAATTAGCTTGCCACTAAGGTGGGAGCAAACCGACTAAGCTTTAAAAATTCGACCGCATAGCCATCAACCGTCCTTTCCATCTGCTTAAGATTGGTGAATCTTGTCTGCAGATCTTATCGAGCTACTACATCAAAATACTTTATCTGGAACTTGTCACTGAATACCGTCCACAAAATAGGCATTGCTAATCCAACTGCTAGCATCGCCCACCAGTTGCGGGCTAAGTCTAATAACTGTAGGCGCACAACGACTACATTTTCTGCCTCTGGAATTCGAGCTGCCTCCAGGATAACCTCTATATCCTGAAGCTACGCATCAGCAGCGATAGCATCTTCACTGCTGTCAAAGAATGGAGGGTTCAGATGCTTGAAGTTGTTGGCTGCGTTGTTCCCTTGGTAACCAACTCTGCCCATGGCATCTTGTACTGCCTGGTGCAGGACATCGCCCCAGCAATCTTGTGATACAAGCAATTCTTGGATGAGCCCTGCCAGAACTCTATTGTCTGGCTCTGCAGGCTGGACTGGCTGAACCGGGGTCTCTGGGTTCCCAGAATGCATGACTCAGGATGCTGCTCCAGAGTGCTGGGCTTGGTCCCCAAGTGTCACCCCCAGTTTCCAGAAATAGGGGTATTTTTGTCATTTTTCATTTTACAATATTTTTGAAATTTTTATTTATAATATTATTTTGGAATTATTTATTTATTTATTGTATTATTTTGGGGTTATTTGAGTCGGGTTCGAATTTCAACTCATTCCGACTTGTATCGGGGACCCGGGGTGGTTTTGACTCTAGTGGGCCCACACACTAGTTAGCCATGGCCCACATGTTAGTTATTTTAGTTAGTGATTAGACTAATTATTTTGGTTAGTATTAATATGGATTAGTGATTTAGGATTGACCAAACTACCCCCGACTTAACCCCTTACCAATGTATTAGCAAATAGATTAGTGTAAGGGCTTTTGGACTTTTCCCATATAGGACAAAAGCCACTTTATGGCCGGCCACCCATGTAGGGATAAGGTTCCATCACTTCATTATTTCCCTCTTTCATTTCTCTCTCTTGTTTTCCCCAAATTGATTTGAGAGCAAATCCTAATCAAATTATCACCAAATCTTCTTATTCCTTCACCAAACCTTCATCCTTCCTTCTCCATTCTAGCCAAGGGAGGAGCTCCTCAAGTTTGAGAGGATTCGGAGCTTGTTCGTGTCCGTTTGGGATTCCTACGTGTCGGTGGCATTTCGGGATCAATTCGAGCCACCGGGAGCTATAAATCCCTTCTCCTTCTTATTCTTTTCATGTATTAGATTCATTTTGACCCTTAGGATTGACCCCCATGGTTTGGTACCCATTGGTGTCCATTTCGTGTCCATTGGACATTTGTAGAGGTCTCCAATGTGTAGGATCGTGTCCTAATGGGAAAACCCCCTATTTGGACACATGTATTTGTTTGTGCATTTATTTTAGGTTGTTCTAATATTATTCCAGATTTTTACTATGTGTTAGGAATAGTTTTTCCCATGTATCATAATGTATCATATTCCTATAATCTATATGTATATATATATATGGCTTATATATATAAGTGTATATATTATGTGATGGTGTGTGTGACATTGTGTTGGTGTGGGGGTGGAGCACACAGTGGTCGGCCAAGAGTGAGCCATGAGTGGTGTGGGTTGTTGTGTGTTTGTGTTTGTAGAGTGGGTGTATGAGGAAATGTTTGAGTCGTATGGATGAGTGTTAGATAGGGGATGTAGAAGAGTGGTTAGTGTGGGATTAGAAGGGAGGGGGAAACCCAACCACAGCAGCAGTATTCAGCCCCTTGGCAGTCCCTTGGACTGTCCAAGGACAGCACCAACATGTCCCCTCAAAACCCTTCTTACAGTCTAGTTTTAACACCCTTCATTGCTGTCCAGTTTTGCCATTAGATGGCTTTCCCCAAGCCCCAGAAGAGCCCTGAATACACCCTACAAACAGCCCATATTTTCCCTATTTCTTGGATGTCAACACAGTCCAGAAAACCCCCTATTTGGCTGTCATTGCACCCCCCCAAATCAGTCCAGAAAAATCCCACCTTGCTGTCCCATGTTGGTCTCCAAATTTCAGTCCAATACACCCCACAACAGTTCCCATTTAGCCCACATTACATTCCAGGTTTTACCTATACATTGCAGTCCTAAACACCCTCCAATATCAACCCATTGGCTATCACTTGAACCCTCATAAACCACCCTCCAATACAGCCCTCTAGCTGTCCCAATACACCAAAAATTAGTTCCCTTGGACTGTCAAAACAGTCTCCAAATTCACCCCATGTTTCAGTCCTAGAACACCTAGATGACTGTCCCCATATGACACTCTAAACAGCCCATATAAACACCCTTAATGTTGTCATGTTTTACCACTCCATTTCAGTCCATGTAACCACCCAAAATCAGTCCACAAACTATTCGATTTCAGTCCACCATAACCCCAAACCTGTCCATATATAGCCTTGTGTGTGTGTGTGTAATTGTGAGTTGAGATGTGTGTGCGTGAGCCATTTGTGAGTGTGTGTGTGAGAGCCTAATTGAGTATAACAAATAACTAATAGAAAAGCCTATAGGAGAGCCTATTAGAGTATGATATTTGTGAGAGGGTCGTGTGTGAGTGAGTGTGATAGAGTTATGAAGGTAAATTCATGATATGGGTTAGGTAATAGGGTAAACCAATACCCATATATCCAAACATAGCCTAGATACCTAGGATACCTATTTCCCTTGGTAGGTAAACCTTAGATAGGTTGGAATCTAGCTACACTAAGGAGTCTAGGCTAGTATCTTGGGTATTAGCAGGGTTTCCTTGGTGTTGGGCAAGGTATCGGGATTTACCTTGGTAAGGTAATACTAGTTTTGCCTAGGAATAGGATATTAGTGTTAGGAGTCTAAGATAGGGTTAGAAATTGATTCCCTTAGTTGGTAACGATCAAATATGGTGCTCATAGACTAGTTTTGACGTCGGTTGACCTTTTTGACCAAAAGTCAACAAAAGTCAACCGAGAGTCAAACGTAGCCTTTAAGCGACCAGATTTGACCGAAACCAAACCAGAGTTGACCAGTTGACTGAAAGTCAACAGTTGGTCAACATTAGACTAGTTTGACCTAGAGTTGACCTAGAGTTGACCAGAGTTGACCATAGTTGACTTTTTGACCAAAAGTCAACTGTAAGTCAATCTTTGACCCCGTTTGACCTAGTTTGACTTGGATTGACTCCCAGTGACCTAGTATGACCTAGTATGAACCAGTATGACCTAGTACGACTCAGTTTGACCTAGATTGACTTAGTTTTGACTTAGACTTGCATTTATGGCTTATATTAGTTTTCTTTTTCAGTATTAAACCATGTTTGACTCATAGTATCTTATTTTAGGTCTGTGATCACTCTGAGCGTCTGTTCACCCTATCAGCTCAGGACCACAGGCGAGTACATTCACTGATAGTTTTTATTGTCTTGATATCTACTATATCTGATTCAGTTGTAGTATTTTACATGATTCCTGACACGACGGTTCACGGACTAGTATACGTCGGATCCTGTCATGAGATGTTATTCCTGGACTCTCTTGGTATATGATTATGTAATATTTTTGTGTTTTTGTACTTATATAGACATTGATTTGGGAGTGGGCTGGCCCCCTGCTCTCGAACCCTGTGTCATGACGTGCCATGTACGGATTCGTGATACTATTCGGGGATGGGGGAATTATTAGGGGTTATATGATCAAAGCCTCCCTGTAACTATATTTTTCTAGCGCCACCCTCACCTCACGTAGGGTGTAGCAGATACGCCATTGCCAGTTATCCAGGTTGGACGGCATGACTCTCCGTTGAGGACACTGCGGATTGTCGGGCCAAGTGGATAACCATCTCTTGCTTTCCTAGCCATTCACATATCGCTCTAATAGTTCAAATCACCTTTTACATTTATTAGCGTATCTTATATTTCCAGTTTAGCTTTACTTTCTGTACTTTTCACCATGCTATGATTTTATTTCTCACATGCTCTACCTGTCTTTATATTGTGCCATGATTTGAGACTAAGTCCTGTTTGAAAGATGGGTTACAACTCCGGTCCTTGTTTGGTTCAAGGGTTGTAACTCGGCTTTCAAATGGTTCCCAAGTTGCCTATATCTTTGTCTTGTATTTCATTATTATTGTCTCTTATAGTATTTATCAATTCATATGGAACTGCTGTTGGTATTTGTACTTGCTCATTTTCCTGACAGGATACCATTGATATATTACAGATGATTCTGAGACTGATTGTCCGACCTATTATGGGGTTAAGTCTGACAGAGTAGACTTGGACCGTGGCTTGTTGGTAGAGCCACTAGACTTTGCTCACCCTGAGTAGTATAGTTTAGTTAGGTTTGTCTGGCCTGCGAGCCAGCTAGTACTTTCAGTTTGTAGTATCTTATATATATTTTCTGTGACTCTCGGTTGATTGTGTATAGCTCTGGACTTGTGTGGTTCTTGGACTTACTTTCTGTTTTCATCTATCATATTTTCCTATCCGTGCTATCTACCTTAGTTTTACTTTGTGATTGAGACTGTATTGCTATGTTACCTCCATTCGGAGTGTATATACTGTACATGTACATTGTTTTAGTCGTAGTATTTATAGACCCTATATACAGCGTTCTACCGCCGATACTGCGACGTAGGCTGGACGTAACCACGTGCTCGTACCCCTCTTCAGGGTGTGGGTCATGACACATTTTTGTGGTGGCCCATGCAGGTCTGAGTCACAAATAGTACGATCTCGTAATGGTGCTCGACTTAGAGTACTAATTACGAGCCTGCAACTAGGACGTAGGATCTAGGGTATGATAGGAGTTACTCAATCACATTTTAGGAAAATCCGATCTTTTGATTACCATGACAACACTTCTTGCATTTGAATTCAATTGTCCTTCTTTGATAATATCTTATCTTGTGCCATATTGATCTCTTGGGTTCAATTCGTCTTCAGGATGACAGTGACTCGTTCTCAGGTAGTAGCAGAGCAGATAACAGGTTCTAATCTTTCGATCTCATTTCCGCATTTGCTTTCTTATAAACTGTCTTGAAATTCGATTTTATCTGTTCCTTGATCGTTTGATAAATTTGTTCTTGTGATGTGATTTTTCTTTTGAGATAAGTCGCATGGGCTAGGTCGTCTCGATTATGAGATTTTAGAATCCTCTAGGGTCATGCTAGCAGGCATAGTGAGACATATAGTCGGATTATGGTCATATTTTTCGGGTGTGGGAATTTAAGGTTTTCGCTGCCAAGCATGCGGCAATGCGAAAATTTTAAATACCATAATTCTAGAGGTATGTACCATAGTTGAGGACTCTGTGATTATCGTAGTCTTGCTCACTAGCATGACGGAGATTCTGAGTATCGTGATTTTGGACAAACGCATACGATTATCGATTTGCATAATTTTTCTGTGTTAATTTGTTATAATTTTTTAGGATGATTCTTTTAAGGTGGAAAGACTTATAGCACCCAGTTTCTATTTGAGAGCAATTTTAAATTTTATAATTTTAGTCATTTAATTCATGCTTTGATTTTTGAGATTTTAAATTATTTTAAATTTTAAGCCATGACTTATGAATTTGATATTTTACTATTGTTTGGTTTTGATTTCGAGGACGAAATATTTTTTAAGGTGGATAGATTTGTCACCCCCAGTTTCCAGAAACAGGGGTATTTTTGTTACTTTTCATTTTAGAATATTTTTGAAATTTTTATTTATAATATTATTTTGGAATTATTTATTTATTTATTGTATTATTTTGGGGTTATTTGAGTCGGGTTTGAATTTCAACTCATTCCGACTTGTAACGGGAAACCGGGATAGTTTTAACTCTAGCAGGCCCACATACTAGTTAGCCATGACCCACATGTTAGTTATTTTAGTTAGTGACTAGACTAATTATTTTGGTTAGTATTAATATGGATTAGTGATTTAGGATTGACCAAACTACCCCAGACTTAACCCCTTACCAATGTATTAGCAAATAGATTAGTATAGGGGCTTTTGGACTTTTCCCATATAGGACAAAAGCCACTTTATGGCCGGCCACCCATGTAGGTTAAGGTTCCATCACTTCATCATTTCCCTCTTTCATTTCTCTCTCTTGTTCTTCCCCAAATTGATTTGAGAGCAAACCCTAATCAAATCATCACCAAATCTTCCCATTCCTTCACCAAACCTTCATCCTTCCATCTCCATTCTAGCCAAGGGATGAGCTCCTCAAGTTTGTTCATGTCCGTTTGGGATTCCTACGTGTCGGTGGCATTTCGGGATCGATTCGAGTCACCGGGAGGTATAAATCCCTTCTCCTTCTCATTCTTTTCATGCATTAGATTCATTTTGACCCTTAGGATTGACCACCATGGTTTGGTGCCCATTGGTGTCCATTTCGTGTCCATTTGGACATTTGTAGAGGTGTCCAATGTGTAGGATCGTGTCCTAATAGGAAAACCCCCTATTTGGACACATGTATTTGTTTGTGAATTTATTTTAGGTTGTTCTAATATTATTCCAGATTTTTACTATGTGTTAGGAATAGTTTTTCCTATGTATCATAATGTATCATATTCCTATAATCTATATGTATATATATATAGTTATATATATATATATATATATATATATATTTTTTTTTTATATATATATATATATATATATATATATATATATATAGAAGAAAAAAAAATATATATATATATAGAAAGAGAGAGAGAGAGAGAGAGAGAGAGAGAGAATGATATATATATATATATATATATATATATATATATATATATATATATATATATATAAAAAATATATATATATATATATATATATATATATATATATATATATAAGTGTATATATTATGTGATGGTGTGTGTGACATTGTGTTGGTGTGGGGGTGGAGCACACAGTGGTCGGCCAAGAGTGAGTCGTGAGTGGTGTGGGTTATTGTGTGTTTGTGTTTGTAGAGTGGGTGTATGAGGAAATGTTTGAGTGGTATGGATGAGTGTTAGATAGGGGATGTAGAAGAGTGGTTAGTGTAGGATTAGAAGGGAGGGGGAAACCCAACCACAGCAGCAGTATTCAGCCCCTTGGCAGTCCCCTTGGACTGTCCAAGGAAAGCCCCAACATGTCCCCTCAAAACCCTTCTTACAGTCCAGTTTTAATACCCCTCATTGCTGTCCAGTTTTGCCATTAGATGGTTGTCCCCAGGCCCCAGAACAGCCCTGAATACACCCTACAAATAGCCCATATTTTCCCCATTTTTTGGCTGTCAACACAGTCCAGAAAACCCCCCATTTGGCTGTCATTGCACCCCCCAAATCAGTCCAGAAAAACCCCACCTTGGTGTCCCATGTTGGTCTCTAAATTTCAGTCCAATATACCCCACAACAGTCCCCATTTAGCCCATATTACAGTCCAGGTTTTACCTATACATTGCTGTCCTAAACACCCTCCAATATCAACACATTGGCTGTCACTTGAACCCTCATAAATTACCCTCCAAGACAGCCCTCTAGCTGTCCCAATACACCAGAAATCAGACCCCTTGGATTGTCAAAACAGTCTCCAAATTTACCCCATATTTCAGTCCTAGAACACCTAGATGACTGTCCCCATATGATACTCTAAACATCCCATATAAACACCCTTAATGCTGTCCTATTTTACCACTCCATTTCAGTCCATGTAACGACCCAAAATTAGTCCACAAACCATTCAATTTCAGTCCACCATAACCCCAAACCTGTCCATATATAGCCTTGTGTGTGTGTATGTAATTGTGAGTTGAGATGTGTGTATGTGAGCCATTTGTGAGTGTGTGTGTATGAGAGCCTAATTGAGCAAATAACTAATAGGAAAGCCTATATGAGAGCCTATTAGAGTGTGATATTTGTGAGAGGGTTGTGACTGAGTGAGTGTGATAGAGTTATGAGGGTAAATTCATGATATGGGTTAGGTAATAGGGCAAACCAATACCCATGTATCCCAACATAGCCTAGATACCTAGGATACCTATTTCCCTTGGTAGGTAAACCTTAGATAGGTTGGAATCTAGCTACCCTAAGGAGTCTAGGCTAGTATCTTGGGTATTAGCGGGGTTTTCTTGGTGTTGGGCAAGGTATCGGGATTTACCTTGGTAAGGTAATACTATTTTTGCCTGGGAATAGGGTATTAGTGTTAAGAGTCTATGATAGGGTTAGAACTTGATTCCCTTGGTTGGTAACGATCAAATATGGTGCTCAAAGACTAGTTTTGACGTCGGTTGACCTTTTTGACCAAAAGTCAACAAAAATCAACCGAGAGTCAAACGTAGGCTTTAAGCGACCAGATTTGACCGAAACCAAACCAGAGTTGACCAGTTGACTGAAAGTCAACATTTGGTCAACATTAGACTAGTTTGACCTAGAGTTGACCTAGAGTTGACCATAGTTGACTTTTTGACCAAAAGTCAACTGTAAGTCAATCCTTGACCCCGTTTGACCTAGTTTGACTTGGATTGACTTCCAGTGACCTAGTATGACCTAGTATGACTCAGTTTGACCTAGATTGACCTAGTTTTGATATAGACTTGCATTCATGGCTTATATTAGTTTCCTTTTTCAGTATTAAACCCTGTTTGACTCATAGTATCTTATTTTAGGTCTGTGATCACTCTGAGCGTCTGTTCACCCTATCAGCTCAGGACCACAGGCGAGTACATTCACTGATAGTTTTCATTGTCTTGATATCTTCTATATCTGATTCAGTTGTAGTATTTTACATGATTCCTGACACGACGGTTCACGGACTAGTATACGTCGGATCCTGTCATGAGATGTTATTCCTGGACTCTCTTGGTATATGAGTATGTAATATTTTTGTGTTTCTGTACTTATATAGATATTGATTTGGGAGTGGGCTGGCCCCCTGCTCTCGAACCCCGTGTCATGACGTGCCATGTCCGGATTCGTAATACTATTCAGGGATGGGGGAATTATTAGGGGTTATATGATCAAAGCCTCCCTGTAACTATATTTTTCTAGCGCCACCCTCACCTCATATAGGGTGTAGCAGATACTCCATTGCCAGTTATCTAGGTTGGACGGCATGACTCTCCGTTGAGGACACCACGGATTGACGGGCCAAGTGGATAACCATCTCTCGCTTTTCTAGCCGTTCACATATCGCTCTAATAGTTCAAATCACCTTTTATATTTGTTAGCGTATCTTATATTTCCAGTTCAGCTTTACTTTCTGTACTTCTCACCATGCTATGATTTCATTTCGCACATACTCTACCTGTTTTTATACTGTGCCATGATTTGAGACTAAGTCATGTTTGAAAGAAGGGTTACAACTCCGGTTCTTGTTTGGTTCAAGGGTTGTAACTCGGCTTTAAAATGGTTCCCAAGTCGCCTATATCTTTGTCTTGTATTTCATTATTATTGTCTCTTATAGTATTTGTCAATTCATATGGAACTGCTATTGGTGTTTGTACTTGCTCATTTTCTTGACAGGATACCGTTGATATATTACAGATGATTCTGAGACTGATTGCCCGACCTATTATGGGGTCAAGTCTGACGGAGTAGACTTGGATCGTGGCTTATTGGTAGAGCCACTAGACTTTGCTCACCCTGAGTAGTATAGTTTAGTTAGGTTTGTCTGGCCTGTGAGCCAGCTAGTACTTTCAGTTTGTAGTATCTTATATATATTTTCTGTGACTCTCGGTTGTTTGTGTATAGCTCTGGACTTGTGTGGTTCTTGGACTTACTTCATGTTTTCATCTATCGTATTTTCCTATCCGTGCTATCTACCTTAGTTTTACTTTGTGATTGAGACTGTATTGCTATGTCACCTCCATTCGGAGTGTATATACTGTACAGGTACATTTATCTGTTTTAGTCGTAGTATTTATAGACCCTATATACAGCGTTCTACCGCCGATACTGCGACGTAGGCTGGACGTAACCACGTGCTCGTACCCCTCTTCAGGGTGCGGGTCGTGACACGTTTTTGTGGTGGCCCATGCAGGTCTGAGTCGCAAATAGTGCGATCTCGTAATGGTGCTCGACTTAGAGTACTAATTACGTGCCTGCGACTAGGACGTAGGATCTAGGGTATGATAGGAGTTACTCAATCACATTTTAGGAAAATCCGATCTTTTGATTACCATGACAACTCTTCTTGCATTTGAATTCAATTGTCCTTCTTTGATAATATCTTATCTTGTGCCATATTGATCTCTTGGGTTCAATTCATCTTCAGGATGATAGTGACTCGTTCTCAGGCAGTAGCAAAGCAGATAACAGGTTCTAATATTTCGATCTCATTTATGCATTTGCCTTCTTATAAACTGTCTTGAAATTCGATTTCATCTGTTCCTTGATCGTTTGATAAATTTGTTCTTGTGATGTGATTTTTCTTTTGAGATAAGTCGTATGGGCTAGGTCGTCTCGATTATGAGATTTTAGAATCCTCTAGGGTCATGTTAGCAGGCATAGTGAGGACATATAGTCGGATTATGGTCATATTTCTCGGGTGTAGGAATTTAAGGTTTTCGCTGCCAAGCATGTGGCAATGCAAAAATTTTAAATACCATAATTCTAGAGGTATGTACCATAGTCGAGGACTCTGTGATTATCGTAGCCTTGCTCACTAGCATGACGAAGATTCTGAGTATCGTGATTTTGGACAGACGCATACGATTATCGATTTGCATGATTTTTCTGTGTTACTTTGTTTTAATTTTTGAGGATGATTCTTTTAAGGTGGAAAGACTTATAGCACCCAGTTTCTATTTGAGAGCAATTTTAAATTTTATAATTTTAGTCATTTAATTCATGCTTTGATTTTTGAGATTTTAAATCATTTTAAATTTTAAGCCATGACTTATGAATTTGATATTTTACTATTGTTTGGTTTTAATTTCGAGGACGAAATTTTTTTTAAGGTGGATAGATTTGTCACCCCCAGTTTCCAGAAACAGGGATATTTTTGTCATTTTTTATTTTAGAATATTTTTGAAATTTTTATTTATAATATTATTTTGGAATTATTTATTTATTTATTGTATTATTTTGGGATTATTTGAGTCGGGTTTGAATTTCAACTCATTCCGACTTGTATCGGCGACCCGGGATAGTTTTGACTCTAGCGGGCCCACATACTAGTTAGCCATGACCCACATGTTAGTTATTTTAGTTAGTGACTAAACTAATTATTTTGGTTAGTATTAATATGGATTAGTGATTTAGGATTGACCAAACTACCCCCGACTTAGCCCCTTACCAATGTATTAGCAAATAGATTAGTGTAGGGGCTTTTGGACTTTTCCCATATAGGACAAAAGCCACTTTATGGCCGGCCACCCATGTAGGGATAAGGTTCCATCACTTCATCATTTCCCCCTTTCATTTCTCTCTCTTATTCTTCCCCAAATTGATTTGAGAGCAAACCCTAATCAAATCATCACCAAATCTTCCCATTCCTTCACCAAACCTTCATCCTTCCTTCTCTATTCTAGCCAAGGGAGGAGCTCCTCAAGTTTGAGAGGATTCGGGGCTTGTTCATGTCCGTTTGGGATTCCTACGTGTCGGTGGCATTACGGGATCGATTCGAGTCACCGGGAGGTATAAATCCCTTCTCCTTCTCATTATTTTCATGCATTAGATTCATTTTGACCCTTAGGATTGACCCCCAGGGTTTGGTGCCCATTGGTGTCCATTTCGTGTCCATTTGGACATTTGTAGAGGTGTCCAATGTGTAGGATCATGTCCTAATAGGAAAACCCCCTATTTTTGTTTGTGCATTTATTTTAGGTTGTTAAAATATTATTCCAGATTTTTACTATGTGTTAGGAATAGTTTTTCCTATGTATCATAATGTATCATATTCCTATAATCTATATGTATATATATATAGTTATATATATATATATATCATTCTCTCTCTCTCTCTCTCTCTCCTCTCTCTCTCTCTCTCTATATATATATATATATATATATATATATATATATATATATATATATATACATATATATATATATATATATATATATATCATTCTCTCTCTCTCTCTCTCTCTCTCTCTCTCTCTCTCTCTCTATATATATATATATATATATATATATAATATATATATATATATATAAAGAAAATATACATATATCTATATATATATATATATATATATATATATATATATATATATATATATATATATATATATATATATATATGTATATTTTCTTATATATATGTATAAAAAAAAAAAATATATATATATATATAAAGAAAATATACATATATATATATATATATATATATATATATATATATATATATATATATATATATATATATATATATATATATATATATGTATATTTTCCTTTTATATACATATATATATATATATATATATATATATATATATATATATATATATATATATATATATATATATATATATATATATATGGCTTATATATATAATTGTATATATTATGTGATGGTGTGTGTGACATTATGTTGGTGTGGGGGTGGAGCACACAGTGGTCGGCCAAGAGTGAGCCATGAGTGGTGTGGGTTGTTGTGTGTTTGTGTTTGTAGAGTGGATGTATGAGGAAATGTTTGAGTGGTATGGATGAGTGTTAGATAGGGGATGTAGAAGAGTGGTTAGTGTGGGATTAGAAGGGAGGGGGAAACCCAACCACAGCAGCAGTATTTAGCCCCTTGGCAGTCCCCTTGGACTATCCAAGGAAAGCCCCAACATGTCCCTCAAAACCCTTCTTACAGTCCAGTTTTAACACCCCTCATTGCTGTCCAGTTTTGCCATTAGATGGTTGTCCCCAAGCCCAGAACAGCCCTGAATACACCCTACAAACAGCCCATATTTTCCCCATTTCTTGGCTGTAAACACAATCCAGAAAACCCCCCATTTGGCTGTCTTTGAACCCCCCAAATCAGTCCAGAAAAACCCCACCTTGGTGTCCCATGTTGGTCTCTAAATTTTAGTCCAATACACCCCACAACAGTCCCCATTTAGCCCACATTACAGTCCAGGTTTTACCTATACATTGCTGTCCTAAACACCCTCCAATATCAACCCATTGGCTGTCACTTGAACCCTCATAAACCACCCTCCAAGACAGCCCTCTAGCTGTCCCAATACACCAAAAATCAGTCCCCTTGGATTGTCAAAACAGTCTCCAAATTTACCCCATATTTCAGTCCTAGAACACCTAGATGACTGTCCCCATATGAAACTCTAAACAACCCATATAAACACCCTTAATGCTGTCCTGTTTTACCACTCCATTTCAGTCCATGTAACCACCCAAAATCAGTCCACAAACCATTCAATTTCAGTCCACCATAACCCTAAACCTGTCCATATATAGCCTTGTGTGTGTGTGTGTAATTGTAAGTTGAGATGTGTGTGTGTGAGCCATTTGTGAGTGTGTGTGTGTGTGAGAGCCTAATTGAGTATAGCAAATAACTAATAGGAAAGCCTATATGAGAGCCTATTAGAGTGTGATATTTGTGAGAGGGTTGTGTGTGAGTGAGTGTGATAGAGTTATGAGGGCAAATTCATGATATGGGTTAGGTAATAGGGTAAACCAATACTCATGTATCCCAACATAGCCTAGATACCTAGGATACCTATTTCCCTTCGTAGGTAAACCTTAGATATGTTGGAATCTAGCTACCCTAAGGAGTCTAGGCTAGTATCTTGGGTATTAGTGGGGTTTCCTTGGTGTTGGGCAAGGTATCGGGATTTACCTTGGTAAGGTAATACTAGTTTTGCCTAGGAATAGGGTATTAGTGTTAGGAGTCTAAGATATGGTTAGAACTTGATTCCCTTGGTTGGTAACGATCAAATATGGTGCTCATAGACTAGTTTTGACGTCGATTGACCTTTTTGACCAAAAAGTCAACAAAAGTCAACCGAGAGTCAAACATAGCCTTTAAGCGACCAGATTTAACCGAGAGTCAACCGAGAGTCAAATGATAGGGTGAACAGACGCTCAGAGTGATCACAGACCTAAAATAAGATACTATGAGTCAAACAGGGTTTAATACTGAAAAAGAAAACTAATATAAGCCATGAATGCAAGTCTAAGTCAAAACTAGGTCAAACTGAGTCATACTAGGTCATACTGGTTCATACTAGGTCATACTAGGTCATTGGGAGTCAATCCAAGTCAAACTAGGTCAAACGGGGTCAAGGGTTGACTTACAGTTGACTTTTGGTCAAAAAGTCAACTCTGGTCAACTCTAGGTCAACCCTAGGTCAAAACTAGTCTAATGTTGACCAACTGTTATTCCTGGACTCCCTTGATATATGAGTATGTGATATTTTTGTGTTTCTGTACTTATATAGACATTGATTTAGGAGTGGGCTGGCCCCCTGCTCTCGAACTATGTGTCATGACGTGCCATGTCCGGATCCGTAATACTATTCGGGGATGGGGGAATTATTAGGGGTTATGTGATCGAAGCCTCCCTGTAACTATATTTTGCTAGCGCCATCCTCACCTCACTTAGGGTGTAGCAGATACCCCATTGCCAGTTATCCAGGTTGGACGGCATGACTCTCCGTTGAGGACACCGCGGATTGCCGGGCCAAGTGGATCACCATCTCTTGCTTCCCTAGCCGATCACATATCGCTGTAATAGTTCAAATCACCTTTTACATTTATTAGCGTATATTATATTTCCAGTTCAGCTTTACTTTCTGAACTTCTCACCATGCTATGATTTCTTTTCTCATATGCTCTACCTGTCTTTATACTGTGCCATGATTTGAGACTAAGTCCTGTTTGAAAGAAGGATTACAACTCCGGTCCTTGTTTGGTTCAAGGGTTGTAACTCGGCTTTCAAATGGTTCCCAAGTCGCCTATATCTTTGTCTTGTATTTCATTATTACTGTCTCTTATAGTATTTGTCAATTATATGGAACTGCTGTTGGTGTTTGTACTTGCTCATTTTCCTGACAGGATACCGTTGATATATTGCAGATGATTCTGAGACTGATTGTCCGACCTATTATGGGGTCAAGTCTGACGGAGTAGACTTGGACCGTGGCTTGTTGGTAGAGCCACTAGACTTTGCTCACCCTGAGTAGTATAGTTTAGTTAGGTTTGTCTGGCCTGCGAGCCAGCTAGTACTTTCAGTTTGTAGTATCTTATATATATTTTCTGTGACTCTCGGTTGTTTGTGTATAGCTCTGGACTTGTGTGGTTCTTGGACTTACTTCCTGTTTCCATCTATCGTATTTTTCTATCCGTGCTATCTACCTTAGTTTTACTTTGTGATTGAGACTGTATTGCTATGTCACCTCCATTCGGAGTGTATATACTGTACAGGTACATTTATCTGTTTTAGTTGTAGTATTTATAGACCCTATATACAGCGTTCTACCGTCGATACTGCGGCGTAGGCTGGACGTAACCACGTGCTCGTGCCCCTCTTCAGGGTGTGGGTCGTGACACGAAGTTGCTGCTGGTTTACTGGAGGTGCTCCACCTTGCTGATCGGTAGGACCAGGAGCAATGCCACTGAAGAAATGACATGGGGAACAATAAGGAAGGACTAAGATAGATCAAAGATATAAGCATGTGATCAGGTTTAGATTTTAGAAGGATTAGAAGACACGAGTAGAGATCAAGGGCAAGTGCTGATTGAGACATACATTCAGTGAAACCCTCACACATCTTGATTTACATGACCTAAATGGGCCACCACTTAAACCGTTTCACGCCCCAGAACCAGAATACTAGAGAGCGGTAGACAGACACAGCCAGCTACATACATTAAAGTGTAACCTACCTCAATATACGGTCACGACTGTCTAGATGCATGAGGGTTTAACTATAAGCCATCAGTTTCTTAGGGTCAAGAAGAAGCCTAGTGTCTCAATCTCAAGTAAGCAAGTAAATGTAACAAGATGGTAGATCATCAGACTTACAAAGTAAGGCGTCCTATACATTATATATTCAGATGATCATGAAGCTAGTCATACAAAATACGAAGACTAGCAAGAGTTTAAGACATACATGATCAACCCTAGGATTTGTCAATTATATTATAGCCCTTAGGCAGACAGGAATGTAAGCTTTCAACACGAGCTAACACTTGTTCGACGGCTAAACGCCTCAAAAAAATAATTTATAATAGAGTAGGAGTACAAAATAAAATCCACTTGTTGTCAGGGTTGCGTCTAGTATTCACCATCTGGCTGGAAGGCTGGAAGATCCTCGGAAGCTACTCCGAAATCTGGCCATACAAAACCAGCTGGGTCAGACCCCAGAAAGAGCAAGTGCCACAAGGGAGGCTTCACTTAAGAACTAAAACCAGCATGTTAGAACACAAGACATAAATAATAACATGAAAACTGGAGTTATGAGAATAGGATGATTAATGAAAAGATAACTAAGAAACTGTTCCGGTAACCAAGTTATAACTCATAAACCAAACAAGGACCGGGATTGTAACCCTTTACCTGAACATAACTTAGTCTCTAACCAATCATCGATAAAGTAAAGCATAAAAAGTAACATGCTGAAGTAACCATGTACTGGCATTGTCTAGACAAGATTAGACAAGATGGGACTCCATTCATCAATCACAGCCAAGCAATGAGTACGGCTTGATACTTTAACTAACTAGGATTATCACAAGCTTAATTACTACAAGATGCAAGGAGATGTTCCATCAGTCACCAGCCCTGCAGACTATCCAGTTATCCTTTCGCAGGTTGAAAGAGTTGTATTAGGTGACTTGGGGGTGCAACACATGACAGTGTACAGTAAATGTGCCCTACTCGTCGGCAGGCTACAAGTCCACTTGATGTTCCCAGATAACGGGATTGCCTGTGACTGGAAAATCTCACTATGAACTACTTGATCAATCTAGTTGTTAACCTAGTCAGATTCAGTATGAATCTCTGACCGTGGTAACCAAAATCTATGTCCTAGACATGATGCAAGATGAGACATGTAGCTTATACAAACACAATCACCCACGGTGTCAAGACAAGAGTTACTTAGCAAGTCAAGATAGCCGTCACAACAGAATTTCAAGATTATCATATTAGGTTACTTATCAAGATTATTTGTCAAGAGTGCGCCTCGGCGGGCCACTATCAAGATTATTCATGTCAAGTTACTACTTATCATGTCAAGGGTGCTCCACGACGGACCACCATCAAGAATTATCATGTCAACTTACTTGTCAAGAGTGCACTACGACGGGTCACTATCAAGATTATCATGTCAAGCCATGTTGTCATGTCGTGTTCATGTTAAGGGTACTTGTATCCCAAGAATTCACTTAGTTAAGAGTGCGCCACGGCGGGCCACTAAAAGAGTTATCATAGAGTGTACATGCCATGCTGAGATCGTACTTAAGCTCAGAGCACTCACGTGGCATATATAATAACATTATACCAGGCTATCATGGGAGTATGCCCATCAGGCTCAAGGGTCACAACTTACGCTATGGACCATGGGGACAAGCATGGATAAATCCAACAAGAATTATCCCTGGCCAGAAATAGCGCCAAGGGGTCAATGGGGGTGTCATGGATAGCATGCGTCTAAGGTCAACATAGTCCAAGGAGAGCATGCGCCTAGGGTGACATACACATGGAATGGCATGCGCCCAAGAAGGGAGCATGCGCCTAAAACTATGCGCCTAGGGCTATGTGCCTAAGGCTATGCGCCTAAGGGCATACGCCTACGGCTAGGCGTATCATGGAGAGCATGTACTAGGGTAGGTATGCGCCCAAGGCTGTATGCGCCCAAGAGCATGCGCCCATATGCATGCGTCCAAAGCAGGAAGACATGGTGCAATTGGAAAGAAGCCAAGAGACTATCTTCCAAGACTCAGTGGGCGTATGAAAAGGACTATGCACCCAAGCAGGGTAGCTTTGGGCCATAGACTCATGCCAGATCCTATTCGCCTAAGAAGGGAAGGCCTTGGGCGCATAATTAGAGCTATGCGCCCTAAGTAGGAAGAAGTGTGGCTTGGGCGCATATTGATGGCTATACGCACAGTACTGCTCATCTTCTCCAATCCGAGAACATGAGTTCATGGAACCCATGAACTTTCCAAGTTCATAAATTACTCAAAACAAATCGAAATCCTGATTTTCAAAGGTCTATTTTGAGTAAAATCAAATTCTCTACAACATGAAACAATCAAAACTTGAAAATAATAAAGTTTGGTAAATGAAAACCCATGAAAACCAAGATTTGAGTAAACTTAGATCTACAAGTAATTATCCACCAAAATCAAAAATGCTAAGTACTAAAGAGTCGTAGAAACTTGTAGGGAAGACAATGGAACAATAAAAATGGTGTTCCTCCATGAAGCAAGTTGTACTTGCCTAAGGTGGGTGGAGAGGTTTAATAGAGGAAGAGGAGTAAATGAAGAAGTAATGAGGAGAGAGAGAGAGAGAAAAGTTGATATTTCTATCAACCCTTTCCATTTCCAACCAAAATCTAAACCAAACCAAAATAAACCAAGCCAAGCTAAACCAAGACCAAACCAAGCCAAGCCATGCTAGACAAGTCAAAATATGGGTCGGGAATCCGTACATGTATACTGAAGATACGTATAACGGAAAAATGGGAGTGACAGATGCCAAACTTACCGTGAATCCTATGAATCCGCACTTGATAGCGAGCGGATCTTTTACCGTATGTCACAACGAGCCGTACCGGTTTGTCACGACCCGCACCCACCGTGATGGTACGAGTACGTAACAGCGCCCAGCCTATGCCGCAGTGTCGGCGGTAGAACGCTGTTCTAGGTCATGAATTATAACTACATAACATGAATATACCCTCCAAAGGAGGCCAACACAAAGGTACAACTCAATCACAATCTAAGGTAGAATGTATCACGATGGAAATAGATAAGAAATCCTCAACTGAGGTACAGCAGAAAGAAATAACAAGTCTCAACATCTCTAAAATATACAACTCTGAAAATAAGACAACAGCTAAACATGAAAAGAAAGGACAGTCTAAGCTATCTACACTATACAAGGTATCATCCTGAGCAGCTGCCTGAACCTCCCCAGGGGTCCAGGTCGCGAGTGTCATCTAGGCAAGCTCCAAGTAAGGGGTTACAGGGTTCCTCATCATCCTCTGTAAAAATTTTAACAGGTCCAGTCAGGACGGGAGCGAGCATAGTACATCTCAACAGTTCATAGCAGGTTAAAAAATATAATCATGCAGTAAAGTAAGATATAGATACTGAAGAAAATGCAGTATGTAAACAGAGAGAGAACTGTAAGATAAATATCTACTATAAGTAGAGAGCTGCCAGTGACTAGTGATTTAGAGTACAAAGTCGACATGTGAACGGCTGGATTTGTACATGGCTATACTAAAGAGGCGTACATGGCTATTCTACTTTGGAAATTGTTCACATGGCTATTTATACTCCCCCGTACCCCCAACTAATACACAAGGATCCAAATAAGTTATGTTACGTACATGCTTCTATGTAACAGCCCCCGAAGGGTGATAAGCCTCCGAAAGGTGATAAGCCCCCAAAGGGTGATATGCCCCCAAAGGGTGATAAGCCTCCGAAAGGTGATAAGCCCCCAAAGGGTGATATGCCCCCGAAGGGTGATACATAGTAGTCCCACAAATGGGATAAGGATTCAAAGAAGACTCTGTGATCATATGGGTATATGTCACAAGTGATCAAAGAACCAAAGAAGCATATGATACGCTATGTAAGTGAAACGCACAGAACATAGAGTACCCGATGCTCCCTGAAGGGATAACATCTCAAGAAGGGATCCATATAGTACTAATCCGTGTGACCAACGTGACAGTATCAAGTAAAGTAATTTAATGCAGGAAATAATTCTAAGCAGGATATGAAATGATCAGAGAATGTACTCGCCCCGTATCTGAATGTCTGAAGTAAATGTACTGTCCGAGATGAGGTACTTGACTCCTAGTTAGAGCAACACAAGTCAAGATGTATACAGAGGGTGATATATAAAATGTACAATGCATCTGCATGCTGTCTAGATCAAACTAGGCTAAAGTCGACACTTGGTCAACTCTAGTCAACCACTCTAGTCAAACTAGGTCAAGTCCTAGCCCAAACCAGTCTAACAAGTCTCACTAGTCCTAACCAAGCCTAGTCTAGTAATCACACACCAATCACAAGTCTATACAAGCTATCAAACCTACAATTTACACACCACATTATCCATGCATATATTGTATTACCTATTTTACATATCATACAAGCCTATATACATATTTACATATATTCATATATACATAGAGATTTAGAGAGAGATTAAGGTATACATGTGTGTGTGTAAATAGGACATACAAACAATGTATGTGTGTGTAACATGAGAGGGTGAGGGTGTGTGTACTATATTGCATTTTATATGTAGGTATTTGTGTACATGTGTGTGTGAATACAAAGGGTGTGTGTATAGGCAATTGTGTGTAGAGAGTGTCAATAGAGTTAAAGTGTGTGGCATGGTATAGTGTCATGAGAGCGTGATAGAAGGGAATTAGAGAGTGTGTGTGTATATAAGGATGTATGATAAAACAGTGTGTATGTGGATAGGCTGCACAGGAAACAGTGTATACATTAGAAAAATCAGTAAGTAGGAATTTCAGGAAACAATGCTTGTTAGTCAGCCTAGGATTCAGGAAAATGTGTGTGATCACAGAGTTCAGTTGCAAGGGTTAACAGTGAGGATGTCAGGGTATTGTAGTGTACTGTCACAGGTATTTATTATTGGTAACTCAATCAAAAGAAACAAAAAAAACAAGCTACAATATCAGTTATTGAATTAAACAAAACTTGGTTTACACATGATCAATTTCAGTCCCAAAACCAATTCAAAACCCAAATTCCTTTCCTCATATCAAACCACCCACACTAACATGTAGACTCAAACTAACATACATATATATAATATATTCAGGTTTTCCAAAGCTCTCTCTCAGGTTGACAGTTTTCATTAGTGTAAAGTAGAGGTGAGTAAATCAATTTGGCATGCAATTGAGTTTGTAGTAAAGGATGGGGACTGTGAGGTCAGTGCACAGGAAAGGTGTGAGAGTGAGCCCCAAATAAACACAATAATATCAGATTTTTTAAAATAGGAAATGTATGTGTATATATAGTGAACTCAGGATTGAACTCAAGTGACAGGGGAAGGGTGTACCTATGTGTGTCTCATCAGGATATAGTGTGTGTTGACAGGAACAAAAATAAGACAGTAAACTGTGTGAATCATTCAAGTGGCAGAAAAGTATGTAGGGCTATATGTGATACAATGTGTTAGGAAAAATCAGTGATGTAGTATCCTGAAAATCAGTGAGTGATACATGGTGTAAACTGTGGGTATACATACATGGTCAAGTTCTCAGAAATTTAGTGAAGGCAATGGTGGGGGTTGTGTGTCAACAACAACATATTCATAAATAACTATCTAACCATTATATCAATATATAATTATATACATATATCATAGGAACTATAGAGATGAGTGTGTATTCATGTGTGTTCTCAGGTTTTGAATTCCTGTGACAGTATCAACATGACTTATAATGCCTCTGTCTTAGTGTATGAGAAAATCAGTCCAAAGAAAGGAAAAATGTGTCAGTTTCTAATATACAAATTGACATAGGAATACTAATATTGAAACCAACATTCAGTCACCATGAAATCAAATCAGTGAACTTAACAATGCATAAGAATTAGCATTCAAATTCAGTTCTAGGAGAGGAAATCAATTCTTGGGTTTCGACAGTCCTAACATCAATACAGTATATCAAAACTGGAAAAGTTGGGCTGTTAATTCCTAACATCAATGTAACCCAAAACTGGGAATAAATGAGACTGGTTTAAGTTCACATTTTCAGGAAAACAGGGTGTTCTCAGGTTTCAGTTTGTGTGGGTGTACAAGTCACAAATGTATGAGAGATTCTCATTAGACAACATTGAAATCTCAGTTTACATATCAATTAAGGCTATCAAACAGTTCAGGCTTACATTAACATTCAGTAAAAAAAAAGAATCAGTGAAGCCTAGTGTTCATTCACTGCATAAATATCAGGAATTGAAAGCGACAAATACCAATATGAGAGTTCACATCAAAACTCCTTCTAGTTCAGTTTACATACTTGTGTGTGCCTACATGGTAAGTTCTCAGAAATTCAAATGAACCCATGTTCAGTTTATAGGAAGGAATGAATCTCAGGTTATTAGAGAAAAGCCATGCACAAAATCAACAAACTCAGTTTGATAATGAAGGAGAAAAACTCAGGTTTTCACCAAAGGAGAATCTCAGAGTTCTGATAACTGGGAATGAAATCCCATATCACTCAGTTTAGCAAATGAAATCTCAGGTTATTACTTAATCAGTTAATAGACAGTTTGAATAAACAAACCAATACCAAATCCCATATCAATTTCCAAAGCCTATATCGAATGAAATATTGCATTAATATGAACCTACAATCATGTGAGAATCATCAAACAACAGAACAACAATCTAACTTAGGTTAACACAGGAATTAACAGTTTAGGAAATGGGAAAAATACTGTATATCAGTCTATGTATCATAAATATGCAGTTCAAGCCTCTTTCGAACCCAATATTCCACATTAACCCAATCTAACGTGTAAACCTAATATAACAGGGATTAAACAACATGTCTAGGAATTTAAATAGCAATTTAATCATGAATTAATAATTAAAACTGGAAGTTAACACTGGAAAAATAATTAAAACTGAACACAGTGAAGCAGTGTCGTGCAGGCAGAACATGAGGTCATAGACACGACACGGTGCGCCATTGGCCACGTGCTTGTGTCCACGTGTTCGCCAGGGATAGGTCTAGGGTTTCATCATCCTGAATTGGGTCGGGGACGTGTCGTGTCCAAGTGATAAGGGCGTATCAGACGCGATTTCCCGACTGCTACTGCGCAGTGCAATCCCAATGCGCGTGTCCGTGCTCCCTCGATACGACACGATCTCGTATCAAACTCGAGGGGTGCACTGGCAGTCACTGCCTCCTTCCTCACGCCAAATTGCAGCTGTCCACGTGGTGTGTGCAGCGAGCACGAGGGGTGCGTGAGCAGGGGACTATGTACGTGCATCGTGCAGCGAGTTCACATCCGATTTGGACACGGATACGACTCGAATCCGTGCTCAGTCTTCATGAAATATTGCATACACACATAGATCTATAATCCCATGTAATTAGTTTTTCAAAAATCAAAAATAAAATCCTTTGTGACATTTCATCAAACACATGCACACATATCATGATACGTGTCCGATACGGACACCAAACGGACATAATCGACGCAAAACCAATACCTACGGCTAGGGGACACCTAGGGCTGTCAAAATATGCAAGAAAGTTGGAATTTCATGGAGAGAATGAGAAGTTACCTATTGGTGTTCTTCTCCTAAAGAAGCTTCAAAATGGGAGATCCTTCATGCTAATCCCAAAGCTCCAAATTGTCCCAAATTTGAGAATGACCTCCATAAACAGTAGGAGAAGGAAATTTAGATCACTATGGAAGAAGTTGCAATGAAAATGGACTACTATTGAATAAACTATGAAGAAGTTTCAATGGAGAACAAACCTTTCCTTAGAAAAATGAAGGAATGACTAAAAAGGAGGCACAAACTTTGAAAAGGATTTTATAGTATTGGGGGGAGGATCCCTAGGCTGGTCATAAATGCTAGGGTTAGGGTTTTGGGATGAATCTAATGGCTCTCATTCCATCTAGCCTATTCAATGGTCTAGAATCTAAGTTTCACACATGACTTAAATGCAACCTAGTTAATCTCTAACTATCATGACTAAATCAAAACTAATCAATACTAACCATCACTAACCATGGCTAGCTAAGTCTAGGTATGACTAATCTAGGTTAGGTCAATCTAGGTTAGGCTAACACAACACAAGACAATCAATTAAATGATATTAAAATCACACCACCCCATTAATTATATTAAATTCCAAATAAATATATAATAAATTCAATTAATTCAAAAAGGCCAAAATACCCTCAAGCTAAAAATAATGAAGTACCCTAATCACATGGCTAGGCTCTAGGGTAGACAGTCTCTACGGTTACACTATCAAAACACCAAAATCATGAGTCATGATTTAAAATAGTTTTAAAATGATTAAAAATTACCAAAAAGTGTATCATTATTTAAATATCAATAAATAATAATTATAATTACAAAATTTCAAAATTACCCTCATCTGGAAAATTGGGTGTTACACGGTTGTCCGTAATAATTTTAACAAACGTCCTAACGATGCGGGAGGCTCGAGAGTAGTAAAGCGTCCATATACCAATGCAAACAGGGGTCCCTAACCCGGAATGTAGTGCTTTCGATACAACAAAAGTGGACATAGGGCAGTCGATTGTCGAGTAGGATGCTTTCAATGTGGTCGGCTGGACCACGAGCCTCAATAATGCCAGACGGGGAGGGTGAATCAATACCCTCAAAGGAATGTATCGAACCCTCCGAGGAATGTTCCAAATCAGTATAAAGCATCTACACTATAAGGCGCAAATAAGGTGCCCGTGAACCCGCAGAAGCAAAGCCATGGAGTGCAAGGCCGAGTCTATGCATTGACTCGGGATGAGGCGTTTGAGTCTGATACTATTGTAACATGTATACTATTCTATAAAAATATACCTGCTCGAGTACTATTCGATTCGGGTACGACGTATAGTTTTATATCTGCTTATTATGCGAAAGAAAATAAAATAGCCATGCAATCACTAGATATGAACATTAGCGTTAGCACTCCATCGGGAGTTGATATGCCTGCAAATTTTATTTGTAGGAATGACCACATTTACATTGGAGAAAGAAATCTATCCCTGGAAGCCGTCGTACTAGACATCAAAGAGTACGACATAATCCTGGGCATGGATTGGTTGGGCGCTTGTCATGCAACAATAGAGTGTGCAGAGAAGAGAGTTGTGTTTCGTCTTCCTGGCGAGACAGAGTTCTCATATTCGTGCGGTACGATCTCGAAGATGGCCGTGGTCGACGAGACGTATGCTACGTTCCGGCTGTACGGGATACTTGGCATCAGTTCGAAATACGAGAAAGGATAATACAAATGCAGTGCAGACAGATGTTGTGGTAGATTTTCCTGACGTATTTCCTAACGAAATGCCTAAAATGTCGTCGGATCGAGAAATAGAATTCAGCATCGACACCTTTCCGGGTACATGGCCGATATCAAAGCGCCTTACCGAATGGCTCCAGCAAACTGAAGGAGCTGAAGGTACAATTACAAGAGTTGCTAGACCGTAGATTTATTCGTCTTAGCGTCTCTCTATGGGGAGCTCTCGTGTTATTTGTGAAAAAGAAGGATGGATCGATATGGCTATGCATCGATTATCGCGAACTCAATAAGGCGACCGTACGGAACAAGTATCCATTACCACGAATTGATGACTTGTTTGACCAACTGCAAGGTACGTAATTATTTTCAAAAATTGATCTTCGTTCAGGCTACCATCTGTAGGTCCTAAAAAATCAAATGGCACACATCAACAAAGTCAGAAAATCAAGAAATACAACTTTGCGATGACTTGCGTAGACAACAGATTGCGCACCATTTAGATTGCACAAGATCGATTGCGCACACTCTCAACTGCGCAAGCTGACGTAGCACAAGTCATCATTACCTGACACAATCAAATCTTCTGACAACTGACAGCACGGAGATCGAGGCGGCCGTTTGTTTAAACGTGCAGTACGGCGCTCGAGGACAGCTGGCAGCGCAATCCAGGTCTGCACAAATCAAGTTGGCGTAATCTATTTCCTGCGCAAATCAAGTTGGCGCAAGCCAAAGTCTGCGCAATTTCATATGCGCGTTCTACCAGTACAAATGATAAAGTATACGTGGCATTCATGCCATCAATTGCTCATTTCATGGCAATTGCCTATGCACGATCATGCACATTTCAATCAAATGATGCCATGTGTCTAAGACAGTTAGCCCATGATCCAGCAACTGCCTGCGCAGTCCATGGCTGCACAAACCAATTGTTGCACAATCCATCATGCGCAGTCCAGAATAACTAAAAGTTAGTTATTTTTCAGAACTCTATAAATAGAGTTTCCAGTCTTCATTCAAGAGGATGACGAATCAATAATCAGAGATCAGAGAGTTCAGGAGTTCTTGTCCAAGTGCTGCTGCATTCTTCCGAGGCTTTTGCCTTCAACTTCCGAGGCTTTCTGCCTTCAATTCCAGAGTTGTTTTCAACTTCAGAGGCTTCGCCTTCAGAGTTCACATCGTCCAAGGGATAAAGCAATCGTCATCTAGATTGGATTCCTAAAGTTGTACCATTCCCAGAATTCAAATTGTAATCTTTTACAAAGTTTGTATCAATAAAGTTCTTCAACTTTTGTTTTTGCAAACAAAATGGCGACTCTGCTGGGGACGACTTTCTCCTCCGATGAGGAAGTGACAACTCAATGTGACATAGCGTCTATCGGAAAGACGCAGAAGACACTGGTTGTGAAGATCAACCAGACAGCCTATGAATCCATGATCAACTCCAAGACTACTCCTCGCACTGCAACCACTGCTGCCACAAGGAAAGTGCGCTCAGAGTGGGTCCCAAAGACTGCTGCGTATTCTATCAATGTAGCCAGCAAGTCTTCTGCACAATCTGCCAGCAAGTCTGCTGTGCAGTCCAAAGCTTCTATCACCAAGTCCAGTGTACAATCTGTCCCTGCCACTGCTGCGCAGTCTGCTATGGCCAGTGCACAAAAGACTTCATATGCTGCCATGGCTAAGTACAAAACACCTATGCCTCTGGCGCAATTGGCTGCCAAACTTCCTGTGTAAACTAATATTCCAGCAACCAGAGTGCAACCTAAGCACTCTGTGGCAAGAACTCCTGATGTGCAAACCACAGTTTCTGTGGCCAGAACTCATGCGCAAAGCATTCCTGCGCAATCCAAGAGTGACAGCCTTTTGGCTAAACTCTCTCACAACAAAGGAAGAGATTCTGCTCCTCTTCTCAAACACACTATTGCTCCTGCACAATCCACTGGGGGTAGTCCTTTGGCTATTCCTCTTTCTCTTCAAAACAAAGGGAAAGGCCCGTTGGTCTTTTCTCAAACTTTCTTGTCTCATGACTTGGAAGACAACAGAGGGAAACGCTCTTTAGCTAACCCTTCATCTCAAAACAAAGGAAAATGCCCTTTGGTCTTTTCTCAATCTTCTGCAGTCTTTACTGAAGAAGATCCATCTGAATGTGCCTTGGCACCAATCAGTACTAGAACTTTTTCAAATAAGGATTCTTCTTTCCTTTATAACAAGAGTACTTGTACTGATCAAAGAGGTATTTTGCCTACTCCGGTAGCAGAATTTCAAGACCTCCCAACTCTCAAGATCTCCCGTTCTAGACAGAGAAAACTGTTAGTGTCTCAAACAGAAAACCCTGGGGGTGAATTTGCTGATCTTCGAACTTATCTCAACAGACCAACTTCGGTAAAACGCAAAAAGCCAATGTCGAAGATCAAACATCATCAGAAACAAACCTCCAAGGTCAAAAATCCTGATACTTATGCCAATGAAATGAGTACTTCCCTGTATACTCAAGGGACTAAATATCTAAAAAATCGGAATCATGTTCCGAATATTATCAAAGAACAAGTCCTTCAGGATTTTCCTCGTCCTGTTGTTGTTCCCGATCTTAGAGAACATCTTAGACAAAAACGGGACAATGTCTCAACACCTCCATCTCAACCATCTGATCATCATTGCAATCACAAAGTCATCATCCAATGTTGCTGTCAAACAACAAAACGATCTGTCTTTGATCGTCTGACTTTTGCCAAATCTGAACCTATGTCAGAGGAAGACGAAGTCTTGTATGCTTCTATTAACATGACTTCCCGAGACATCGGGGGTAAAAGATGTTCTAAGTATGGCAGACTTTGCAAGCTAAGCCAGCGGTATTTAGAATTACTCCAAGAATCTTCCGAAGGAGTGTTTCAACATATCCGTTCTCGAAGCCGAGATACAATCGGTCAAAGGAATCTTCCTCAAAATCCTTCAGGTTATTCTTCCTCAGACTATGATGCATATAGTGAAAGCTCCAAACAGACGGTGTCTTCCACTGTACCAAGAGAAGTGACAGCTTATGTTGTCACTGATGATCCAGATGCTTCAACTTTTATAAATCAGGAACAGCGAATTGCTGCACTTGAAGATAAACTAAAAACCATGGCTGAAATGGTTGCCAGTATGCATTCCATCATTGTGGCACAACATGCTACACCACCAACTGTACCTACTACTAGTCCAGAGATCATGGCATCTTCAGTACCTGCCAATACTGGGCTGGGGGTAGTATCTCCTCAAATGCCTCCTATACAAGTACAAGTTCAAACTACACCTAGTCAGTCAGGAGCTGGGGGTAGTGCTTACAATGCTGTTCCTCCTCCTACCACTCTAACTCAACATGCTCCTTCTTCGTCATCAGAAGACGCCAATGAAGCTGTCAAACTCTTGCGAACCCAGTTCGAAGCATTCAAAGAGAAAGACAACTTGCAAAGATTGGGGATCAAGCAGCCCTATCCAGTTGAATGGAAAGAAGTCCTGTTCCCACTGAAGTACAAAATCCCAACAATCTCTTTGTTCGATGGCAGTACTTCCCCTAGTCAATTCATCAATCATTTTGAGGTAATGACCGTTCAACTTCAGCCAAATGACGCTCTTCTTACCAGAGTGCTCGTCGGTTGTTTAGCCGGCATAGCATATGACTGGTACAAAAGTTTGCCCGATGGTTGTATCACTTCCTTTTCAGGTCTCAAACAAATCTTCCTGGAACGGTTCTATGAAGGATTTAATGACATGACTATGTCAGCTCTCAACAAAATCAAACAGAAATATAATGAAACTGCTGAGAGCTTTATTGAACGGTTCCGCCGTGAAGCCTTGAAAATGCCTCCCGGGACTCCAGCTGCTATCACTATTGATACTTGTAAGGCAAATCTTTTACCTATTATCAGTATGTGGACGGGATCTACCCAATTCCAAGATTGGCCTTCATTCATTGTCAACGCTAAAGCTGCTAAAGTGAGTGCCGAGAAGTTCAAACAATTAGGGGTACAGATGTCTAACCCTAATCGAGATGAGCATCAGAATTCAGGTGGTGGCAACAGCCAAAACAATCGCAAAGCAAAAGGGACTTTGAATATTAATTTGAACAAAAATAAAGAATCTCTGGCTGTCAATGTGGCTCCGCCTACTTCCACTCCTACTCCTTCTGTACCTCCACCAAGGGAACCTCGTCCGAAAGTGGAATATTCCTTTGACGAGAATAACACTGCAAGCATCTTGAGTGTTTACTCAAAAGCAATAAAATTCAACTCCCAGACCCAAAGAAACCTGATGAAGTCGGTAAGACAGATCATCCTAAATATTGTGTCTACCACAGGTTCATTGGACATCCTACTCGAGCATGCTACGTGCTCAAGGGCAAAATTCAGGAGCTTGTCAATGCTGGTGTCGTCACTCTACAGCAAGATGAGAAGACTGTTACTGCAAACATGGTTTCAGTCCAGTTTGGTGACTTTCCTCCGCAGATGGTACAGCATGGTGTCATTCTAATTCCCAAAGCTACTCTTGAGATTGAGAATCTCCCACTTTCACCAAATGAAGGTCTTGTTTCCTTGTCTCTTGACAACGGTAAAATTATATGGATCCATCCTGATCTTACTCCGGAATTCGAGGTGTCCTCTTCTTCTAAGAAGAAAGCTCGTTCTAAAGGCAAAACCAAGATTTGCAACATGGTGTCTTTTGATCCCATAGTTGATGAAGAGATTCTATTAGGCACCAGATCAGGGAAAGCCTATTTGAAAGATCATTCTGAAGGTCAAGAGAATCCTGCTTCTTCTTCTGAACCTGCCCCAGCACAACCTACTTCCACTGAAGAGATCCCTTCTACATCTTCACCCATTGCAGTACCTATTCCTCCCAAGCCAATGACGGCAGACAAAGGCAAGCAACAAGTCCGCTTTGATAAACCATTGAAGAAATTATCTCCTACAGGACTTGAAAAGCCATACAACTTTGATATATTGGCTCAACTGGCCAATACACCGGCTAGGTTATCAATTTTTGAGCTCTTGCGCCTTTCTAAGGAGACTCGAGAGACTTTAAGTGAAGCTCTGATGCAGGCTGAAACTTGCTTAACTCTTCTCAAAAAGTCGGGATCAGAACCAGTCTCTTACCATCACTGTCATAGTGTCTTGGAGTTGATTTCAAATATCACTTTCACTCAGGATGATATGCTACTAGAAGATAATAGACATGATCGTCCTCTCTACTATACAGGATATGTCGATTCGATGAAGGTCGATCGTATCCTGATAGATCCAGGGTCTGCACTTAGCATCATGCCGAAGACGATGCTAGACGCATTGAAGATACCAGTGCATAGTCTTTCAAGCACAATCACCACTATCCTGGGATTCAACCAAGGAAAGAGTGAACCTTTGGGCAAGATCCGCCTAAAACTTCAAATAGGCAATCTTCGCACAAAGGTGACCTTTTATATCATTGACAATCATGGTTGTTCTTACAACGCTCTTTTGGGAAGACCCTTCCTTCATGAACACAATGTTGTTCCCTCAACTCTTCATCAATGCTTTAAATACGTTGATGACAAAGGACAAGTTCACAAGGAAGTTGCAGACCTTTATCCTTTCAAGGGTGTTGAAGCGTATTGCAACGATGCTCGTATGTACAAGGAGAAATTTATGAAAGTGGTATTGGCTATGGATACTGAAGAAGATCAAAAAGCAGTACCCAATGACACTCTTATCATACCTGTCAAGGGGCGTGTCTCTCATCCTCAGTCTTCTAAACCACTGGCTATTCACTTGCCGGTTCAAGAAAAATCAGTTGACGCTGATCAAAATCAAAGGGAGCTCACCTCTTCTGAGCCACTTATTATCGACTTACGTCGTAATAAGGACAAAAAGCAGCTCACTTCTTCTGAGCCTCTTGTTGTTGATTTAACTCACAATAAAGAAAAAAGGGAGCTCACCTCTTCTGAGCCACTTGTTATTGACCTTCGTCGTAACAAGCCTCCTCCACGTTCTTTTTCTCCCCCTCTTGTAATCAATCTGACCAAGCATGCTAAGGCTAAAGGTCCTGCTGTAAATTCAGATGTACATATCAATGAAAAAGTATCTACTTTCCAGTATACTGATGTTATTTATCATACTAAATACTATTTAGATATGTTAGATAGTTTTCAGTCATTCACAATGGGAGTTGTACAATCTCTTCAAACAGAAGTTTCATGTGAACATCCAAAAGACTCATATTGTATTGTTCCTGCTCGCAAGAAAGGTGAACGTCCAATACTTTTTAGTAAAAGACCGGAACAAAAATTTAGTTACACGGATGATAGCAAAGTTAACGACACGGGACATCTTCAATTCCGTCGTTACAGTCAACAATCAAAAGAAATTATCCGAAAGATGGGTTACGACTTCAAAAGTGGCCTCAACTACGGTAAGGAAAGAAAGACTCCTCTCCGTACTGCTGTTCCACAAGGAAAGTCAGAAATGTATTACAGCAGGACCAAAAGAGGTCTCGGATATGCTTCCCCTCCAATGTTATCTCCAGCAGTTTCTGATTCTGATAGCGAAGAACGTTCTAATTCTTTCGATTCCAGATCATGGGATTCTGATACTAGCATTGGTGAAGTCCATCGTGTAATCGTATCTTCTAATATGGTTTCTGCTGAGCTTCCGGAAGGATATGATGAAGATATTGAAGAAAGTCCTGAAACAGATCCTTGGGCTCAACTGATGGATAATCAATGGGTACTCTAATTTGAACAGAGAGAACCTCCTACTGAAGATCAACTCATTTAAATTGATGTAGGAGAAAGCGAGTCACCTCATCCAATCTTTATTAGCAAGAATCTTCCGAAAGCAGATAAGCAAGAGCTGGTTCTTCTCATTAAAGAATACATTGACGTCTTTGCTTGGAGTTACGAAGACATGCCAGGTTTAGATCCCAAAATTGCTACTCATAAACTGAACATTCTTCCCAATGCTAAACCTGTCAAACAGCAACAAAGGCGATTCAAGCCTGAAATGATGGACGCAATCGATGATGAAGTCAAGAAGCTTATTGCTTGCGGCTTTATTCGAGAAGAACAACATCCTGATTGGGTAGCCAACGTTGTTCCAGTCCTGAAGAAAACCGACAAAGTTTGAGTCTGCATCGACTTCCGGGATCTTAATGAAGCATGTCCGAAAGATGAATTTCCTTTTCCTATCACGGACGTCATGATTGAAAATACCTGTGGGTTCGAGCGAATATCTTTTATGGATGGATTCTATGGATACAATCAGATCAAGATGAATCCCGAAGATGAAAAACACACATCTTTTCGTACTCCTCGGGGAGTCTATTGCTATACAGTGATGCCATTTGGTCTCAAGAACGCTGGTGCAACTTACCAACGGGCTATGAGTACTATTTTCAGAGATCATCTTCACAAAACAGTTGAATGCTATGTTGATGATATAGCCGTTAAAAGTCGTCTAAAAGAAGATCATATCCAAGATTTGAGAACAATCTTCAATCTCATGCGTCAACATCAACTCAAGATGAATCCCACCAAGTCATTTTTGGATGTCTCTAGTGGTAAATTTCTCGGCTTCGTTATTACCTCTAAGGGTATACACGTGGATCCCGAGAAGATCAAAGCCATTCAAGAGATGCGTCCTCCACGCAACCTAAAAGAGCTACGAGGATTCCAAGGCCGACTTGCGTATATCAGGCGATTCATTTCGAACTTGTCTGGACGCTGCAGACCATTCACTCAACTAATGAAGAAGGGTGTATCTTTTGTTTGGACTGAAGAATGTCAAAAAGCTTTCGACAACATCAAACGATATCTTATGAACCTACCAGTTTTGGTGCCACCAATCTCAGGCATTCCATTCTTAATGTATATCCGTGCTATGGATCATTCGTTGGGTGCTTTACTCGCCCAAAAGAACAAAGAAGGTCACGAACAGGCCATCTACTATCTCAGTCGTACTATGATTGGTGCTGAACACCGTTATAGTCCGGTTGAAAAAGAATGTCTAGCTCTTATGTTCGCTGTTCAAAAGATAAGACATTACATCATTGGTCAAACCATTCATGTCATATCCCGGGTCAATCCTCTTCGGGTATTAATGAAGAAGCCTAGCACACTCAATTCTCGGCTTGCTACATGGGCCATCCTTCTAGCCCAATATGACATGGTGTATGTTCCTCAAAAATCTATCAAAGGTCAAGCACTGGCGGATTTCTTGGCGGCTCATCCCGTACCAGAAATATCCAAGCTTTACGATAAAATTCCAGACGAGACGTTGGAAGTCAACTTGATCTCTGAAGAATTTCCAACTTGGCGTCTATTCTTTGATAGAGCATCTAGAATTGGACCCAATGGTGCTATTGTAGCAGGAGTTGGAGTTGTTCTCGTTTCTCCAGACGGGTCGACTATTCAATATGCCTACTCTCTAGATGAGCCTTGCTCTAACAACGTAGCAGAATACAATGCTCTACTCATTGGTCTTCAATTAGCCAAGCAATTGAACGTCGAGTATCTTGAAGTCTACGGCGATTCTAAGCTGGTTGTCAACCAGGTTAGAGGAATTTATGAAGTCCGTCATCAAGATCTGGTACCTTACTTTGAGGCAGTAATCAACATGGCTATATCGTTCAAAGCTTTCTTTATTGAATATGTACGCCGAGCATGCAATACTGAAGCAGATGCCTTAGCCAATCTTGCAGCAGTCTTAGCTGTCCCCATCCGAAGACAACAAGTGGTGGTTATTTCTAATCGAGAATTGTTTTGCGTAGAAAACAATCGTAACATTGAGTTCAGTAATTTTGCTGAAATTAATGTTATCAATAAAGATTGGAGAACTCCTTTTATCGACTTCGTGGTTCATGACATACTCCCCGAAGATCCTAAGGAGGCTATAAGTATTTGACGACGATCTCTACGATTCTACTACAATCAAACCACTAATACTCTCTATCGACGGACTTATGATGGTCTTCTTCTACGCTGTTTAGCTGGTGAAGAGGCAAAACAAGTACTGTGTGAAGCTCACGATGGTGTTTACGGAGCACATCAACCCGGTCCTAAACTACAGGATCGTATCCGAAGAATGGGTTACTACTGGCCCTCTATGGTATCAGATGCTATCGAATATGCAAGGAAATGTCGAGCTTGTCAAATCCATACAGACTTCATTCATCAACCTTCGGAATTTCTACATCCGACAGCCGCTTCCTGGCCTTTCGAAGCTTGGGGCATGGATGTTATAGGTCCTATTAATCCCCCTTCTTCTAGAGGACATCGGTTCATTTTAGCAATAACAGACTACTTCTCTAAGTGGACTAAAGCTATACCCTTGGCTAAAGTCAAGACCAGTAGCATTATCAACTTCGTCAAACATCATATCATTTATCGATTTGGTGTCCCCCGACGAATTATTCATGACAACGGACCGCAATTCATCAGCCAGAAGTTTACCAGATTCTGTGATGATCACCGGATTGACAATATCGCTTCGACTGCCTACAATCCTGCTGCTAATGGTTTAGCCGAAGCCTTCAACAAAACTATTATCAAGCTCCTGAAGAAGTTTGTATCCACTAACAAACGAAATTAGAGTGAAAAGCTTGGCGAATGTCTATGGGCCTACCGAACTACGGTCCGTAATCCTACGGGTTTTACACCTTTCTCTTTAGTATATGGCTGTGAAGCTATTCTTCCTCTGGAACTTCAAATTCCTTCTTTAAGGATTGCCATTGCTAACGAGCTCACTACAGAGAACAATGACCTTCTTCGACTTCAAGAATTGGAGGCACTGGATGAAAAGCGATTAATGGCTCAACAACATATTGAGTTATATCAAGCCCGCATCTCGAAGACTTTCAACCGTAAAGTGATGGTCAGAGCCTTTCAGCAAGGAGAACTTATTTTAACGGTCAGACGTCCTATGACTATGGCTCATATGAGCAAAGGCAAGTTCGACGCAAAGTGGGAAGGTCCATACGTTGTGAGCAAAGTTTTCTCAAATGGAGCGTATCAACTTACAGAACTGGATGGACGAATTGCAATGATGCCTATCAATGGCAAATTCCTTAAAAAGTACTATGTGTAATATAAATGTTTATAAATCATCAGACAAGTTCATGTTCATAAATAAAATTTTATTTAATCATGAATGATAGTACATGATATTAAGGAAGGTCACTATCATCCTTCTCTACATTTGGACGCGGACCACTACCGTTCTTTTCAAAAATACGGTCAGCAAAAGAACTAAGAACTTCCTTGCTGGAGCCCATGAGGAACTTGTAGGCAGCCATCCTCATGGCTTCTTCTTCTTCAGTCCTTCCTGGTTCAAGCAGAAAGTCCAGGATGTCTCTCGGTGGCTTGGGTGCAGACGAACCTTCGCCTGCTTCTGCTTCCTTTGGCTGATTTGGATCGACAGGACGTTCTTTAACGTCTTCTTCAACCTTCGGGGCGAGCTCAGTCTTCTTGAGTACATCTTCAGATGACATTTTTATGTTGAAAAGTGAAAGTGCTCATTCCTATCAGATTTCTGTCCTATTTATAGACAGAGATTTTTCAAACAACGAAGCGACATATTCATCCGACGGTTCATCCGACGGTTCATCCGTTCACTTAATTCATTTGACGGTTCGTCCGTTCATTACATTCATCCGACGGTTTATTCGTTCACTTAATTCACTTGACGATGGTTTACCCATTCACATTCATCCGACGGTTTACCCGTTCATTCATTATCATTTGACGGTTTATCCGTTCGTTTTATCATTTTGACAGTTTTTCCGTTCATCTCACATCCATATCAGCAACTTGTCGTTTTCGATTAAGTTGTCAATTGAAATAATAGTATTTAATATATTCTGCCATGTCCATATTACCTCTGAGCAGATATAATGAATATAATTATTTTCTACAAGAAATATATCATGTTTCGCACCTATGAATATATTTTCTATCTCTATTATTTATATCTAAATAAGATATGCAATAAATAAGGGAGCCACAGCAAAATGTCTTTTATTTATCAAAATACGAGGCATTACAAAAACACATCTATGACAAAAGATACAGAAAGTTCTATTAAGAAGGAGGAATGATCAAATTGTCGATCTGCTGTTTCAAAGTCTGCAGCTCTTCTTCATGAGTGGATGTCACCCTCCTTCTAGCCTCTTCCATCCCAGTTTCTTCATTAAAGACGGGCATCTCTACAGTCCGGCGAGTGATCTCTGCACCATGAGTTGCATCGTACTCAGCCTTCTCTTGAATCAAGGCATTGAATTGTTCAATCACAAGTTGATGATTAGCAGTTTCCTCTTCTAATTCTTGCTGGAGACGAACAATTTCTGCTCGCAGTTCAGCAGTTCTCTGTCCTTTCCTTTCAGCCATCAAAGTTACTGATTCTAGCTTGGAATTGTATTCAGCAGACTTTGTGGAATAAGCCTCCAAAAGATTTTGAAGATTCATCCTTTCCATATCAGCTGCTTGGGCCATTCGCTCGAACTCAGCCTGCACTAGAGATTCTATTTCCTTCTGTTTGAGCTCCTTATATTTCTTTATGGAGACTTCTAACGCATCCAGTATATGCTCAAGGAGAGTAGCTTGAGCTTCGTCACCTTGCTCCCTTACAGCCCTCACCAAGAGAGAAGTTGGTTTTCTAACCATAAAGAAATCAGCTCCCTTTTTGTCCATCATTTTGCTGACGAGGGGTCTTAGCGACTCAAAGAAACATCTGGTGAATGATTGAACAACTTGTTGATTAATCGCCAGAGTCCCAGGAGTCGCAGCTACTCCTGTTGAAGATGAGACAGCAGGATGCTCGATTCTTTGTGTTTGGATGGCAGGCTCTTTAAACAAAGGAGCCAGAGTGGAGCTATTCGCCCCTCCTGTTTGTTCCTCTACAAAAGTAAAATTGTCAGTCGTTTGCCAATAATCAAGAAGATTAAATGAAGACAGTCCTACCTTGGTTCGATCCAGCAATAGGCTTATCCCCTGCAGGAATAAACTCCAGCTGAGCAGAAGTTACTTCAGCCGCAATAGCTTGGCTGCTACCCGCCTCAGAACCATAAGACAAATGATGACTACTACTAATAACCACCGTCGGTATGGGCACTATGTCCGTGCACGTCGGAGGTGTTAGAGCAGTCTCATGATCTACAGAAAATACAAATAAAGACATTAGCTATCAATTCATTCAAGAGAAGATTGCTAAATTCATTTTATACCTTGAGGATCATTAGCGGGAGTTTCTTCCAAGGTTTCTTCATTTATTGCTTCTTTGAAAACCTCAACATCCTTCTCGGGATTTAAGGTATCGGTAGCATTCTCTGGAGCCTCAACATCCTTTTTAGGATCTAAGGTCTCAGCAGCATTCTCTTGGATTTTAATATCCTCATCATCAACATCATTGACAGCAGTAGGAGATGCGTGCACTTCATCATCTTCTTCAAGGTCTTGTATATAATCATCAACATTTTCAGACGAAGAGCTCTCATCATCCTCGTCTTCTTCTGGTGCCTTTTTGCTGGTAGTCGATGTATGGTCGCCATGGTCACCCAGAGGACTGTAGATACAATCTTCTAAAGCTGCAATTACTTCGCGATCTTCCTCTTCGCGAAGGGTTCTTGGAGTAGGCGGAAGTTCAATAATCTGTAGCTGCTTTTCTTTCACTTTCTCCGCAGTACTTTCTCTAGGCTCTTCGGCCTCAGTTTCTGGAGTAAGATCTGTCCTTGGCTCGATCTCCTCTCTATGTTCAGGACTAAGAGTCTTATTCCTAGGTTCTAAAACAGGAGTGGGAGATGGAAAGATTACTCCAGCTGCAGCATCCATTACCATGGAAGACGGAGCTCGATTCCTTCTCTGGGCCAGCTTCTTTCTTTTCAATGGCCTATCAGGGCTCTCTATATTAACAGTTTCAACTTGTTTCTGGATGGAAGTTGGTGTTGTAGCTTCTTCTGGTTGAGTTAACCCGGCCAGTTGTCGAGACTGAGATCGAGTAGTGATTCTTTCAGAAGAATGTTCTAAAATCAACTTCTTCTTTGTCGCTGGAGCAGGAGGCTCCTCACTTCTCTTTCTTTTTGCAGGAGATTTACCCACTTTCAGAGAGATACGCATTGCTGCATTTACTTCTTGAGGGAACATCATATCCCTCGAAACTTCCAAAGGAGCATCGGCTGGCTCGTGCACCTCATCATTTATAGGGATCGACAGAGCCATTCTTCCTTTCTTCAATCTCGTCGAAGAAGCGAAACTATCTGCGAGATTAAAATTCTCAGCAAAAGTGTTCGCGGATGTATAAAATACTGTATAAGTAAATAGCATCCTAGGACCATGAGTGCTATTTGCTGGCATCGAGAATATGGCCTTCGTATCACGGGCATTATAATAAGCCCAGGCTCGGGCCCCGTCTATCAAATAACCCTTGCCCTGGAGGCAGGTGATTGCATTCCCCACATGGAATTGATCATATCCAAACTGTCGAGCAAATCGGCTGGGGAGATATGGTTCTAAGTAACATTCCTCTTCGAACCGGTAAACCAGATGAGACGGTCAAATCGTCTTCAACCATTCAAAGGCTACACGGTTTAGAGGTTGCATCTTTGAGTCCACCATGTTTGTTGGCATCTGATCATATCCAGCAGGGAGAGGAGCACAACAAAAGTTCTATCCTCTAATCAGATTTAGAACATATCTACACTCGCTCAAAGAAGTGTACTTCCATTTTCCATGAGAGTACCTTCGCAGAAAGCTACCATCAACCGGTCCCATGCCGGGGTCTATTAAAGTGGGATAGTGGAGAAGCAACCATCCAAATAGATATGTGTATGGTAGTTCTAGGCGAGGGAACTCTTTCTCTCCTTTTGCTTTCAGCATCAAGTCGACATACAAACGAAGACTGGCATTTAATTTGCAAGTCATTGCTGATAACAGGTCCACCTTGTAGCCAAAGACTAACTTGACAGCGGCAAAAAGAACGCCGCGGTGAAAGCGATCCACAGCACTGGATCCGGGGACCACAAACCGTCGAAGCCAGTATGTCAGAAACCCTGCCAGTTGGGCTTCTTTTGACATGGGTCTATAACCCATTCTCAAATAACTCTCCAGATTGTCCCCTTTCTTTAAAGGAGGATATTCATAATCATCTTTCACTTCTTTATCAAAATTACCACTCTGTTCTATCAGCTTCATAACTTCTGTATTGCTCAAGGGTTTGAAGAAGTTAGGATAGCATTTGTCATTTTCCTTAGTCTTCTTCTCTTCTATGTGGTTAAGGAACAGATAGGGTAACCACTTCGAAGAATAACAGGTGTTGGCTGTAGCACTCTTATAAAACAAGGAGCAGATCTTGTAATAGCATAGCAGTTCCTCGAATACTGCCACCATCGCTGCATTTTCCTTTCTAAGTTTGTCCAACTCATCATTAGTTGGTACAAACTCTTCATATGGAGCGTCTGCCATTGGCAAGTATGAGATATATTTCATCTCGTGGAGTGCAAACCCAATTTCTCCACCAGGGGTCATGAAAGTTCCCGTTCTATAATTGTATCTTTCAGCCAAGGCCAAGAACATGTGTGGATTGGGTGCAAAACCATAAACAGTGGCGTGCACTGCTTGGTACAGATTGATCTATTGAAGTCTTTTTTCAAATATTGTCAGAATCCAATTGGCAATACAGTTCCATCTCCTGTAATCTGGATTCACCAATCCAGTTAATCTGATATCCTGTTCGGGGTACTTCCCTTCAGCTTTCGCAAACTCATTTGCAAATATCGGTGTTCTGACAGGCATCAACATAGAGGAGTTCTCTGGAGGAATGCAACCTGGTCTCAAGCCCCTCAACAAGACACTGTATCGATCAGAGGAGCTGTAGAACATATCCTTCTTATTTGGCCCCTTCTTCACGAAAATTTTCCCTGCACGGGCGTCTTGGAAAAGAGTGATGTTCCACTCCATCTTTCTTGGGTAGCTCGCATGAGCGTACCGGGATAAAGGGAGGCAACGGGCAATATCTGGTATGAAGAAAGACCTATCTTCCTGATGGACTATTCTTTCCTCCATCCTCGGCCTTGGTTGTGAGCTTTTCTCAAAAGCCTCACCAAACAAGAATAAAGGTTTCTTATGAATAACAGCGTCTGCTGATTCCAAGGGCTGTCCATTCATTAAACACAGTAGAGTCTCATTGTCTTGAGATATCAGAATCGCCTGGCGGGAGGTCGGTAGATCATACTGGGGATAATGAACATGGGAGAGATCCTCTTTATACTCAGACTCTGAAAGAGTTCCCTCAAAAATTTCATACTCTGGATCTTCTCTCACATTAACTGCATCAAAACAGAGAAAATAAAAATCAGTACAAATCAAGTCAAAGATTCTGTCATCAATTTGCACAAAATCAGAATGCGTAACATCAGATTGCGCAGCATCAGTTTGCGCAGACGTCAGACTGTGCGAATAAACAGCTATTAGTTTGCGCTGACTATCTCGCGCAAAGCAGCAGATTGCGCTGACTATCTCGTGCAAAGAAGCAGATTGCGCTGACATCTGCCAGCTCAATTCAACCGATTGCGCAGAAAGTCTCTCTTCATAAAAATGAAGAGTTAACTGATTTGTGCAACCAGAACCCTAAAAAGGGTGGCGCAGTATGATCGCATCTCTAAAAAGAGATAGATTTTTGAAGAACAGTAAGATTAAAACCCTAAAAAGGGTTTTTGATTCAAAATTCTCTACCTGACATTGCGGGGTATGCGGATTCATGACGAGAAGCTCGTCGTGCAACTCTGTCTGATGATTCGGCCGGGGCCTTGCCCTTATCGGCTGCGAAGGATCGTCGGGGCGCCATGAATATCGTCGGAGAAGGAAGTCGAAGTTCTCTCAGAAATTTTTTTCTCTCAAACACAAAGAAGGCAAAGTAAATAAATGAAACGAAGAAGAGAGCTATTTATAGTTTTCGAAAATGAAACGACCGTCTCAGTTTGCGCCTAAAATTGTGGACAATCCCTCAGATTGCGCAGCCAGCTCACATCATGCGCAAATTGATTCAAAATTCAAAATTCAAAGTATTTCAAAATTTTGAATAAGTTCAACTTTCGAAAACTTTGAAGGGGGACTTGTAGGTCCTAAAAAAATCAAATGGCACACATCAACAAAGTCAGAAAATCAAAAAATACAACTTTGTGATGACTTGCACAGACAACAGATTGCGTACCATTCAGATTGTGCAAGATCGATTGCGCACACTCTCAACTGCGCAAGCTGACGTGGCACAAGTCATCATTACCTGACACAATCAAATCTTCTGACAACTGACAGCACGGAGATCGAGGCGACCGTTCGTTTAAACGTGCAGCACGGCGCTCGAGGATAGCTGGCAGCGTAATCCAGGTCTGCGCAAATCAAGTTGGCGCAATCTATTTCCTGCGCAAATCAAGTTGGCGTAATCCAAAGTCTGTGCAATTTCATGTGCGCGTTCTACCAGTACAAATAATAAAGTACACGTGGCATTCATGCCATCAATTGCTCATTTCGTGGCAACTGCCTATGCACGATCATGCGCATTTCAATCAAATGATGCCATGTGTCCAAGACAGTTAGCCCATGATCCAGCAACTGCCTGCGCAGTCCATGGCTGCACAAACCAATTGTTGTGCAATCCATCATGCGCAGTCTAGAATAACTAAAAGTTAGTTATTTCTCAGAACTCTATAAATAGAGTTTCAAGTCTTCATTCAAGAGGATGACGAATCAATAATCAGAGATCAGAGAGTTCAGGAGTTCTTGCCCAAGTGCTGCTGCATTCTTCCGAGGCTTTTACCTTCAACTTCCGAGGCTTTCTGCCTTCAATTCTAGAGTTGTTTTCAACTTCAGAGGCTTCGTCTTCAGAGTTCACATCGTCCAAGGGATAAAACAATCGTCATCTAGATTGGATTCCTAAAGTTGTACCATTCCTAGAATTTAAATTGTAATCTTTTATAAAGTTTGTATCAATAAAGTTCTTCAACTTTTGTTTTTGCAAACACCATCAGTTGAAGATCAAGTCCGATGACGTATCAAAGTCTGCCTTCCGTACTCGATATGGTCATTATGAATTCCTAGTCATGTTGTTTGGTTTGACGAATGCCCCAGCCGCTTTCATGGATCTGATGAACCAAGTCTTCCGACCCCAAATCGATAAATTTGAAGTCATGTTCGTCGACGATATCCTTACATACTCAAAGAATCAAGAAAAGCATGCAGAGCACTTGAAGACGGTACTGCAGACTCTACATGAAAATAAATTATACGCTAAACGGAGTAAATGTGAGTTCTGGATAAGTAGCGTGACATTCCTCAGACACGTAATCTCTATCGAAGGCGACGCGGTGCACCCAAAAAAGATTGAATCGGTGGTAGATTAGAAACGACTTACCTCAGCTAGTGACATTCGAAGTTTCCTGGGATTAGCAGGCTACTACCGAAGATTCGTGCGTAGTTTTTCAAAACTAGCCTCGCCTATGACTCGCCTCTCCCAGATGGGAGTCATATTCCAATGGAGTGATGACTATGAATCCAGTTTTCAAGAGTTAAAGCAATGACTTGTCTCAGCTCCAATCATTGCACTTCTAGATGGTCCAGAAGACTTTCATATATTCAGTGACGTATCGGGAACTGGCCTCGGGTGCGTACTCATGCAGAAGGACGAAGTCATCTCCTATGCTTCACGGCAGTTGAAGCAACATGAGAAAAATTATCCGATATATGACCTAAAATTGGTGGCAATCGTATTTGTATTGAAACTCTGGCGGCACTACCTCTATGGTGTGGCTTTCAGAATCTATACAGATCATAAAAGCTTCAAATACTTGTTTATGTAATGAGTACTCAACTTACGACAACAATGTTGGCTGGAACTCATAAAAGATTATAAGCTAACGATAGAGTATATGCAGGACAAAGGAAACGTTATAGCCGATGCGCTGAGCAGAATGTTTATGGGATCACTGGCCTTAAATAATGAGTTATGGCGAGACCTTGAAGCGATGGATATCGAACTCGAAATTGAGTATCGATACCTACATCTAGCTCAGTTGAAGCTTGGGTCGACCTTATTTAGCAAAATAAAGATCGCACAGAAAGACAATTCATTTCTGAAGAAGATGCACGAGCTGATTTCAACAGGAATGACGATTGACTTTGCGGAAGACGTAGACAAAAAATACGACTAAAAGAAAGGCTCTGCATTCCTGAAACTGCCGAACTCAATTTTTTTTTGACAGAGATGCATTATGCGAAGTACTTGTTACATCCTGGAAGCACCAAAATGTACAAAGACTTGCGCATAAACTTTTAATGGCACGGCATGAAGGACGTAGCTACTTTCGTGTCACAGTATGGCATGTCAACAAGTAAAGACAGAACACCAAAGGCCAGGCAGAGAGCTGCAGAACCTCGCCATTCCTGAGTAGAAGTGGGACAACATCTTGATAGATTTTATTGTGGGATTTTTGAAGACGCTGCAGAAGAATGATACAATTTGGGTCATTATTGATAGATTGACCAGGTCGGCTCACTTTATCGCAATTACAATAGGATGGAGCGTCGGTCGGTTAGCACAAATCTATATCGATGAGATTGTTCGGCTACACGGGGTACCGGCCACAATAATTTCGGACAGAGATGGACGATTCCTATCACATTTCTGGACGAGCCTGTAAGCGACGATGGGGACCAAACTAAATTTTAGTATTGCATACCACCCCAGATAGATGGTCATATAGAGAGGGTTAATTAAATCTTAGAGGATATGTTGCGTCTGTGTGCGATCAATCTAAAGACTAGTTGGGATACGCATTTATCGCTTGTGGAGTTTGTGTATAACAACAGTTATCAGTCGAGCATTCAGATGGCTCTATATGAAGCGTTCTACGGAAGGAAGTGTCATTCTCCAATATGCTGGGATGAAGTCAGAGAGCGACAAGTGCTCGGACCAGAACTGGTGGAGCAGACCGTCGAAAAGGTCCGCTTGATCCGAGATAGACTCTGTATCGCGCAAAGTCGACAAAAGAGCTACGCAGATCTTCGTCGATGAACACTAGAATTTTTGGTCGGGGACCATATTTTTTTGAAAGTAACACCCATGCGTGGCATGATGCGGTTCGGCATTAAAGGCAAATTGAGCCCGAGATTTGTAGGTCCTTTCAAGATCATCGAGCGAGTTGCAACGATTGCTTATCGGATCGCACTACCTCCTGCCTTGGCTGAAGTGTACGATGTTTTCCACGTTTCACAACTTCGAAAATACTTGCACGATCCAAGTCACGTGGTTAGCTTCGATCAGTTGGAGCTACGCGTTGACTTGTCTTACTCGGAGGAGCCTATTCAAAATTTGGACTGTAAGAAGAAGGTATTACGAAATCCATCGATGTCCTTGGTCCGCGTGCTTTGGCAGAACCATTCAGTTGAAGAGTCGACGTGGGAGACGGAGGCAGAGATGAAGGAGAAGTACCCTTCGTTGTTTGTCTAATTTAAGGTCAGACCCTTATTCTTATTTTTTGGGATAAAACTTTTTCTTAGTGGTATATTATGTAGTGACCTGCTTCCGATAGGCGACGGACTCCGTAATATGCTTGCGCTGAGCCAGATCGATCAGGAACTTAGATGGCCATCTGACTCGATTGCTGGGCTTGATAAACGATAACTCCTTGCGGCATCGATTAAATCGATTTGGACGAATGTTACGAGAATTGATCCAATTAAAGGAACGACTTCTGTTAGAATAAGTCCTAGATGTAGCAGGCTGCGTCTCGGTGTTTGAGCTCTATATAAGAGTCCCTTCGATGGGACCGGACTGCTGTATGGTTTTTTTGGAGCTTTTGCCGCTTGGTTTTGATGAATGTATTTTTGTGTCGTTTTCTGAATACATTCTACGAATTTTGAAACGAAGGATTAAAGAAAGAATTCTGACTAAGTATTGGTGCCATTGTAGGAGCTCGAGTAACTGATGCTTGAACGTTGCAAAGCGCTCTGTCTATCGGCACGATCGATTACTTGGTGGGTGGTTCGGCCCTTCTTTTCTACTCTGTCCCGCAAACAAAATTCTTTTGCCTCGAACTTATTCAAATCGACTATGCCAAGTTAAATGCATGCTAATCCACTAAGATCAAGAATTCGAAAAAAATGTATCGATTTAGAGTAAATTACTCCAAAAATATAAGTTTCACATCGAAAAGAGGAAGTTTAAGGTTCTAGAAAAGCGATAGACTATTTCATGATCTGCAAAATGAAATGATGAAATGTTGGTTGCGGCATATAGTGCCTCGGGGAAATTTGGTGCCTACGGGACGCTAAATCAGAACATACAGCTTTGAGGAATAGAACTCTCGCATGAGTCAAAATGATAATGCTACTAAATACTGTCCGCGCTATGAAATCGATTTCATATATTAAACTAGTCATTCATTGGCATGGTCATGGACAACTTGTGCACAAGTTTGGCTTTCCTCGAAACGGTATTCCGGGGACCTGGAACCCAATTGACCTAGGGAAAATATGAGTCGTGCTTCGGTGCGAGTTATTGCGAGACTTCAAACGGGCTTGCAACCTGGATTGAAGGTGTGTCGTAATGTCGTGGATAACAGCATCCAATGTAATTACGACTTGCACTTCGTTGTAATCTATGAATGAAAAGCATATTTCTATCTTCCTAAATTGCGTGTTCAATTCTGATATGATTTATGAAGTTTCAACTTGATGTTTTAATAAAATGATCAAATATAACGTTCTTGCCTTGTACGAGTACAACTCCAGACTCATACGGCATCACGCCTTAGCGAGAATAATTGATTCGGCATAATAAGAACGAAGAAAACAGTTTGTCGAATCGGGATGTGACAACTAATATCCCGAATGATCTCACATTCTATATTTTCTAGACTCAATAGTAAAAATAGAGAAGAAAATGTAAAATGACTCGATCTTGAATTTTAATGCAATCTTGTCTGGATGATGATCCGATGTTCTTTACTAGCAGTAGGATGTAGATGTGGACATTCTTCGGTTTCGATTGCTATAGCCTGTAGCAGTTCATATATTTTGCATATCGACTTAAGTTATCATTGATTATCAAAATCAGGTGTGACCATTTAGCCAATAGGCCAACACAAATATCAATACTTGTACAAATATCCATAAATTTTCAAGCACAATTATTGATAATAATGTACAAGATGTATCAATACAAAATAGAAGCGTAACTGGAATTAAAACAAAATCGAATACCATCTCACCATTTTGCCAGAAGTGAAAAGAAGAGATGTAGTTTTGGGTAATGTCATTCAACGGTACATATCCTAATATCTGTACTAGCACAACCCACCAAATTCTAATTACATACAACACATTTCTCATAGTGTAAACTCATTTGATGCTATAATTCCAATTCTATACAATTGGTGCATTTAACTATCATGATACACATTCTGCAAACTCTTACCCATTAATACACCCACTAAGGTTTTATACATAACCAACACCTCATAATTGGGTACTGATTTATACTCAGAAAAAGACCCAAACTGACACAAGAACAATAGAAAACTGATACTAGCAATTACACATATACACCACACTGGCACATGTTTTTTGAACACGAACACATATACACACACTGGACACAGGTGCCCGCAAGGAAACTGCTGCCTAAAATAGACTACATGACACTCACTGATACTAAAAATATATTATCTACTGCAGTACATTAACTACACACTGGAATTACTATCTTCATACTGCACAAGACACTCTACTAGTTATTGAAACTGCTCGCTCACCAATTACCTCTTTCCTATTAATACGATCAGTTTTGATTAAAACAACTCCATTTACATATGAAACTGCAAAAAAGTTTGAGAAAAAGATACTTACGTATGTACATCATCTTCATAGTAACCTTGGAAAATTATAGAACCCCCCTGACATAAATTTTACCTCGAGGGTAAGGTTGGTCATCAGATATGTAATTCATTTCAGGAACATCCACAAGCTTGATTTCTCCAAAAGGAAGCAAATGAAGGTTCACCCAAAAATTCATCCATACATGATTTTATTCCACATTAAATAGCGATAGAGAAACTTAAAGAACACGAGGCATCAGTTTTTTACTTTTGCTTGCAATATGGTCTACTACTGATATGAGATGAAATATCTTAGCCAGACTTAAAATTACATTAAAAAACAAAAATCAACTATATAAAGAAGAACCAGGATCAAACAGTCGATGGTATTATAAAGTGATAATATTTTGTATTTTACCAGACAAATAGACAAGTTCGTAAGTGTAGAATGAATGATTGTCAGCAGCATAAACAAAGTTTGATCTACTAGATGGGTGGGGTGGAGTTTTTTTTGGGTGGAGGTGGGGGTGACATGCATTTATAGAAAAAATAAGCACCAAAAGGTAGGAGCAAATAGCAATAATCAGATGGTGTTATCTATCATACATGACTATAACATCTCAGGATAGCAGCATCTAATGAAATACAAGCAAATAACAAGTATGTACCCTTATTTATTTTTCCAGATTTGAGAATAAAGAAAAATGTTGTAAGCTATGAGAATCTATAAAACAGGAAACTCAAGGTCTAATGTAGCAGCAACTGCACTTGTTATGGGATGAGAAAACTAACATTCTTATTTAAATTGTCATCCTAATCCATTATACTTATAACACAAGATGTTTCTGCCATAGGGCTATTTGCCAGTTCAATCCAACAGAGAAAGCTCACCACAAGTAGGATTCAGAGAGCTAATATGACCAGTTAAATTGTCGTCCTCATCCATTGTACTTATAACACAAGATGTTTCTGTCATTCCATAATCTTTCATAACTCGACCACCAAAGCATATAAAATATGTTATATCCTTTCTTAATTGAAATAAAAGAAATAGAAATCAATGGAAAAGATATGTACATATATATTTTTTAATCAGCAAAATATGTACATACTACATAAACAGTGACACATGATTCGTACTCATCCCCCAAGAGAAGAAACAAACTTACACTTTCAAAAAATCTATGACATCTGGAGACAATAGAGAGGCACATGAGGACATAAACAGTACTCGTCTCCTTAGTCTCTCTCTCTAATTTTATTGAATACTAGTTTGTCCCACAAGGAAGATGGACTCTACCTGCAAATATGGAACTGTTGGCCCATTCCATGGTCACACCCGATTTCGATAATCAACATACACTTAAGTCAATACACAAAATATAGAAAATGCTGCTAATCATTTCAGGATACATGAAATCAAATTCAACGGACGATGTACTGCATCAAACAAAGCGTCAACATCATCAAATCTTCAGAAGACTCATTTCTCATTTTATTCTGTATTTTATATTTTATTGAGTCTAGGATTTATTTTGTAAAATCAGTTTTGGTAATACTGGCTTAGGGTTAAAACTGTCCACATTCCAAAAGCCTACCTATTTACCATTCGTATTTCATTTACAAAACATTTCAAAAACATATTTTAAAAATAGCCTTTACAAATGATTTTACAAATAACCAAAAACATATTTTGGAAACTGTTTTTACAAATGATTTTCAAATATCTCCTGACAGAACTCGTAACCGAGTTCGGCCCGAGTTCGGTCCGAACTCTGACCGAGTTCGGTCAAAAATGATTCAAACTTCTGTTGCCTCTAAATCAGCGAGCAACGTCTCTTTGCGAGATATTTGCATCCGAACTCTTCCCGAACTCTGTCCAAGTTCGGTTCGAGAAAACACCTATAAATAGAGAAGAACTTTTTATTTCAAATCATTCATTCATTCTTCATTCTCTCTTCTCTACTACTCAAGTGTTTTCAAACGATCTAAGATTTTCAAATCATACCTATACATCTCTTAGCCAAAAGCCAGTACTATTAGAGTTGATTTAGAATCTTTTGGTGTTTTAAGAGTTGTAAAGAGGTCGTTCCAAGTTCAACAACTTTTCCTGTTGTGGAGCTGGTCGTGCGCTCGTCACCAAGCACGGTGTGTGTTGTGGAGCTGGTCGTGCGTTCGTCACCAAGCACGGTGTTGTAAGAGACTGCAAGCTCTCAGTTAAAGCTTGTGCCATAGTGGATTAACATCGAGCAAGAGTACTCGAGACTGGATTAGTCCTCTCAGAGGGATACCAGTATATATCGCTGTGTCACTGAGTTTGAATTTTTTATCTTTATTTACTGTCTTTTATATCTCTGCCATAGTTTAATTTTTAATTGGTGATTATTTTCCGCTACACACACACTCTATTCACCCCCCCTCTAGAGGTGCTCAACGGTCCTACAATTGGTATCATAGCTGGTTATATTCTTATATAACATACCTTAGAGAGTATATATATATGGTAGCCGTGAAATCTATATTCAACGGTGAAGGGCAATCCACAAATAGACCTCCCCTATTTGATGGAACAAATTATACCTACTGGAAAACACGAATGACTTTCTTTCTAAAGTCTCTCGACTTTGATCTTTGGTCAATAGTCATTGATGGTTATAAGAAACCAGCACCAACAGTGGTTGAAGGCCAGCTGGTGGAAAAGACCCATGATAAGTACACTGAAGCTGAAAAGGCTAAAGCTAGCCTAGATGCTCGTGCCATCAATGCACTATTCTGTGCAATTGATAAAACCGAGTTCAACAGAGTTTCAACCTGTAAGACGTCTCACAAAATTTGGAAACTCCTTGAGGTAACCCATGAAGGGACTTCCCAAGTGAAGGAATCCAAAATTAGTAGACTGACACAGGAGTATGAATCTTTTAAGATAAAACCCGGTGAGTCAATTACACAGATGTTTACTCGTTTCCTTGATATAACTAATCCTTTACAATCTCTTGGTAAGGATTACATCAATCACGAGAAGATCAGAAAAGTGCTGCGGGCTCTAACAAAGAACTGGAATCCAAAAGCCACAGCAATCATTGAAGGAAACGATCTCACCACTATGACTCTGGAAACGCTGATGGACAAACTCATGACCCATGAACTCGACTTGCAAGATTTTGAAGAAGCAACACCAAAGGAGAAATCTATTGCCTTCAAAGCTCAAGCAAGAAAATCAACATACAATGATTCCGATGAAGAATCGTCAAGTGGTGATGAACGAGCCCTACTTGTGAAGAACTTCAAGAAATATCTAAAGTTCACAAGCAGAAAGAAGAAAGATGTCCAAGAAAGCAACGAAGATGAAACTATATGCTTTGGATGCAAGAAGTCAGGGCATATGAAGAAGGACTGTCCAACCACCAAGAAAAGCAGTCCATACGATAGATCAAGATCAAGCAGAAAAGCAACATCTGGTCGAAAGTATGCCAACACAAGCATCTGGCACGAAAGCGATGCCAGTGATACAGAAGAAGAAGACAGACCCTACAGCAATACAAATGTTTGTCTCATGGTATTTGATAAGGTATCATCTAACCCTTTGTTTGATGATTTTACTTTCGATGAATTAGAGAATGCCTTTAGCAAACTACTTGAAGATCACAAAACTGTGCTCGACAAGTATAAGCAATCTCGAAAAGAGATTAAGGCACACATAACCGAGATAGCTAGACTGTCCAATCTGATTGAAGATATTAAAGAGACATCTACTACCGGTAAAACGGAAGAGATAGCCAAACTCAAGGTAGACTATCATGAGGCTATCCTCAATATTGAAAAGAAAGAAAGGGACTATGTCAAAGTACAAAAGCTTTATGACATAGAGAAGAAGATGCACTTAGTAACTGAACAAAGACTCCTAGATATGACTGCTAGATACGAAGAGTCTATTACGATTTCTAAAAAGTTAGAAATCAAGTTAGGCAAACAGGCAATACCTGTGACACAGCCTAAGATTAGTCCTAATGCTAAGCATACACCTAAAAGGACTAAACACAAGAAAGCACAGAAGAAACACGAACATCATCATGCTTTCACTTATAGGTTCTCCAAACAAAATAAGCTTGCAAACACAGTTTCTACCACTAAAGTGACTTGCACATATTGTGGTACGCACGGACACATATCACAATATTTTCTTGCAAGAAAGCTTGTTGACAACCATACTTTAGTCTGGAGACCTAAAGCTAATCTGAGTGGACCCTTCAGAAAATGGGTACCAAAGGATTTATCTACTTGTCTTGTAGGTGGACCCTCAACCCTCTCATGCTAGAAGCAAATGGATCCTCGATAGCGGACATTCGTGACACATGACTGGTGATGCATCTTTATTCGCTACGCTATCGATGAAGAAAGAAGGATACGTCTCCTTCGGAAATAACTTGAGAGGTGATATAATAGGTAATGGTACTGTAGGTATTTCTCCTTATCCAATAATAAAGGATGTTTGTCTAGTAACTGAATTGAAACATAACCTATTGAGCATAAGTCATTTGGCAGATAATGGTTATGGTACCAATTTTGTGAAAGATAAATGTACCATATATGATATGTTATCTGGTGATCCCGTACATAAAGGGATTAGAGAAGACAACATTTATGTTTTCTTTTTGGAGAATACTAATAATGCAGGAAGGTGCCTAGTAGCCAATCAAGATGAAAGCTGGCTATGGCACATGAGACTAGGACATGCAAATATGGATACTATCTCATGTCTAAATACAAAGAAGTTGGTAAGAGGACTCCCTGAAATTCCATTCAAGAGAGATATGGTATGTGCTGACTGCGAAAAGAACAAAGCACATAGGTCTACTTTTAAATCCATCAACGCTGTAAGTACTTCGAGACCTTTGCAGTTAATTCATATGGATTTATTTGGTCCTAGTAGAGTCGCTAGTCTTGGCGGTAAGCTCTACGCTTTTGTTATTGTTGATGATTTCTCTCGATTTACTTGGGTTTATTTCTTATCAAACAAAAGTGATACAATTTTTGAATTTCAGATATTTTGCAAAAAGGTACAAAACGAAAAAGGCTTCATGATTACTCGTATCCGAAGTGATCATGGTGGCGAATTCGAAAATTTTGATTTCAAAAAGTTTTATGATGATAGTGGATATTACCACGAATTTTTTTGTCCTAGAACTCCCCAACAGAATGGTGTTGTAGAGCGGAAGAATCGTACTCTAAGCGAAATGGCTAGAGTCATGCTGAATCAGTATAATCTTCCTAAATATTTTTGGGCAGAAGCTGTTAGTACAGCCTGTCATGTTTTAAATAGGGTATTAATTCGACCAATCTCGAAGAAAACACCATATGAGCTTTGGCTTGGAAGAATTCCAAACATTTCTTATTTCAAAGTTTTTGGTTGTCGCTGTTTTATCCTGAACACCAAGGATAACTTAGGAAAGTTCGACTCCAAAGCAGATGACAGGATATTTCTCAGATATGCTGCTAAGAGTAAGGAATATATAATTTTTAATAAAAGATCTATGATTGTTGAAGAGACTATTAATGTTACCTTTGATGAGTTAAATAGTCACAGATCTAGCGACAGTGATAATAAAGATACACATACAAAGACTAAGAAAAGTTCTGAGAAAGATCTGACCCAAGAGGCAAGGACTGATAAAAGTTTTGAAGATGCAGGAACTGAGAAGAGCCTTGTGAAAGATATGGCCCAAAGATTTGAATCATTAAGATTCAAGCCAGATCATCCAAAAACTCTCATTATAGGTGATGTATCCAAAGGTGTAAGTACACGTTCATCTCTTAAAGATTCTGAATTAGCAGCAAATGTAGCATTTATTTTAAAAATAGAACCTAAGAATGTAGATGATGCTTTTACTGATGAGTTTTGGATTTCTGCCATGCAAGAGGAACTTAATCAATTTGAGAGAAACCAAGTTTGGGAACTTGTTCCTAAACCAATTGGTCAATCTATAATTGGTACCAAATGGGTGTTCCAAAATAAACTCAGTGACGATGGACAAGTTCTACGCAACAAAGCACGTCTAGTGGCACAAGGTTATAATCAAGAAGAAGGAATTGATTATGATGAGACCTATGCTCCTGTTGCTAGACTAGAAGCCATCCGCATGTTTTGTGCATTTGCATGTTTTAATGATTTTAAACTTTTTCAAATGGACGTGAAAAGCGCATTTTTAAATGGATTTTTGAAAGAAGAGGTTTTTGTGAAACAACCTCCTGGTTTTGAAGATTTTCAAAAACCTGATCACGTCTTCAAGCTTAAGAAAGCACTTTATGGACTCAAACAAGCACCTCGTGCTTGGTATGAACGCCTAAGCGCCTTCTTACTTGATAATGGATTTTCGAAAGGAAAGATTGATACTACTTTATTTATTAAATCCATGAATGATGATATTCTTCTAGTGCAAATTTATGTAGATGACATTATATTTGGTTCTACTAATGAAAAACTCTGTCAAGATTTTGCCAAGTGTATGCAGAGTGAATTTGAGATGAGTATGATGGGAGAGCTAAACTTCTTCCTAGGACTTCAAATCAAACAGCACTCGAACGAAACATTCATCAACCAAGCTAAATATACGAAGGATATACTGAAAAAGTACGACTTCGAGAATGTAAAGCCAATCGGGACGCCTATGGCTACATATATAAAGCTTGATGCTGATGAAAGTGGCAAACCTGTCGATCAGCGTAAGTATCAAGGTATGATTGGTAGTTTATTATACTTAACTGCTAGTCGCCCTGATATTATGTTTAGCGTTTGCATTTGTGCACGTTATCAGGCAAACCCTAAGGAATCATATCTTAGTACCGTTAAGCGTATCTTCCGATACCTTAAAGGAACTTCTACAGTTGGCTTATGGTATCCCAAAACCAAATCCTTTGACCTTATAGGTTACTCGGATGCGGATTTTGCTGGATGCAAAGTGGACCGTAAAAGTACAAGTAGCACATGTCATTTCTTAGGAAAGGCCTTAGTCTCTTGGTTTAGCAAGAAACAAAATTCAGTAGCATTATCAACAACTGAGGCTGAGTATATCGCCGCAGGACGTTGTTGTGCTCAAATTTTGTGGATGAAGCAAACCTTAGAGGACTACAATCTGCACTACACTAATGTTCCTATTTATTGTGACAACACTAGTGCTATAAATCTGACTAAGAACCCTATTTGTCATTCACGCACAAAGCACATAGAAATTAGACATCATTTCCTTCGTGATCATCAACAACACGGGGATATCTGCCTAGAATGTATTGACACTGATCATCAACTAGCAGATATATTCACTAAACCATTGGCTGAAGACCGTTTTAACATTTTGAGGCGTGAGCTCGGCATTCTTGAATTCTCAGACTCATAATGTATATGGTAATTAAAATTGAATTTATGACTTGATACTTTATTATTTATTTAACGAAAATTATTTTTGGGTATAAACTTAAAAAGGGTATGTCTGTCACCACGACTACGGTCGAAGCGAAGCGGTATTTAAGTGTTCCCCAGTGAACCTCCGTTAGCTGGGACAACCCCTACAGTTAACCCAAAAATAACAGTCGTTATTTAATATTACAGTCAAACTTATTAAATTCTACTTTTAAACCTACCAGAATGCATTGACTGTCTCGAGAATGCAATCTCGGCCCGAACTCTGACCGAGTTCGGACCAAATTCGGACCGAGTTCGGTCAGCGCTGTATTAATTCCAGAACCGAACAGCCGGCCCTAGTGCCTATAAAACCCATCTTTTATTCCACTTTCTCCACACAACAACTCGTGGAAATCACTCCTCTCTTCCTAGAAGCTTCTCCTCCTTCATCCTAGCAAGGTTCCGAAGAGATCTAGTGGGCGATCATCTTGTTCCTCCTTCATTTTTCTTCAAAAAGATACTTTCTCTCTACTTTCTCGGGGCCCCCAAGCGTCATAGAGGAACCACTTCCCAAGGTGCCTCCTCTTCTTCTGAATACACCCCTGCTAGTCTATTCAGTCCAGCACGACCTAGAGATCCCGATGAATATGACTCTACTTTGTTCCCGGACAAAGATTTTTTGGATCTCTGGTTCGACTCTTTTTCTGGTCGTCGTATTTGTACTGGAGCTTTTGTAAATTTTACTACTTCCTTTGAGTACGCTCCAACTTTTGACCAACTTGGGTACCGAGATTTCTTCGAGGTACAAGAAAATATTTATGACAACGTCATCCGTATGTTTTACTGCAACCTGCAAGTAAAACCAAACGGAAATTTCTATTCTTGTGTTGCTGGGCAAGAATTGGAATTTAGCGCCACCGACATCAGCGAATTCTTCCATATTTCTGATCTTGGTGATGCCTTGGTTGACATCTATCATATTCAATTCCCTGTTGATGTCACTCTTGCTTCCTTCAGGGAACTAATCTGTCATCCTAACCCTGTTCTCCATAGAATTTTTGCCAAAAATTTGAACCAAACCTTCTATGAACTTCATCATATGGTTTTCTCCGTCCTTCTTCCAAAGAAAGGTTCTATTGATGAAGTAACCTTTATGGAACTATCTGCTTTGTATCATATTCACTTTGGCATCCCATTCTCTATTCCCAAAACTGTAATGTCCTGGATGCTTAACTGCAGAAATGCAGGTAGGAATCTAGTATATCCAATGCACTTAGCTTCTATCTTTCGACGTTTCGAGATTGATCTTGAGACGTGTGCCATCTCCTCCACTCCTGTCGAGCTGACTAGATCTCATCAATTTCCTGCTCTACCTCTGCCTCCTAGAGCTCATCCTGCTCCAGCTGCTGATGCTGAGGTCCCTCCTGCTGATGCTCCTCCTGCTCCGGCCCCTATCCCAGGATTTGATCAGACGTTCTATTAGCGCTTTGATGACTTTGTTGCTGTCTCTATGCAACGTCATCTGGATTCGGAGTTCCGGCGCATTTCTCAGGCCCAGGTGCTGAGGAATGGCATTGCTGACCTCCACTACAGCCTGGCTCATGATCCTGTCCATCCAGTCACCATCTTACCTCACCCTACCTTTCCGGGTCCTTGATTTACTGATGAGGCTTCCTTTCAGTATTTCGACCCGACTACAGCCTACTTTCCTCATGAGGCTCCTGGTGCAGACAACCCTACGATGTGACGTGGATTCAACTATGGGCTAGTAGACATTTGTTAGATGATGATCAGTTGATGTAGTTTTTTTTTATTTCATGTCTAAACTGATTAGTTAGACATTTTCAGTTGTACTTTTGGATTATTAGTGAAAATTTTTATGACTGTTTCAGTTTATTATGAGCTGTTTCTTTCTATATTAGTTGTTTCCATATGTCTTATGCTGTGATTTTGTCTTTTTGCTTCACTTTGTCTTGTGTTTGTCTATTGTTGGCTTCACATATTACGGGGGAGCCAAGTCATTTTACTACTTGACAAAGGGGGAGAAAAAGAGTACAATACCAAAAAGTAAAGCATATACAAATCCAAAAACAAAATCAAAACATCTCATTTTTTCAGGTACTTTGTATTTTGTTCTATTTCATATAAATATATTTTGGTATAGACTCAAGTTTGTCAATTATCAAAATGGAGGAGATTGTTGGCCCATTCCATGGTCACACCCGATTCGATAATCAACATACACTTAAGTCAATACACAAAATATAGAAAATGCTGCTAATCATTTCAGGATACATGAAATCAAATTCAAAGGACGATGTACTGCATCAAACAAAGCGTCAACATCATCAAATCTTCAGAAGACTCATTTCTCATTTTATTCTGTATTTTATATTTTATTGAGTCTAGGATTTATTTTGTAAAATCAGTTTTGGTAATACTGGCTTAGGGTTAAAACTGTCCACATTCCAAAAGCCTACCTATTTACCATTCGTATTTCATTTACAAAATATTTCAAAAACATATTTTAAAAATAGCCTTTACAAATGATTTTACAAATAACCAAAAACATATTTTGGAAACTGTTTTTACAAATGATTTTCAAATATCTCCTGACAGAACTCGTAACCGAGTTCGGCCCGAGTTCGGTCCGAACTCTGACCGAGTTCGGTCAAAAATGATTCAAACTTCTGTTGCCTCCAAATCAGCGAGCAATGTCTCTTTGCGAGATATTTGCATCCAAACTCTGCCCGAACTCTGCCCGAGTTCGGTTCGAGAAAACACCTATAATAGAGAAGAACTTTTCATTTCAAATCATTCATTCATTCTTCATTCTCTCTTCTCTACTACTCAAGTGTTTTCAAACGATCTAAGATTTTCAAATCATACCTATACATCTCTTAGCCAAAAGCCAGTACTATCAGAGTTGATTTAGAATCTTTTGGTGTTTCAAGAGTTATAAAGAGGTCGTTCCAAGTTCAACAACTTTTCCTGTTGTGGGGCTGGTCGTGCGCTCGTCACCAAGCACGGTGTGTGTTGTGGAGCTGGTCGTGCGCTCGTCACCAAGCACGATGTTGTAAGAGACTGCAAGCTCTCAGTTAAAGCTTGTGCCATAGTGGATTAACATCGAGCAAGAGTACTCGAGACTGGATTAGTCCTCTCAGAGGGATACCAGTATATATCGCTATGTCACTGAGTTTGAATTCTCTATCTTTATTTACTGTCTCTTATATCTCTGCCATAGTTTAATTTTTAATTGGTGATTATTTTCCGATGCACACATACACTCTATTCACCCCCCCCTCTAGAGGTGCTCAACGGTCCTATAGGAACGTTGACAAGAAGTATTCCTGCATTGAGAATAAGTAAATGAACCAACACCACTTAACAACTAATAATAAAAGGCTTTATCTTTTCTTTGAGACTAAACAGTAGGAAAAAAATCACTCTGGGTCCACTAATATATTTAATGAAACATAAACAGAGAAACAAAAGCGCTTAATTGACTTGAATATTAAGAATGTTAACAATCTTGATAACTAAAGAAGAATCACATCATGCAATCAATTAATATTGCAATGGGTCTTGAATATTAAGAATGATAACCATCTTGATAAGTAAAGAAACACATATAGAAATCACTTATATAATATTGCAATGGGTTGAGCTCTTATAGTAGGACAAACATGCAGTCTCACTATGATTGTTGTAAAAAGTTGGGTTGCATAGCACGAAAGGACATGCAAATCGTTCCAAATTAACAAGTGTATGTCAATATATAATATAAGTAATATCAAAGTCTGTTAATATATAATATAGGTAATATCAAACAAAAATCGTTAAGCTTCTACTTGATTCTTTAAGCTAAGCTCCATCCATCCCAACCATGGAGGGCAAGTAAATTCATGTTTGTAATTTATTGCTAAGCAGACTAAAAGTCAAGATGGGATACCAAATGACAAATGACAATTGTACAAAACTAATACTAAGTGCCTGCTTGGTCCATAAAACCAGAGCTACTTACTAGAAAGAATTATGCAAATTATTTTTCTTCAATAAATATAAGATATTTTAGCCATTATCTCTCCAAGATAAATGTAAAGTTAAAAGATTTGAAGCGACTTGAGCACAAGAATAAAGTTCCTCGCCTCTAGTATGGAATTCTAGCAGTCGACGTACTGAATGAACTACATCAAATTAAGGTCTGTGGTATTTCATCAAACTAAATATGCCTATCATCAAACATGTCGTGGACATGGGGATATACGTCGATGCAAGCATAGGTTACATACAAGATGGCAATGCTAAGATCAGTAGGGACTAGGACTTTTCCTCTAGTCGGGAGTTTGGTCTCTACAACAATGAAAATATAGAACCTTCATGATTCTCCACTCTTAAGACTTCTCCAATCACAAGCTTTGAACGACGATCAAACCTTGAGAACTAAAATACTTACAACATGCGATGAACATAGGAAACAAAATATAAAAAAGAGCAAGATACAACCGCTCTCCGCTAGATGCGTTAGAGATCCATCGGCTGACAAGTGCCATATCCAAATCCATGTGTCCGCGGAGCAGACTAGTGACCTCCATCGCTCCGTTGCCGTAGCTAGCCGACCTTGCCACGAGGGTTGCCTTCCCAAATGCTGGAACCCTAGGCGATCTCTATCAGGCAGAGTGTTTTCCGAATTAGGAAGTTGGGAATTTTATAGAGAGACACGATCAATTTGCATATAGGGTTCCAATTGGACTTCCAAGATAACTCACTAGAACCATAGGCAAACTGGAGTAGTGGGGGAAGCGGGAGAGGAGGCGGAGGTCTATGGTTTGGACGGGAAGGAGAGGAGGTAGCTGTGGACAGAGAGGATGATGATGGAGGTTAGGGTATCAGTGGAGAGTTTGGGAATAAGGGAGAGGAGGTTGGCCCATTAGTCATGGTGAAACCTAATTTTAATAATTGATCAAACCATGTCTCGATATAAGGACTACTTAGACAACTGCTAAGAACTGGTACTACTACCATTTAAGACTTGAAGCCAGTTTGCCATTGAGTATGTATTTCCTTTGTCCATGTAATTTTTATAATTTATTGAGCCTAGAAATATGATGTACACCGAGTCGTACTGGCAAATAGGATACCCCAAAATATTTTCAAAATATCTTTGTTTTGAAAATAGCCCATTTACAAAAAGCTCATAACTACTTGACTTTTCAAAAAGCCCAAAATTCGATTTACAAAACCCTAAAAATCAGCTCTGGACACCGAGAGAATTCGGCCCGAATTCGGCCCAAATTCGTCCCGAGTTCGGTTGGTGGCTCGTTGGATTTTGAGCTTGGTCTCCCCGCAGTTACGAATGAAATGACTATTTGCTGAGATTCTCTCAAAAATTCTGTCCAAATTCTGCCTTTGGAAAACTTATAAATAGAGAAGAATTTTTATGATTTCAACACACCTCTCTCTTCTCTTCTCTCGAAGCCTACTACGATATTCTAAAGTGTTCTAAGTTTTTTTATTTTCAAATCCTAAGCCAGTTAAAATTCTTTAGTCGATTTGTTAGTACAGTACAATTTAGAATTTTTAGAGTGATTATAATCAAAGGCTTGATTGAAGAAAGACACTTCACAATTGAAGTTGGTCGAGTACTTCTGATCAAAGCTCGCATTGTAGAAGTTGTAAGAACTTTGCATGAAAACTTGCGATATTTTTCCATAGTAGATTTCAACTGGAAGCTAGAGTTCTTCCGACTGGACTAGTCCTCACAAGAGGAAAACCAGTATACATCATTGTGTTTGTGTTTGCTCTCTGCTCTCTACTTTTTATTTACATATCTATGATATATATATTCTGTGACCTTGTTGCTAATGATCTTGAAATAAGCTAATTTTTTTGTTGCCTACTCTATTCATCTTCCTTTAGAGTATATCGCTTTACATTTCATTCCTACAATTGGTATCAGAGCAGTTTACAAAGATAAAGCAAGGTAACATTGTTATTATATTCTTATTTATATAGCTGTTACATAGATCATTATATCACACATGGCAACTATAAAATTCACAAGTGAAGGCTAGGCCACAAACAGACCCCCACCGTTTGATGGTATAAATTACACATACTCGAAAATATGCATGAGTTTCTTCTTAAAATCTTTATATTTTAACTTATAGTCTATTGTGATTGATGGCTATAAAAAGCCTCCTCGTATTCTTGTTGATGGAGAGTTGGTTGAGAAACCCCATGACAAGTATACAGAAGCTGAAAAAAATAGGCCAGTCTTGACCCACGTGCTATTAACGCTTTATTTTGTGCCATAGACAGGACTAAATTTAACAAGATGTCTATATGCACAACATCCAATAAACTATGAAAACTTTTCGAAAATGCACGACACAAGTCAAGGTGTCAAAGATCAGTCAACTTACTCAGGAGTATGAGGCATTCAAGATGAAGCCAAACGAATCCGTCACTCAGATATTTACAAGATTTTTGGATATTGTAAACCCTTTTGTCTTCTCTAGGCAAGGAATACAATAACCATGAGAAGATTCACAAACTTCTACGAGCTCTCACGAAGAACTGGATTCCAAAGGCTAATACAATTATTGAAGGAAACGACCTCACTACTATGTCTCTTGAAACACTCATGGGTAAGCTACTCACTCACGAGCTGGAACTTCAAGACTTTGAAGAAGTTACACCAAAGGAGAAGTCAATCGCCTTCAATTCTCAACACAGAAGATCTGTTGAAGATGATTTCGACGACAGTGACTCTGACTCTGAAGATCAAGCTCTCATAGTAAAGAAGTTCAAGAAGTTTATGAGATTCAACCAAAGAACAAAAGGGCACAACAGCAATAATAGCAACAATGAAGAAGATCCAATTTGTTACGGTTGTAAGAAGAAATGACACATCAAGAAAGATTATCCGACAACATCATCATCAACCAGGAAAAGTAACAAGTATGAAAAGGGTTACCTGAAAAAAATCTACATCCAGGAGATATGCTAACACAAGTATATGACATGAAAGTGAAGCCAGCGACTCAGAAGATGAATAATCAGACGACGCTGTAAATGTATGCTTAATGGCATATTATCAGGTAAACACTAACCCTCTGTTTGATAAATATGATGATTTTACCTTTCAACATTTAGGTGAAGCTTTTAGTGACCTCTTAGGTGACTACAGAAAATTACATAGCAAATACCAAAACTTTAAGAAGGTACTCAAAGAGTACAAAGGTGAAATAGGAAGACTTAATAACCTACTAGCTGAGATTAGAAGTAATAATAATTCTAGTGAGGTATGTGAGCTTTCTTCTGTTAAGTTCCAATTACACGAGACCACAAGACCATTACCAAATTAGAGGAAGACTTACATAAAGAGAAGAAAAGTCTTCAGCAAGCACTAGTCAGAAATGATGCACTCACTGCTAACTATAATACACTGTATGACACTTCCAAAAAGTTGAAAATTAGGTTAGGAAAATAGCTTGAGGTTGTTGCTTCCTACCCTAACACATATCACTTACCGAAACACTGGAACACTGTCAAACCCAACACTGTCAGACCAAACCCAACCGAATCTTTGCCCAAGAAGACTAATAGGCATGCATTTTATTACAAATATCCAATTAGAAGACCAAGACCTACCAATCATGCACAACATACTGCATCTAACACTTAATATGCTAGATGTCATTATTGTGGCACATTAGTCATATCTCTCCTGTATGTAGAGTGAGAAAGCTAGTTTATTTAAAGTTATATGCATAGATACCAAAGACTAACATTTCAGGACCCTACAAGAAATGGGTACCAAAAGTTTCATCTGCAAATTCTTTTGTAGGAGGAACACCCTATGAATGCTAGAAGCAAATAGATTTTTGATAGCAGTTTCTCACGACACATGACCGGTGACGCTTCATTATTCACAACACTGTCGCAGAAGAAAGAAGGATACGTCTCATTCGGTAATAATCTTAAAGGGTATATAGTAGGTATCGACAATATTGGTAAGACTTCATATCCTATGATTAAAGATGTCTTTCTAGTAACCGAGTTAAAATATAACATACCCAGCATAAGCCATTTAGCTGATCATGGTTATGGTATTACCTTTGTCAAAGACAAATGTACTATAGTTGATAGCTCAACTGGTAGTACTATCTTTGAAGGTAGTAGGGAAGACAATATATATGTTTTCTATCTGTTGGAAGATACTAGCAAAGAAGTTTGATGCTTAATTGCCAAGAATGATGAGAGTCAACTATGGCATATGAGACTCGGTTATGCAAATATAGACACAATTTTGAGACTATCCACGAAGAAGTTGGTACAAGGCTTACTGGACATCACCTTCAAGAAGGTTACGGTATGTAGTGAATGTGAAAAGAACAAAGCTATCCACATTTAAGTCCAAAAATGCTGTAAGTACCACTAGACCTCTACAATTACTTCATACGGATTTATATAGGCCTAGTAGAAGTACTAGCCTAGGTGGTAAGTTATATGCTTTTATAATAATAGATGATTTCTCTAGATATACGTGTGTATTTTTTTTCACGCAAAAAAGATAGATTGTCTGAATTCGTCTCTTTTTGCAAGAAAGGTCAAAATGAAAAAGGATTCATGACCACTCTTATTTGAAGTGATCATGGCGGCAAATTTGAGAATACAGGATTTAAGCAATTTTGTGACACACACGGTTATCTGCATGAGTTCTCTTTTCCTAGGAATCTATAACAAAATGGAGTTATGGAACGTAAGAACATGACTCTATCTGAAATGGCTAGAGTTATATTAAACTAGTTTAGTCTACCTAAATACTTTTAGGCTGAAGCTGTCAATACAGCTTGTTATGTTCTCAATAGGGTTCTAATTCGACCTAAATCGAAGAAGACTTCCTATAAGTTATAGTTTGATAGAACACCCTCAGTTTCTTACTTCAAAATCTTTGGTTGCAAATGCTTTATTCTTAATACTAAAGATAATTTAGGAAAGTTTGATGAAAAGGCTGATGAAGATATATTTTTAGGTTATGCGACTAAAAGCAAAGGTACCGAGTCTTCAACAAAAGGAATATGATCATCGAAGAGTCAATGAATGTTACTTTTGATGAACTAAATCAACAAAAAATCGATGATGATGATGAAGACGTCAGTACACCGAGCATAACACCTGCAGAATCTTCAAGCACAACACCTACAAATCCATCAAGCAGAGCACGTACAGAACCAGAAGCCGGAACCAACTACCTTGAGAGTCTGCCAAAAAGAATGAAGTTTATATCTGACCATCCTAAGGACTTGGTAATAGGTGAGATTACCAGGGGTGTAAGTACTCGTTCCTCTAATAGAGATATAGTTTCCCGTGTTGCATTTATTTTATAGCTAGAACCCAAAACTATTGTCACGACCCGCACCCACTTTTCGGATACGAGGCGTGTCCAAGTCCAGCCTACGCCGCAGTGTCGGCGGTAGAACGCTGTCTAGTACATACACAAGTCACAGAGGCAATCTAGATCTCATCCACAAGATATGATATAATCACTAACACAATGAAACTGAATAATAAATGATAATAAAGATAGAGTATACAGCTCATCATGAATCCAAGTCACGTCTGGTGGACACAAATCCACTACCAGTAGACGGAATAAAAATAATACAGAAAATGGAAATAATCGAGACAAAACTGTCACTACAAGAAATTTTGCTTATAGTGACGGAAGTCGGTAACGGAATGAGTATTCGGTCACTAGTAAAAGACTATTTGTGTCGGATTAAGGAAAAAGTCAGTACTACTATTTATGACAGAATGATTATTTAGTAGCGACGGACTATTCGGTCACTACATTTTTTTTAGTCATTAAATAAAAAAAAATAGACTGACAGTATTCCAGCTGGATTGTGGAAAATATTATGCACTCCTAAATCAGTCACTACTAATAAATAAATATTTTATATACTAAATAATTAAGTTAATAACCATAAAGAATTGATCATCCAAACCTTGGTTAGCGGGATTGGAAAAAATAAAGCGGCACTTTCTTTTTCTCCCGCGCATACAATCCTCTCCTCCAATAATTTTACTCTCCTCTAATATTTTAATAACCATTGGATGCTACTTTCATATTTTTACTCTCCTCCAATATCATCCAGACTAGCTACTCCTCTTCTTTTTTTCTAATATTTCTACTCTCTCCCCTCCGGTTGATTCTTTTTTCTCCTCCTCCTCCTCTATATTTTTTTAACAGCTTCTCCTCCGGGTTTATCCTCCTTCACTAATTTTTTTTGTTTTGTTTTACAGCTGCTTCTCCAGGTCGCTCCTCCGGATTCAGTCTACCTCCTCCGTGTCCTTCCTCATACAGGGAGGAGATCCCATCGGCTCCAGTACATTTCAAAATCCTAACCCTAATTTCCTTTCCCTTATAGATAAAGAGTTTTTTTCCGTAGTTGTCTTGGAATAGTATCTATGCGTGGTGGAGTAATGCCAGGACTTGTGTGTGTTGTTAGGGATCTTGGTGTTTGTGTTCAATTTATCAAACGTATATCGAAAATAAGGAATTTTGGATCAAATTAAGGTATTTTTAAAAGAAGCCCTAACCTTAATTCCTTTAATTTCTTTTCAAATTAGGTTTTTCTTCATCATAGGCCTTCAGATTATATATTTTTTATTTGATATTTATAACATTAAAACCTCTGTTACAGAAACATGAAAAGTGGTGTCCGTATTGGTATCAGTGTCCATACCCGTGTCTGTGTTGATATTCAAATGGTGTTCTTATCCGTGTCCATAACTCCATATTCGTGCGACATAGGTCAAAAGTATATGTTATGGCCAAATAACGATAGTGTTCGTGTGTTTGGAATTTTTTGGTTAAGTATCCAATTGTTCAAGCTTTTAGATTGATCTATATCAAAATTGATATAGTGGGAGTAGATGATAGGATAATTTGTCGCCGTCGAAACTTTTGCCGATAGGGTCGCTCGAGTCCATGAGTGAAGATTTTCTCGAATTGGCGAGAGCCTCATATCCGACGGTGGGATACCATTGGTTGAAAAAGAAATCTATAAAATTGTAAATATATTATGATTCATATAACTTCGTACAATTGATGCCTTCAAATAGTGGCAAACTGAAGAATATGTGTTTATGTTGTGGGAACAAATGAATGCGTGTAACCTATTTGAGTTAATTCCAGAATGAGGTTGTCATAGTTTCTTGGGAATCTTGTCTTGTGATGGGGATCATGATTGGTTTTGCGATTCTATGTTTTCAGGAATTGGGTTGTGAGTGAGACTTCATGCTGAGAATGTTCAATAATCATCAATGAACTATGTATGCATTTATAGTATTTATAGTTTATTCATTTGCTAATTCGAAAAACTAATATTCATGTGTTGTGTCTAGGTGGATTCAGGTTTTGTGTTTCCAGATATTCATTGAATGATCTCTTTGGTACCATGACTTCCATTTTTATGTTGTTTATTAATTTTTTAGCTTTCTGATTGGTCTGGGTGGATTCAGATGATGTGTTTCTGGATATTCATTGAATGATCTCTTTGGTAAGTATCCAAGTGGTTGGGTGTGCATGGTTCACTATACTACAACTTAACCTAAATCTACTAGAAATATAAGTTACAAGGCCATTTCTTGCCTTGTCAATAGATTATAAATAAAGCTATTGTAATAAACCAGAGGAATATAACTTCTGATACTTTTTGGCATGCATTAATCCTTGAGTAAAGGATATATGTGAAGATGAAGCATTTGCCTAGCTTTGTGCTTCCTTTTCAATAGTTTTAAGCATGTCAATAAACGCTAATTACTGACTTATATGTCTTCTATTATCTTCCCTTTCTGACCTGATAGCTAGAGATATGACCACTTTGATTATTTTTGTGAGACTAGACCTCTTTGATTATTCAAGTTGTTAAATATGGGATTTTGTTGTTGAAACTATCGAAAACTTTCCTGCTGCTTGTAGAAATCATTTTGCCGCTCTTTTATAGAAGTAAGAAAATATTGCTCCAAGATAGGTAAGTATCTTGGAATATAAGACAACCCTATACATGTTCATATGTACATACTACATAGGAACACACACGCTAATATAGTATAATAAAATAATATGACAACAAGTGTATGCAAGCTTTTACCCAAATTGTTTCTTTATTCCTGATTATAATGTCAATGTTGCAGAGGCTCTATAACACCTTTCCCTGCTAGTGAGTTGTTTGGTGACATGCAACCCAGAGGGTATGCTCTGTTTACATGTCTTAAGACTTGAGATCTATTGTACATTATGTAACATTCCTTAATCCTAGACCAACTTGGGTCTTTAGTATTACTCCGAGGCTCTATATATGTAAAATAGTCTTCAATATGTTGCATGTTTTTGTATATTAAAATATAAACTTAAAGTATCTATTCATTGGTTATTCGTTTTGTATGCCAATGATTCGGTTCGGTCATGAACCTCATGGTCAGTTTGACCTAATAAAATCTATTTGGTTTACTAGTAGTCTAGAAGGTCAAGTAGTGAAATATGATAGCAATTGCTTGCAGTGCATTACAAGTCAAATAATTTATATTATGTTGTTTTTTCACTTTGAAATTATATCACCTGGCCTTCTGCTAAGTAAGTTAAAGCAGTAGACTAATGACCAATCCATGTTCAAGTAAAAATTAACTATTACAGTTCATTAATGCTAAGTCAGTTGAATTAGTTCAAATTGTTGATTGGTGTCATAAGGTGCTGTAACTTTTGATCAGGGCATTATGAAGACTATAAATATCAACAAACTGATATCGGTTGGGTGCACAGTGAAAATATGGATTACAGATTGGTTTACCCAGCTGAACACAAAATGGGTGGTGATTTAAAAAAGATAGGGCCAGTTGGTAAATATCTAATTACAATCTGGAAAGCAGCTGGAATAAAACTTGACAATGTTGAATTTTTGTGGGCTTCGGATGAAATTAATGGCCGAGCTCAAGAATACTGGCCACTTGTCATGGATACTGCTAGAAAAAACTCGCTTCCCAGGATAATCAGGTTCGTCATGCATGCAATTGTATACATTACTTGTTATATTGTTTGTAGTTTAATTAAAGGTGAATTCATAACTAGTTGCCAACTCTTCGTCCTCTTTCCTTCCTAATTTGGAACAAACATCCAAGTGCTTTCAACAATTTAAGTTAGATATTATTGCAATTTCAGTATTATCTTCAAATTACTAATAGCCTTAAGGAACCATATACTTCATATACTTGATCAAAAATCCATCAGATATGATAGTCATTCTGAGCTTTATATGTTATTGCAGGCTGACATCTGCCAGCTAGCTATGGATCAACGCAAAGTCAACGTCCTTGCTAGAGAATATTGTGATGATATTAAGAGAAAAAACAAGCCCATCATTCTATCGCACCGTATCCTACTGGCAATTTAGTCATTCCTTATAGGCTATCTATAATTGATTATTTTGTCAAATAATTGTTGATTTATTACGTGAACTACAGACATGTTGCCTGGTTTACAACAAGACCAATGATGAAATTGTTCATCCAAGTGTGCCTTTAGAAGCATGCCTGAAAAGTTTTCAGCTCCAGAAGATTTGTATGACTTCCACAGCACTGCACTAAATGCCAGTTATGAGCATCCTAGTTGCACAATATTTATTATACATGCCAGTTATAAGCAGAGTTCTACTAGTGTATAACAGTAGAACTAGGCATGTTTCTAAAGCTCTAATGTTTAAATACTTAATGTTGTTGAAGTTTGAAATGGTACTTACATGTTTTGAAGTTTGAAATGGTACATTACTTCAGATTCCTTGGCCTTGGTGTGTTTGCACCTACTTGAATGTGCCAACTATTCTAGTTGTATCAATAGTTTGACATTCTTATCAATTGCATGCACAAACTTTGGTGTGTTTGCACCTAGTTGCCTATTATTGGTTGCCACCTAGTAATCTGGTGGAAAATGATGGGAGCTTGTGATTGTCTTATGCACATTTTCCACATCCAACTATATAATTGTTCAATAGAGGAGGTAGTGTTGTCGTATATAGTCCTTCCAGGATATAAAAAAGCTTAGTATTCTTGGCAATTGTTTCAACCATGACGCATGTATTATTGCTTTTGGATATATCTTTTACTCAGTACTTGTGATTTTTGATGTGTAGGAGGCTGACGGGAATGATTTTGATGAAGATGACGATATCAAGAAGGATGTTGGTGTATCGATCAAGAAGAAGTCCAAGAATGGAAAAGCTTATCCGATTTAGCATATAAAGTCTAGTTAGAACAAGTTCATGTTCGACCCAGAAACTTTTACAACTTTGTAGTGTAACAAAATTTATAGGTTTTTTTGTATATTTCTTGAATGTTTGTGATGTACAAAGTGTATATATTTTTAATAAAATAAGTCCATTTAAAGTGTTCGTTTCTGCTATATTAATATTATGTGTATTTGTTCGGTAACAGACAAAGGAAAGCATATAAAATAAATTATAAACAAAAATTTTGTACAAAAAATTATCACTATAAAAGCCATTTTTTGTAGTATATTATTACTAATGGATCAAGTAATCAGGAATGTGGTTAATTTTTTTGTAATTTTATTAATGACCCAACATTAGTGACTAAATTATTAGTTAGTAATAATTTTATTAATGACCCAATAGTAGTGACTGTCTTGTTAGTTAGTAATAATTATTAATGATCCAACAATATTGATGGACTTATTAGATAGTAATAAATATTAAATCTTTTTTTAATTGAAAGATAAATACTTACCTACGTGGCATGTCTAACTATAGTGACGGATTTAGGGATTCGTCCGTTACTAGTAGTATTAGCGTCGCTCGTAGTAGTGACTGACACTAAATCCGTTAGTCATATGATTAATCCGTCACTACTATCATTTCTGACGGAATTCAGTCACTATTAATATACATTAGTGACTGATCTTCATCGTTACTATAAACAAAATTTCTAGTAGTGTGTTAATCATCAAAGTACCCTCGTCTGCAGTGGTACCGTGGTCCAACGCTGGCTCAAACCTGCTCGTGTGTACCTGGCTCAATATTCGGCTAAACCTGAAGAGATCATCAGGTCCTCAGAGGACTAGCAAGATACATAATATACAAGCCTTTCTAACAGTTTAACATGTATGAAAGAAATCTAGAATATAAGCAGGAAAAACTAAACAAGCGTGAGACACGAATATAGGAACAGCTACGTATAAATGAACTGCTGAAACAAGTAAACGAGAAAATCAAGGCAATACCAACCCTCGCCCCGCTTGTGGACTCGCAGGTCAGTTTCAAGACAAGTCACCCTCACCCCGTGTGTGGACTCGCAGGTGCAAAGGACAACCCTCGCCCCGATTGTGGACTCGCAGGTTGAAAACAATAAAATAAGAAAAATAGCAGTTCAATCTATAACGTGATAGTCCTACGATACAACGCAAACCAGTGCAAGAGAAAAACATGTCCAAGAAAGCTACAAGGCTAACTGTGAGCAATGGTAAAGCACAAGTCAGCAGTCAACTGAATAATGAAAGCAGAAAAGCATGTAAATAAAGCTGTAACGAAAGGCAAGGTATACTTGCCTGTGGTCCTGAACTACTGGTACGGGCCAAGTGCTGAGTCAGAGTCCGATGAACCTGTTTTATGGATTATCTCTAGTCAATATGTGAATTTAAACTAAAACAATCTATTACTTACTTATTGTAAATCTCCCCTATATTTCTAGTAATCTTAATGGTATATACTGCCCTTTATATATTTTCCAAATACAGACCTTCCTTTAGCCTACTCCTAGTACAATATGACCATAGTACTCTATTGTATCTAAAATTTCCTATTCTCTATAGGTATCTTAATCTCTGGTATCTAGCACATCTACTATCACTTGATTTTTCTCTTGGCTTATATCTACTAGCAGATTGACCCACATATGACTAATATTCTGACATATTGGTCATATAGGATGTCACGACCCGCACCCTAGAGTAAGGGCACGAGAAGTGGGTACGTCCAGCCTACGCCGCAGTGCCGGCGGTAGAACGCTGTCCTAGGTCAAACATCTAACGATATAAAGGTACCTGTACAATATATACACTCCGAATGGAGGTGACATAGCAATACAGTCTCAATCACATCTAAGGTAGAGCATAATAAAGATAGATAAAACATGAAATCCAAAAGAGATACCGCAGATAGAAGTCTAAGTGTCTAAGATACACAAATCCAGAAATACATCTCAAAGCTCAAATACAGTAATCCATAAATACAACTCAAGACAACTGAAAAAATAAACTATGAGCAAAATCCTAGCTATCTATACAACCTCTACTGTGTCTCCTCTAGGCTAGCAGGCAACCTCCAGGCTATCTGTAAAATTTATCAACAGGTCCAGTCAAGACAGGAGCGAGCACAAAACATCTCACGCAGTTCATATCAAGTTAGAAAATATAAAGCATGCAATAGAGTAAGGTACAGGAAACGCTGAAAGAAGAATGTATATGAAAAACAACAGAGATTTGATAACGGGAAATATCAATATATGATAAGTAAGAACTGTAAGCAATATGTGATTTAGAGTACAATATGGTTATGTAAATGGTCTAGGACAATGCAATGGTAACTCTATTGTACGTGAGTGTACAATAGACATATACAATAGTTATACAATGTTGTACAATAGGATTTGATTACATAACCAATTCTACTCCCCCTCTCCAATCAATACACAAGGATCTACTCCAGTTACGTTATCTTATACAATAGTGTATAATGTTATACAATGGATGTACAATATTATACAACAGATGTACAATGTTATACAATAGTTGTACAATGTTATACAATAGTGTACAATGGTCTATCCCTGGAACTCATGTGATAATGAGAGTACAATATGTACAATGAGTATACAAGGATATGAGTATTCAATAAATACAATATGTAAGTGAAACGTACATCACAATATGTATTTAGTGAATATAAGGGGATAACATCTCAAAAGAAGATCCATATAGTACCAATACATGATAACAATCGTGTCAGCATCAAGTACAATAATCTAGAGCAAGAATGTAAATCCAGACAAGTATGAAACGGTCAGAGAATGTACTCGCCTGATATCCTGAACAGCTGATATAAAAAGATGGCCAACTGGAGTCATAGAGTCCTAGTTATAGCAACATGGGTTATAAAGAGTTCAATTTATATGGTAATTAAAATTATAATACAATCTACATGATTCTAAGTCAATCTAGGTCAAAGTCAACTTTGGTCAACTATAAAGTCAAACTAGGCCAACTCTAGTCAACTGTGGTCAAACTAGCTAGGGTTGGGTCAACAATGGTCAACTAGTCTAGTTAGTCAATTCTAGGTCTAAACAAACTAAGTATATACAAATCAAGTATCTAAGATAGCTACTAACTCATAGCCTAAGTCACTTACTAAACCAAGCACAAAACTAAACCATAAGCTAACAAGGCACACAAACTTAGTCATATAATGTATATATATATTATTCATATTCACATATTCATATACATAAATATATATAGGAAAGCTATATATATAGGCACATACATATATATATATAGAGAGAGAAAAAGAGAGGTAAAAGAGTAAGTGAGTATGTGTGTGTTTGGCATGTGTGTGAAAGGATATGTGTTAATGTTCTAAAATTTAGTGATAGGTAGGTGTATGTGACTGGGATACATGATGTCAAAGGGTGTATAAATGAATGTGTGTAAAAGGTTATAGGTTAACTCAGTTTATAGAAATGCACACATATATACTTACCTTGTATACATGCATACATACATATCATGTATATTACATTTACATGATACATACATGTATACTTGTATTATATTATACTTACATTCATGCATATTAGATACTTGTATTTATATTAACATATTGCAAACATTCATTTTATTCATGCATCTATGCATTACCTACATGTTTTATACATATGCATACATTGTATATCATTCTTTCATTCATGTATTTATGCATTGCTTATATGCATTATATTAATTGTATTCCTACATGCTTGCATTCAACCATATATATACATTAATGTAAAAAGAATATATATCATATATATATTATTTCATTCATCTAACATATCATGCATTACATACTCTATATTCATTTAATATCCATACTACATAGGCTCATAGGTTTCACAAAATGCATATATCGTATAGTCACTCTTCTACTTAAAATCAATACTGTACCAATTGGGCCTTCACTAAATTCTAAGATTAAAGTATATTGTAGCTCTTCGTGTTAGCTTTTCGAAACTTTAAACGGATCGTATTTTTGTGTCCGAAAGCTCCCGGAATCGCGAAAACACCGAAACGCGTTTGTCTTCCGTACAACTGACAGTCAAACAATTCTACAGAAAGTTTTAAAACGAATTTGGCTTATTAAAATATATATTTGGAAAGCTAACTTCGATACGCTTCTTTTTAAAAAAATAGGAGGTTAATTGGAGTAATGAGCTAAAAGTTATGGCATTTCTAAGTTGCTCTAGCTACTAAAAACGTGGATAAAAATTATGACGAATTTGGGTTGTTTGGACAAAAAACACATGTAGGCCAAAATACTTGAATACCAACATAGCTATCTAAATAAAACTTATTCTAACCATCCTAAATAAGATCAATCCACTCTCTAATCATCTAACCACACACACAAATAAATATATATATATGCATACAAGTGTCCAAAATAGAGGTTTTTCCCACTAGGACACAATCACAACACAAAGGACACTCCTATGACCTCCAAATGGATACGAAATGGACACAAATGGAGCTACAACCATGGGGGTCATTTCTATGGGTTCAAAATATTCCTATATGCATGTAGGGGTTGTTTAGAGGAGAGATTATACCTTCCGGAAGAGAGATTCAAAGGAAAAGCCTTCCGACACGGCACCGACACGTAGAGATTCCCAAAGGACACGAACGAGCTCCGAATCCTCCCAAACTTGGCTAGCACCCTCTAACCATGGAGTAGAAGAGAAATAAAGAAGATTTGGTGGAAGAAGGGGTTGATTTGGAGATAAAATCAATGGAGGTTCATCTCTAAATTAATTTGGGGAAGAACAAGAGAGAGAAAGTGGATGAAAACAAATGAATGAAGGAGTGACTCACTCCTTATCCCCCCCATAGGTGGCTGCCCAAAAAGGGTGAGGTGTCCCCTATTTAAATGTCCAAAATGCCCTCCACTAATCTATTTGATTTAAATTAGGAATGGGTTAAAGGTTGAGGTCAATTTAGTCTAGTTTTAAGTCTCTAATTAAACTAAACCTATCCATAAATAATTAGTCTAACTACTAACTAAAATTAATATCATGTGAATTAAAATTAATATCATGTGGGCTATGCCTAACTAGTGTGTGGGTCCCACTAGAGTCAAACTACCCCCCAGGTCCGCGTTTCAAGTCGGATTGAGTTGAAATTCGATCCCGACTCAAATAACCCCAAAACAATATCATAAATAATAAAATAAATTCCAACCCCAAAATAATATCATAAATAATAAAATAAATTTTTAAAATATTCCAAAATATAAAATGACAAAATACTCCTGTTTCTGAAAACTGGGGGTGACAAATCTATCCACCTTAAAAAAAATTCGTCCTCGAAATTAAAATGTGCATACTCCTTCTAGGTCAAACCCCCACAATCAAAGTCCCAGAACTTAAACAAATCATATGATTTAAAAGGACGACATACATGATCATGGCATATGGTGGTAGTGAAGTCTCATCTAGGTATACTAGTCATGCTAACCAAAACGGTCATAGGGTATCAAAACACACAAGCAATCTAGGGTGCTAAACTAGAAAAGATACAGAAATAATAATCATCAAAACTGTAAGGCAGTCTACCATCCTATATGAAACTGGTACTTATCAAAAATAAATAAAGATGACTACCAATTATCTATAAAGGGGTACTATTCAAAGAAAATCACAATCAAAAGTTAAAGAATGAAAGTCAATTGCATTGAAATCCAATCACAATATATATATAGAGAGAGTGTTAGAGAAGGAAAAGCTAGCATTATGTAAGGTTATGTGGTTCGTGTGTGTATGGGTGTATGTGGACATGTTCATATGGTTAGATAGTAGGCATGTGTGTATGTGAAATATACATGAAGAGTATAGGAGGATTTGGGTTTCGGAACAATAGCTATCCAGTTACACTACTCATGGCATATTGTTAAACAATCTACAACACACAACCTATTTACTCATAACATGCATGGCTAACCATATACATATATATATAAAGAGGTAGAGATTTAGTTATATATCTATATACATTATAACATGTATGCCTAAGCTCTATATATATCTATATAGATATATAATCATGACATAGAGAGGAAGAGTTAGGTATATGGCAGTGTATACTAAGTTAGGGTGTGTGTGTCCTTGTACAGGGTATAGCTTTAGTATTGAAAGGTTAACTCCAGTTTTAGTTCAGCATTTACATACAAAATCTGAAAATAAGCTAACATTTAAACCAGTGCAATATTAACATAATACAGTTTCAAATTTTAGGGGTTTGAAACATCACAACTAACACAATGCTTCCAATACATCCTAACATGATAGAGAAGAAACCCTAACATACTATCCATACATTTAGCTATGCATACAGTGCAATATTACATATTAAGTCTGAAATTGAACTAAGCATTTGAAATCAATGTAAAAATGTTAACATGTATTCAGTTTTAGGATTTGGAGAAATTCGAACATCAACTAACCCAATGTTTATCACAACCTAACATGTAAGAATATGAAACCTAAATTTATATCCCTACATACCACAATGTATATAGCTCAAAATATTACATTTAAAACAATAAATTGAACTAATATTTAAAATCCAGTATTAAGGGTTAATATGCACACAGTCTTAGATTTGACAATTTCAAACACAAAACTCAACCAATTTTTTTTTTGAATTGAAACCCTATGTATAACATACATGTGCAGTGATGTAAACATAACTAATAACATAAAATTTATATTTAATTTATGAATTTAAACTGGAAAAAGTAGAGAATCAGTCTATGATACTGTAGTGTATCAGAAATATTGGAATTTTGAGAATTTAAACGTCAACAACATATTAATATGTATTTAGATAGGTAGGAAATCAAAGTATAGCATGCATACGTATAAGGCAAGGGTCTGTGTCCACTATATATTCTCATGTCCCAATATAAAAATCAATTTCTATATCAAGACCAACATTTAGATTCCTACCAAGATTGCAAAGTAGGTGATTGATGTAATCAAGACAGTTTTATTATTATTATTATTTAATACAATAATAACAGCAAGAAAGAAATAACGATAAAATCTGTTCTGCTTATCTGTTTAAGGAAGGAACCATTTTGAAACCCAGAGCTAAAATATCAATCCAACATAAGGTCTAGCAAAATTATCGATTCATTGTATTATGAAAACTCATAGCAAGAAGTTACACAAGCTTTATAAAAATAGCTAAAGCTACTCCTAAGTTAAATAATGAGAAGCAAAACAAAATAAAACAAATAATAATTCTTTTTTTTGAAGGACTACAACAAAAGTAGAGAAAATATGTTCGAAAACATTTAAGGTACAATCTGATAATCATATGTGTCTATCCAAAAATTATGGTATTCTAAATCCTCGTCATACTAGTAAGCAAGGCTACGATAATCACAGAGTCCTCAACTTAGGCACATACCTCTAGAATCATGGTATTTAATATTTTTGTGATGCCGCTAGCTTGGCTGCGAAAACCTTAAATTCCTACACCCGAGAAATATATCCAAGTCAGACTATATGTCCTCACCATGCTGGCTAATGTGACTGTAGAAGACTAGATTCCATAACTTAGATGACCTAGCCCATATAATTTTATCTTGACAAAAATTAAATTAAATCAATAATGGATACCCAAAAATCAAATTTATCAACGAACATCAAGATTCATAAATGAACAAAAATCCATCAAATCATATAAATACAAACTCGGATGCAACAGCTAACATCAAGATTCAAGATTCAATAATTATCCATCAAAATCAATAAATACAAACTCAAATTCAATAATAGAAGTAAAGATAAATCAAATCAAGGGAAAAAGAGTTTTTAAATCGAAGTTAAAATAAGATTCTCAAGGGTCGTCCCAGGAATCTCCCAAGGGATCCTAACTGTGATTGAGTACCTTCAAAAAAAATATCCTTATCCTACTGCAGGCTGTAGTGGTACTCTAGTTCGAATACCACTACACAAACTCGACCTGCATGGTCCACCACTAAAAATATGTCACGACCCGCACCCTAGAGTAAGGGCACGAGAAGTGGGTACGTCCAGCCTACGCCGCAGTGTCGGCGGTAGAACACTGTCCTAGGTCAAATATCTAACGATATAAAGGTACCTGTACAGTATATACACTCCGAATGGAGGTGACATAGCAATACTGTCTCAATCACATCTAAGGTAGAGCATGATAAAGATAGATAAAACATGAAATTCAAAAGAGATACCGCAGATAGAAGTCTAAGTGTATAAGATACACAAATCCAGAAATACATCTCAAAGCTCAAATACAGTAATCCATAAATACAACTCAAGACAACTAAAAAAAATAAACTATGAGCAAAACCCTAGCTATCTATACAACCTCTACTGTGTCTCCTCTAGGCTAGCAGGCAACCTCAAGGCTATCTGTAAAATTTATCAACAGGTCCAGTCAAGACAGGAGCGAGCACAAAACATCTCACGCAGTTCTTATCAAGTTAGGAAATATAAAAGCATGCAATAGAGTAAGGTACAGAAAACGCGAAAAGAAGAATGTATATGAAAAACAGCAGAGATTTGATAACGGGAAATATCTATATATGATAAGTAAGAACTGTAAGCAATATGTGATTTAGAGTACAATATGGTTATGTAAACGGTCTAGGACAATGCAATGGTAACTCCATTGTACGTGAGTGTACAATAGACATATACAATAGTTATACAATATTGTACAATAGGATTTGATTACATAACCAATTCTACTCCCCCTCCCCAATCAATACACAAGGATCCACTCCAGTTACGTTATCTTATACAATAGTGTATAATGTTATACAATAGATGTACAATATTATACAATAGATGTACAATGTTACACAATAGTTGTACAATGTTATACAATAGTGTACAATGGTCTATCCCTGGAACTCATGTGATAATGAGAGTATAATATGCACAATGAGTATACAAGGATATGAGTATTCAATAAATACAATATGTAAGTAAAACGCACATCACAATATGTATTTAGTAAATATAAAGGGATAACATCTCAAAAGAAGATCCATATAGTACCAATCCATGATAACAATCGTATCAGCATCAAGTACAATAATCTAGAGCAAGAATGTAAATCCAGACAAGTATGAAACGGTCAGAAAATGTACTCGCCTGATACCCTGAACAACTGATATGAAAAGATGGCCAACTGGAATCACAGAGTCCTAGTTATAGCAACATAGGTTATAAAGAGTTCAATTTATATGGTAATTGAAATTATAATACAATCTACATGATTCTAAGTCAATCTAGGTCAAAGTCAACTTTAGTCAACTATAAAGTCAACCTAGGTCAACTCTAGTCAACTGTGGTCAAACTAGCTAGGGTTGGGTCAACAATGGTCAACTAGTCTAGTTAGTCAATTCTAGGTCTAAACAAACTAAGTATATACAAATCAAGTATCCAAGATAGCTACTAACTCATAGCCTAAGTCACTTACTAAACCAAGCACAAAACTAAACCATAAGCAAACAAGGCACACAAACTTAATCATATAATGTATATATATTATTCACATTCACATATTCATATACATAAATATATATAGGAAAGCTATATATATAGGCACATACATATATATATAGAGAGAGAGAGAGAGAGAAAAAGAGAGGTAAAAGAGTAAGTGAGTATGTGTGTGTTTAGCATGTGTGTGAAAGGATATGTGTTAATGTTCTAAAATTTAGTGATAGGTAGGTGTATGTGACATGGGATACATGATGTCAAAGGGTGTATGAATGAATGTGTGTAAAAGATTATAGGTTAACTCAGTTTATAAAAATGCACACATATATACTTACCATGCATACATACATATCATGTGTATTATATTTACATGATACATACATATATACTTGTATTATATTATACTTACATTCATGCATATTAGATACTTGTATTTATATTAACATATTGCAAACATTTATTTTACTCATGCATCTATGCATTACCTACATGTTTTATACATATGCATACATTGTATATCATTCTTTCATTCATGCATTGCTTATATGCATTATATTAATTGCATTCCTACATGCTTGCTTTCAACCATATATATACATTAATGTAAAAAGAATATATATCATATATATATTATTTCATTCATCTAACATATCATGCATTACATACTCTATATTCATTTGATATCCATACTACATAGGCTCATAGGTTTCACAAAATGCATATATCGTATAGTCACTCTTCTACTTAAAATCAATACTGTACCAATTGGGCCTTCACTAAATTCTAAGATTAAAGTATGTTGTAGCTCTTCGTGTTAGCTTTCCGAAACTTTAAACGGATCGTATTTTCGTGTCCGGAAGCTCCCGAAATCGCGAAAACACCGAAACGCGTTTGGCTTCCGTACAGCTGACAGTCAAACAATTCTACAGAAAGTTTTAAAACGAATTTGGCTTATTAAAATATATATTTGGAAATCTAACTTCGATACGCTTCTTTTTAAAAAAAACAGGAGGTTAATTGGAGTTATGAGCTAAAAGTTATGGCATTTCTAAGTTGCTCTAGCTACTAAAAATGTGGATAAAAATTATGACGAATTTGGGTTGTTTGGACAAAAAACACATGTAGGCCAAAATACTTGGATACCAACATAGCTATCTAAATAAAACTTATTCTAACCATCCTAAATAAGATCAATCCACTCTCTAACCATCTAACCACACACACAAATAAGTATATATATGCATACAAGTGTCCAAAATAGAGGTTTTTTCCACTAGGACACAATCACAACACAAAGGACACTCCTATGACCTCCAAATGGATACGAAATGGACACAAATGGAGATACAACCATGGGGGGCATTCCTATGGGTTCAAAATATTCCTATATGCATGTAGGGATAGTTTAGAGGAGAGATTATACCTTCCGGAAGAGAGATTCAAAGAAAAAGCCTTCTGACACGGCACCGACACGTAGAGATTCCAAAAGGACACAAACGAGCTCCGAATCCTCCCAAACTTGGCTAGCACCCTCTAACCATGGAGTAGAAGAGAAATAAAGAAGATTTGGTGGAAGAAGGGGTTGATTTGGAGATAAAATCAATGGAGGTTCATCTCTAAATTAATTTGGGGAAGAACAAGAGAGAGAAAGTGGATGAAAACAAATGAATGAAGGAATGACTCACTCCTTATCCCCCCCATAGGTGGCTGCCCAAAAAGGGTGATGTGTCCCCTATTTAAATGTCCAAAATGTCCTCCACTAATCTATTTGATTTAAATTAGGAATGGGTTAAAGGTTGAGGTCAATTTAGTCTAGTTTTAAGTCTCTAATTAAACTAAACCTATCCATAAATAATTAGTCTAACTACTAACTAAAATTAATATCATATGGACTAAAATTAATATCATGTGGGCTATGTCTAACTAGTGTGTAGGTCCTACTAGAGTCAAACTACCCCCCAGGTCCCCGTTTCAAGTCGGATTGAGTTGAAATTCGAACCCGACTCAAATAACCCCAAAACAATATCATAAATAATAAAATAAATTCCAACCCCAAAATAATATCATAAATAATAAAATAAATTTTAAAAATATTTCAAAATGTAAAATGACAAAAATACCCCTGTTTCTGAAAACTGGGGGTGACATAGGAGATGGACTTAAATCTGTCCATGAAGCTTCTACTGCTTATTTAGTACTCCCTTGACCCACACCACCTATCTAATTCTTTACTCATGTTGCTGCTAATGTATACTCTGTTCTAGGCAGGTCCTGTTACTGCTGTCCTCTTACTTCATTAGCCAATACTCCCTATACATGTGTAGCTAAGGCCAGTCCCCTGTCACAAGCCATAACCCTAGCCTCTACATTTATTAGCTGAAACATAAGGAAAACCAAAACTGACCTCCATACTACTGATACAAGTGTATCAGTCCAATGTCTACAACAATGGTAAATTGAGGGCTGGCACCACACTGAACTATTCAATAGGGTTGCATCCATGCTACAGGTAAAGGAATGATCAAGGCAGATTGGGCAAGGGTCCTAAACTCTGACAGTATTCAGTAAGGCCTGTGGAGGATGTGCTATGAATTGCAAATGCGGTAAAGGTTCTATCAATGCAATATATGCAGTTTGCAGAAAGCAGGGGATGATATTCAGTGAAGTGTAGTGTACTCCTACAAATTGCAGGGGTCTAATTGACTGCAGGTTGTGTATGCAACTACCTTGTGTATGCCTTGGCAAATAGTAGGATATGAGAGTGACTTCAGTACTTAAGGGCAGGTGTCTGTGTGTGGTAGTAAGCTTGCATGTGGTGGCACGGGACAGGTATGTAGCAGTAAGACATTTATGGAACAGGCTATGAGTTATGCATATAATAGGAGGCACACCTACTAACTCGCAATTACACAGTGGTGGACTGATTTACAAAATCAGCTAAGAAGTGATACTAGCATTCATTTGAATAATCTCCTCCACTCAACTATATATAATAGGCAGGATACATATGCACGGATTAGTCTATTGTGCAGGAACTTCTATAGAATACCTATAGCACCTATATTTTCCCCAATGATTGCAGCAAAACCAGCATACAGTACTCAAAATATGCTCGCCCAAGGTGAGAATAAGAATTAGCACTTCTTCAGAGGCATTTCTTCTATGTAGGCTATAGATAGGCACATAGAAGGAAATTTACCATAAAATCCTTTAGTTCAGATTCAGCGGGGCTAGCTAATTGGCCTTCTTCCCCTTCCTGGGAGTTTTTCTTTCCTAAACAAATAATTTCAACACAATCATGTAACCATGTAATCTGGATTGAAAAGGCAAGAAATAAAATGAATGAAACCACATCTTTGGTGAATCCTTAGCCTCTACTTATTTTACTCGTTTTATTCTTCCTGGATCAGCTGTAGGTAATCTGGACAAGGAAGGCGTGATACCCAGGTCCTCTATGCTAACAATTATAGGATGGTAAGTTGGGGCTGCACTGGGCAACTCTTGGTCTGTTTTTAACTCTGATATTAAACTGATACCAGGTATCTCATCGAATATAAAATTTGAATCTGATGTTAAGTATACAAAACTGAATCAAAGTATCAAATTTGACGCTCTGAGCCAGATGTGATACTGAATATCAAAATCCGATACCAGTACTCGAAGGTGCTACCAAGTATCAGGTTTTGTAAGTAAAACCAGGCACCTCAACCATTTAAGCCCACGAATATGAATCATACAGGAAACGCCTACTAGTACACGCGTCTTACTAACACAGGTGTACAGGGAAAACACCCCAATTCTCTTCCTGGCACATGCACACACCCCTCTTAATGCTGTCATGATACAGATATCTACACACATGGGGGTCTGCACACTGGAATAGTGATCTGTTTGCAGAACAAGAAGAAGAAAGCAATTGATGAATGAGCTTGGGATCGGCTAATATACGTGCAATGCACATAATCTGGTCTGAAAGTCTCCTATTTATTACCAGTCATGACATACCACTAATGCCTTCCTCCCTGTTCAATTAGGCTGAAACACGATTGACACTACTGTATCGGCTGAAATAAAAGTAGGGTCCTGTACCTTATCGAAACGCTCCTAATCTGTGCATTTACACCATTATATGAACTTAACACATCCTTACAATTGTTCTGATTACTAATATGTATCCATTAGCCTATGGGTACAGGGGACTCCCTTCCCCTGTTCTGATACACAGGTATTACCTCACCTCATATCTGGTAGGTATTCCTGAATATCCACAGAGCATGTTGGTTCAGAACTTAGGTGGGGTTTCTATCTAGGTCAGCCTAAGGTCCCTATTACAGATTTGTGTACATGTGATAACTAGGATACCCAGTGTTCAGTTTGCCCTATACAACTAGATGCATCAGTGAGTCGAGGAATATACCTTGGTTGACGTGTGTATTAATGTTTATTGCATAGCAGGATATGGGGTACAGGTATCAGGTGTTTAGTCGATGCGTACTTGATGTATCATAAACACCCCGTGCTCGATACTCGATTACATCCTATAAATCCTCTATTGATCATTTAGTCGAACACCTATCTCTCTCTCCCTGAATCAGTAGATTACACTCGTTTACAAGACTTTGGTAGATTAGTGCTACTGAATCAAACTAGGATGGGTGAAAGTTATCTGTCGATTGCGTCGATCCTGCAGGAAATGGCCTTGACTTCGAGAGGGGAGAACTGGGAAGGATTCGGCCATGAATTATAGGGTTTAAGGGGAGGTGATGGTACATACATATATATATATAGGCGATTAAATCCTGTTGGGATAGAGAGGATGAGAGTTTGATCATATCTACACCCTCTCGGTTTCGGCCGTTAGAATATTTGAAAACAGGGTCTAAATCTCTGTGTTCTCGAATATGATTTGAAATGCACAATTGCACTTAGGTCCCTCATAGTTGGGATATTACAAAACCCCCCTTGCTGCCTTTATACTATAAAAAAACAAACAATAGATATATATGTTACATATATACATTTAATTATTTAAATATCTATTCATAAATTTAACAATTCAGCTACATATAATATAAAAATAACTAGAAAAACTGGCTAAGGGCTCACAACTATTGAAGAAGCATGTAGCGATAATTTTTTGTTAGATGCTATGCAAGAGGAATTAAACCAATTTGAACAGAATCAAGTTTGGAAACTTGTTTCCAAGCCTATTGATTATTCGGTCATTGGTACCCGCTGGATATTCCAAAATAAACTTAATGAGAATAGTTTAGTCACTCGCAACAAGGCCTGACTCGTAGCTCAAGGATACAACCAAGAGTAAGGTATCGACTACGATGAGACCTATGTCCCAGTTGCGAGATTAGAATCCATTCGCATGTTATTTGCATTTGTAGGTTTTCATAATTTTAAACTTTTCAAATGGACGTAAAAAGTGCATTTCTTAATGATTTTATAAAAGAAGAAGTCTATGTAGCTCAACCTCCAGGATTTACTGATTTCAAAAACCCTGACTATGTTTTCAAGTTAAAGAAAGCCCTATACGATCTAAAACAAGCCCCTCGTGCTTGGTACGTTTAAGCTCTTTTTTACTTGATAACAATTTTACAAAAGGGACGCTTGACACTACAATGTTTATAAAATCTTTGAAAGAAAGTCTTCTTTTAATTCAGATTTATGTTGACGATATTATCTTTGGATCTACTGATGGGTCTATTTGTCAAAAATTTCAAAATGTATGCAGAATGAGTTTGAAATAAACATGATGGGAGAACTCAAATTCTTCTTTGACTGCAAATCAAACAAACCAACAATGAGACGTTCATTAATCAAGCCAAGTACACAAAAGACTTACTAAAAAAGTTTGATCTGGTAACCATCAAACCCCTTGGCACTCCAATGGCAACTTCAACCAAGCTTGATTTTGATAAGCAAGGCAAACCGATCGACATACGTAAGTATCGAGATATAATTGGTAGTTTACTCTATTTAACTGCTAGTCCCCTTGATATAATATTTAGTATTTGCTTTTGTGCACGTTTTCAAGCTAACCCTAAGGAATCACACTTGTGCGCAGTTAAGCGTACCTTTCGATACCTTAAAGGCACTTTTTCTTTCGGCTTGGTATCTCAAAACCACATTCTTTGACCTAATCGGTTACTCGGATGCTGATTTTGCTAGATGCAAAGTAGATAGAAAAAGTACCAGCGGTACATGTCATTTTCTAGGTAAGGCTCTAGTCTCTTGGTTTAGCAAGAAGCAAAATTCTGTCACATTATCAACTACTGAGACTGAGCATATCGCTGCTGGACGTTGTTATGCACAAATTTTGTGGATGAAGAAAACCTTAGAAGACTTTGGTTTATATTATTCATACATAACCATTTTCTGTGACAACACTAGCACTATTAATTTAACTAAGAATCATGTATGTCATGCTCGCACTAAGTATATTGAGATTCGACATCATTTTCTTAAAGACCATCAAATAAATGGAGATATAAATCTTGAATATGTAGACATAGAGAACCAATTGGCTGACAGCTTTACAAAACCATTAACGGAAGATCGTTTCAATTATTTACATCGATAATTAAAAATTTTAGATGTCAATAATATTAATTAATTTTGTTTTAGTAATCCTATAACTCCTCTTCTCGAAAATTTTGAAATATATATTTATATTTTAATTAGATTTAAATGGCAATTTTTTGAATTTTATAAATAATTATTTAGTTAATTATTACGGTAGACGACTTTAGCCATGGTTAAGTTTTGAAGTACCAGACGACTAGGAATCATGGCACGGATAGTGCATAGGCGTGCCTTGACTAGTGTATTAGCTATGCTAGAGAAGGCCGAGCCATAGGTTTGTTCTAACTACGAAAACTAGGCCAAGTTGCGACTTAACCCCCACAGATTATTTATTTATTTATTAATTAGATTATTGACTTTTAGGATATCCGGTTGTACCAATTTAGCCCGGACTGGACTCGAACCAAATCCAAGTCCATGTAAGCATAGAGTGAGACCAAAGACGCTGATGTAGACATATTTTATGTAGATGCAGCTATGTCATATTTTATTTTTGGGATTGGCAATTATTTTCTATAAAATATTGTTATACGTACAATATACGTATTATTAATATTTATATGCTAATTTAGAATACATGTACGATTTTCAATGACCAATTATAGTAAGGGAATAATGTTCACCCAATACCACACCTACTATTCATTTATTTTAAGTTTGTTATCATTATATTATTGTTATTAAATAATAGTATTATTTATTAGTAATTTGTTAATTCATTGGTAAATAATTTATATGCATATGAACATATGTATGTGTAAATACTCCCACACTAGAAAATATAACAAAAATAATTTGGTAGGTTAGATATTTTTGAAGTAGTTCAGCAATTTTCCTGGAAATTATTTGTTGCTTAATTGAAAAAAAAGGGAGAAGTGAATTTCAATATCTCACGAGATATTGAAATTCTTGTGAGTTAAAAACCTTGGCTGAAACCCGACTGTGCTATGATGTTTTCCGAGTATTTGATCGATTGAAAAATTGAACAAATACGAATCTTTTTTAATCCAAATTTTTTCTCCCCCATCCTACTCCTATTCTCCATTGGATTACCCCATATTCAATCAAATTCGAATTTAAATTCGAATTTAAATCAGGAAGTTATCTATAGAAGAAGAAGAACATATATATGCAAGTAGTTCCGATCGGTTTCTCACAGAATTCTCTCTCGATATTCGGTCCCAATCCCAACCATCAAGCCCCGATCACCCTGACACCCACGTGTGCACCCCTAGCCTCCTTCAACAGCGGAGCATTCACCGGAGTGCCACCGCCAACACCCGCGACAGCACAGCAGCCACTGGTAACAAAACAACAGTCGCGTGCCAACGACCCCTGTTCCAGGTATAATTACTTCCCCCTTGTTGATTTGTTTCTCGAACCGATTGTTCGTGCGCATACACCACATGACCCCCTATTAACCATGTTAAATAGTTTTTTTCTAACTGGTTTAAGTCGGGTGTAAACCAAATCGAAACTTTGGGAAAAACCTCTGTCGTGGTGACAAATTTCAGAACCCAAACGCCCAAGTTTGACATCATTTTATGACCAGTATATTGTGAGTTTTAAGGAACTACCTGAACAATCTTTTAGACAACTTATAGGGCTCTAGACCCTTTTTGTACTTTCTGATTTCATTGTTTATATGATGAGTAATCTGTTTTCCAAAACTCAAAAAAATCGCTTTTAAAACAGTTTAGAAACTTTGAAATTCATCGATACGACGTGCGTCCCGCCAAACCGGACGATGTGGTCACGAACCGAAAGCATCGAAAGGTGCGTAATGGCTTCGTGGACGTGTGGGCTTTGACGGAATTCAAATTGGTAGCGTATGTACGACGAATTTGATGCGTATCCGTCGAAATTTACCGTATCGGCCTCTTTGCAAATTTTCTAATTACTTTGTGCACGTTCGTCAAATCGAGACAAAACTTAATAGGGATGTATCATTTTTTTGGTCCTGTATGCCAAGTTTGGTCCGATTCTGAGACAGTTGACCGGATCGCCATTTTATGGGCCCCTCGATCCGAGTCAACGGGCAATTTTGTGCACGGCTTATCGGAATCCAAAATTGGATATACCGTTGGGTTCGTCTCATCAAAACAAATCCGTAGACATATAGTTTGACGACTTTAGAGACCATAGACTCTGGCATATTTTTTGGTGCAAAGCGGGTCCAACGGTGGACACCGTTTTGACTCGAAATTATCGTTTTGCCTCTGTGTCCAGAATTGGACTTAAGGACAGACTCTTCTAGCTAATTTGACTAATCTGAAAATGCTGGTAACATCTATTACAGCTTCTGGAGGCAGTTGTGAGACTTGGACTTTCTGACTTGTTGATTGGCGATATATTGTTGGTTCTCCGTGCAACCCTCAGGCAAGTATACCTTGCCGAACATATATAGTATTTACATTGTTTTCTCTTTCTCTATTGTATTCCTTTTCATATTGTCACATGATTTCCATATTGTGATTGGTTTGTCCTTGATTGTTTTACTTGTTCTAGATTACATGCACGTATAGACTATTCGATATTGCTTGTCTATTGGTCTTCTTCATGTTATCGTGTCTTGTGATAGAGTTGCCAGTTCTATACCTTGTTTTTGACTTGACTATTCTTGACTCAGAGTATCTTGCATTGTACTACAGTTGAGACATACTATAGATTGGGAGTATCTTACATTGTGCTACAACCTATAGCAGATTCTTCGATCTTGATATTGATTGATTGACTTGATTTGTGACATATTATAGATTGGGAGTATCTTGCATTGTACTATGGTTTATAGGTATCTACATGACCTTATATTCCTTTAGGAGAGAAAATCGATACTAGAATTGACTATTCTTGACTGTGAGTATCTTGCATTGTACTACAGTCAAAACCTACTATAGATTGGGAGTATCTTGCATTGTACTTCAAGCTATAGGGGTTAATCGTTTGATTGATGACCAAGTCTAGTATTACATTTCTATATTGCTTGTCGTGTCTTAGATATCCTTCTTGCACCATCCTTATCTTCCATACATGTTATTTACTGTTATATTAGTAGGCATATTTTATGTATCTTGCCAGTCCTCTGAGGACCTGATGATCTCTTCAGGTAGCTGATTGCACGGAGTTAGTTAACTGAGCATGTGGTAGTTCACTTCATCTGCATGATTCGGGTATTTTGTTAGTGTTATTGATTTACTATCTTTCTCGTGCTTTTATGATATATCCTGCTTATCAGCTTAGCTTTATTGACTCATTTTATTCTTGGAGTCTAATCGGACATATATGCTAGTGGGCTGCAGACCACGACCCATACTTGTTCATTCTTGTCTTATATATTCTTGTAGATTGAGATACGCTGTAGATTACCATATTAGCCATAATAGCATGATCTTAACAGCTTATACGTACTCGAGTCGGGCTGGAGTCTGCTTGATACGTAGCTGGCTTGCTCACGCTCTCGTGTCCCGAAAAGCGGGTGCAGATCGTGACAAGTTTTTGTGGTGGCCTATACAGGTCAGAGCATATCGTATCGGTTACGTAACTGTACTGATACGAGCCTGCGACTATGACTAAATCTTAGAAATCTCAATCCACTCTGCCTTGAAAATTCTCTTAGAAATTTCTATACCGTCTTTGAAACGTATTCGTTCTCGATTATTCTCCCTTGCCTTCCCGTACTATTGATTCTCGTCCCTTCTTATTCCGGGGTGACGAATGATCATGCTGTCTAGAATTCATCAGAAATTCTTAAGTTATAGTATAATGTTGCCTGATTATTGAATCTTTGGTTGTTTATAGATATGAGGGATTATAGATGCCATATGCCCTAGATATCTGTTGGTAGAATTGTTAACAACTAGTTAGAAGGATATAAGATTTTAGTGGCCATGTTTTGAGGAGTAGTGTGACCAAAGGTGGGTAGAAGTCCTCGAAGTTTCGTAGTTACAAAATGGCTAGGAGAAAGATATAAACTATTTTTGGAGGAATTAAATTTAAGGAGATTACGGTAAAAGTAGACTTTCTTTTTGAATTTTAAGAAAGTAGTTATGAATTAGAATTTTGAGGAAATTATTTTTAAGGTGGGTAGATTTGTAACTCCTCTTCCCGAAAATTTTGAAATATATTTTTATATTTTTATTTGATTTAAATGACAATTTTTTGAATTTTATAAATAATTATTTAGTTAATTATTACGGTAGACGACTTTAGCCATAGTTAATTTTTGAAGTACCAGACGACTAGGAATCATGGCACGGATAGTGCATTGGCGTGCCTTGACTAGTGTATTAGCTATGCTAGAGAAGATCGAGCCATAGGTTTGTTCTAACTAGGAAAACCAGGCCAAGTTGCGACTTAACCCCCACAGATTATTTATTTATTTATTAATTAGATTATTGACTTTTAGGATATCCGGTTGTACCAATTTAGTCTGGACTGAACCCGAACCAAATCCAAGCCCATGTAAGCATAGAGTGAGACCAAAGACGCCAATGTAGACATATTTTATGTAGATGAAGCTATTTCATATTTTATTTTTAGGATTGGCAATTATTTTCTATAAAATATTGTTATACGTACAATATATGTATTATTAATATTTATATGCTAATTTAGAATACATGCACGATTTTCAGTGACCAATTATAGTAAGGAAATAATGTTCACCCAATACCACACCAACTATTTATTTATTTTAAGTTTGTTATCATTATATTATTGTTATTAAATAATAGTATTATTTATTAGTAATTTGTTAATTCATTGGTAAATAATTTATATGCATATGAACATATGTATGTGTAAATACTCCCACACTAGAAAATGTTACAAAAATATTTTGGTTGGTTAGATATTTTTGAAGTAGTTTAGCAATTTTCCTGGAAATTATTTGTTGCTTAATTGAAAAAAGAAAGAAAAACAAGGGAGAAGTGAATTTCAATATCTCACGAGATATTAAAATTCTCGTGAGTTAAAAACCTTGGCTGAAACCCGACTGTGCTATGATATTTTCCAAGTATTTGATCGATTAAAAAATCGATCAAATACGAATCTTTTTAAATCCAAATTTTTTTTCTCCCCCATCCTAATCCTATTCTCCATTGGATTACACCATATTCAATCAAATTCGAATCTAAATTCGAATTTAAATCAGGAAGTTACCTATAGAAGAAGAAGAACATATATATACAAGTAGTTTCGATCGGTTTCTCATAGAATTCTCTCTCGATATTCCATCCCAATCCCAACCATCAAGCCCCGATCACCCTGACACCCACGCGCACACCCTAGCCTCCTTCAACAACGGAGCATTTGCCGGAGCGCCGCCGCCAACACCCGCGACAGCACAGCAGCTGCTGGTAACAGAAAAATAGTCGCGTGCCAATAACCCCTGTTCCAGGTACAATTACTTTTCCCTCGTTGATTCGTTTCTTGAACCGATTATTCGTACGCATACACCACATGACCCCCTATTAACCCTATTAAAAAGTTTTTTTTCTAACTGGTTTAAGTCGGGTGTAAACCAAATCAAAACTTTGGGAAAAACCTCTGTCGTGGTGACAAATTTCAGAACCCAAACGCCCAAGTTTGACATCATTTTACGACCAGTGTATTGTGAGTTACAAGGAACTACCTAAACAATCTTTTAGAAAAACTATAGGGCTCTAGAACCCTTTTTGTGCTTTCTCATTTCATTGCTTATATGACGAGTAATCTATTTTCCAAAACTCAAAAAAATTGCTTTTAAAACAGTTTAGAAACTTTGAAATTCACCGATACGACGCACGTTCCGCCAAACCGGACAACATGGTCGCGAACCGAAAGCATCAAAAGGTGCGTAATGGCTACGTAGATGTGTGGGCTTTGACGGAATTTAAGTTGGTTGCGTGTGCACGACAAATTTGATACGTATTCGTCAAAATTCACCGTATCGACCTCTTTGTAAATTTCTTAATTACTTTGTGCATGTTCTTCAAATCGAGATGAAACTTGCACCAACAGGACCGTATTATTTTTCTGGTCCTGTATGCCAAGTTTGGTCTGATTCCGAGGCAGTTGACCGGATCACCGTTTTGTGGGCCCTACGATCCGATTCAACATGCGATTTTGTGCACGGCTCATCGGAATCCAAAATTGGATAAACCGTTGGTTTCGTCTCGTCAAAACAAATCTGTAGACATGTAGTTTGACGACTTTAGAGACCATAGACTCTGGCACATTTTTTGGTACAAAGCGGGTCCAACGGTGGATACCGTTTGACCCGAAATTATCATTTTGTCCCTGTGTTCAGAATTGGACTTAAGGATAGGCTGTCCTAGCTAATTTGACTAATCTGGAAATATTGATAACATCTATTACAGCTTCTGGAGACAGTTGTGAGACTTGGACTTTCTGACTTGTTGATTGGCGATATATTGTTGGTTCTTCGTACAACCCTCAGGCAAGTATTCCTTGCCGAACATATACAGTATTTACATTGTTTTCTCTTTCTCTAGTGTATTCCTTTTCATATTGTCACATGATTTTCATATTGTGATTGGTTTGTCCTTGATTGTTTTACTTGTTCTAGATTAGTACACGTATAGGATATTCGATATTACTTGTCTATTGGTCTTCTTTATGTTATCGTGTCTTGTGATAGAGTTGCCAGTTCTATACCTTGTTCTTAACTTGACTATTCTTGACTGGAAGTATCTTACATTGTACTACAGTTGAGACATACTATAGATTGGGAGTATCTTACATTGTGCTACGACCTATAGCAGATTCTTCGATCTTGATATTGATTGATTGACTTGATTTGTGACATATTATAGATTGAGAGTATCTTGCATTGTACTACGGTTTATATGTGTCTACTTGACCTTATATTCCTTTAGGAAAGGAAATCGATACTAGAATTGACTATTCTGGACTGGGAGTATCTTGCATTGTACTACAGTCGAAACCTACTATAGATTGGGAGTATCTTGCATTATACTACAAGCTATAGGGGTTAATTGTTTGATTGATAGCCAAGTCTAGTATTACATTTCCATATTGCTTGTCGTGTCTTAGATATCCTTCTTGTACCGTCCTTATCTTCCATACATGTTATTTACTATTATATTAGTAGACATGTTTTATGTATCTTGCTAGTCCTCTGAGGACCTAATGATCTCTTCAGGTAGCTGATTGCACGGAGTTTATTAGCTGAGCATGTGGTAGTTGACTTCATCTGCATGATTCAGGTATTTTGTTAGTGTTATTGATTTACTATCTTTCTCGTGCTTTTATGATATATCCTGCTTATCAGCTTCACTTTATAGACTCATATTATTCTTGGAGTCTAATCGAACATATATGCCAGTGGGCTGCAGACCACGACCCATACTTGTTCATTCTTGTCTTATATATTCTTGTGGATTGAGATACACTATAGATTACCATATTAGCCATGATACCATGATCTTGACAACTTATACGTACTCGAGTCGGACTGGAGTCTGCTTGATACGTAGCTGGCTTGCTCATGCTCTCGCATCCTGAAAAGCGGATCTGGGTCGTGACACCTACAATGGGTCTGTCTGTTACCACGACCAAGGTCGATGCGAAACGGTACTTAAGCATTCTCCTGTGAATCTCGATTAGCTGGAAAAGTACCCCTATAGCTAATCTAAAACAGTTGATGCGTAACAAAATTTAGTTCATAAAATAATATTAATTATATTAATTGAAATTTAAAATAATTAAACTTTGAATTAAATAATTAAAAAGGATTGATGAATATAAAGTGACACATTATTTTTTATGCACAAAAATATCTCAACAGAACCCCAAGCGAACTCGCTCTGAATTTGGCCTGAGTTCGGCCCGAGTTCTGTTGGTGTCGGGTGCTTTTAAGTCAGATTTGAATGTGGCATCTCCTAGTCATTACCTTCATCTCCTCCAAACAAAGCAGCAGTCGCGCCCGAGAGCTCCAAATCCTATTTTTTCATCATTTAATTTCTCTCAAATCTTTTAGAGTTTTCTATACAAATTTTGGATTCGTGCGTGAAATCTTGTTCTCTTTTACATGCTCAAATTTCAGAAGCTATAACTTCCTCCTTTTCTCTATTTTATTTTTCGTAAATTTCTATACTTTTCATAGAAATCATGCCTAGGATTTTTAACCCCTTCAAAAGAAAGTAGACAGCGGCTAGCGAATAAGCCTCGTCTTCGGATCATATCCAGGGATTACTCTTTTTGCCTGCGCAATCGGATGATGGGGTATTCAATGGGTACTTCGAAACTCATGACAAATCCTTATTGTGATATGCGAATTTTTCTATTCGCAACATATACCCCGATGCATCGATCATGTGGACTATCTTTTCATCCCATCGAACTTATTTTGAAGCATTATGATTGCACAATCTTGTCACTCACTCATTTCCTATTACAACTGCGTTTATTTTATTACAATTTCACCCTTGACACTTTTACTATTAAGAGCCGTCTTGCTGGAATTGATATTCAATTCAATGATGCTGAGTTAGCAAAAAATCCTTGATATTCCAAATAAAGATGCTCCGCTAGACGATATCACAGAATTTGAATTTCCATGAGACACAACTTTAAATAGTTTCAAGAATGAACTTTGTTCTCCTGATCGAGTTTGTTCTGGAAAGTTCAAAGCTGCTCATTTGTACTTATTTTTTCTATAAATTATATCACATCATCTACTCCACTATCTTACCCAAATCAATTCCAAGGACGATTTGACCACCCTTGAAATGTCTGCTTTATAGCATATTCGTAAGGGAACAATTTATGTCCCCAAGATTATTATTCAGATGATGGATCGTTGTCGCAAAAGGCACAGGAACCTTACGTACGCGATGATTCTTCCGATCATCTTTCAGTACTTTGACATTGATTTATCCACTTGCGCTCGTGACTCTGAGCCCAAGTACCTTCAGCTATCTCATTATAGCGCAGTTGTTCCTCTGCCTGCTCCTCCCACTGCACCACCTCCACCTCCTCAGGATTACCCTATATCTTTTGAGGGTCTCTACTAGCACCTATTTGATATGTGGCATGCTCAGCTGGATGAGAACAACTCTTTGCGTGCGTTTGTGACTGACACGTTAAGGGAATGCGAGTTCCGAGATGCTAGTCGGTTTCAGGCCCTGGCAAACTCCTTTGCGGATCTACGTTTCGTCTAGACTGGTCTGCATGCCAGTTCACTTCCACGACATCCTACTATCTCTGGCTACCGCTATGAGGATGAGGCAGTTCGTCACTTCTTTGAGCCTGGTAACGCTTATGACTAGTACCGTGGTTCTGGTTCTACTCCATACTCTTCTCATGGAGCTGACACTTCTGGAGCTGGTCCTTCCGGACATGGTGGCGATGCTGATCGCGATGACGATGATGACTCTATTTAGTTGCTGGGATTTTTGATCTAGACGCTTTTATATTTTTCTAGATGGTATCCGATTAGACTCTATATTTGTCTATGTATGCTTGAAAATGCTCTGACATTCCAAGATAGTACCTTATCTTTATGTTTTTCTTAGCACTATGACTGTTTGCCGAGTTGATACTTTTTCAAACTCTTATTAGTATGCATTTACTATTTCAGTGTGAACTGTTCTCTCTTTTATTCTATGCGTATCATTATCTTAGTTTATGCTTCATTCATTGAACTGCCTGTGAAATATATGTTATTTTTTTATATATTTTTTGTATTTTTTCAACGTTTGTTTCTTAAGCATAAATTGCGGAGGAGCTTCTCTCTTTGTAATTATTTTGCTAAGTGAAAAAAGGGAAAGAAAAATGATCTAACATCTTTTACAGGATACAAGAATTTTTTAGGAGATAATAAGTACAGAACAACAGTATATTACATATTTTAATATTTTTTGTCAAATCAAGATCAAGATGTTATATCGATCAGGTTTGTCAATTATCAAAATGGAAGAGATTGTTGGCCCATTGGTCATGGTCAAACCTAATTTTAAAATTGATCTAACCCTTTCTCGATATAAGGGCGGCTTGGACAACTGCTACTACTACCATTCAAGACTTGAAGCCAGTTTGCCATTGAGTCTGTATTTCTTTTATCCATGTAATTTTCATAATTTATTGAGTCTGGGAATATAATGTACACCTAGTCGTACTGGCAAATAGGCTACCCCAAAATATTTTCAAAATATCCTTGTTTTGAAAATAGCCCATTTACAAAAAGCTCATAACTGCTTGACTTTTCAAAAAGCCCAAACATATGCATTCGGTCCTTGTTTGGTTAATTTTCTTTTGATTCACTGCAAATGGGTTAGTATTGTTCTGTCCCAATTACTTAACCATGCCTTCATATGACCTGCACATTCAACTTTGGTATCAGATAACAGTAAGGTTCAATTCCCAGTTGTGTCTTGATGTTATGTTTAGGGACATCCTGTAGGTCCTAAAAATCAAGTTGCACCCATCAACAAAATCATCAAAATCAATTTATACATCCTTCAAGTGAACTACGTAGAAGACAGATTGCACAACCATTCGATTATGCAGGCTGAAGTGCGCACTCATCCAAGTGCGCATGCTAACGTGGCCTCGTCATCATTACCTGACAGAGAATCAGATCTTGTGACAGCTGACAGCACGGAGAACGAGGAAATTGTTCGTTTATTGTGCAACACAGCGCTCGAGGACAGCTGTACATGCAGCACAATCTGTCTGCAGCGCAATCCAGCCCAGCGCCGTCCATCCTAACGCAATCCGAAGCCAGCGCATTCCAAAGCCAGCGCAATTCAAGTGGCGTACTCTATTAACTGACAAAGTACACGTGGCCTTTATGCCATCAATAACTCATTACGTGGTAACTGTCTGTACACGATCATGCGTATTTCAATCAGATAATGCCATATGTCCAAGACAGTTGGCCCACGATCAAGTAACTGCCAGCGCAACCTGACGTCTGCGCAGTCCAATACAGCACAATCCAACTTGCGCAGTCCAGAATAACTAAAAAGTAGTTATTTCCAGAACTCTATAAATAGAGTTTCAAGTCCTTCCTAGAGAGGATCATACACGCATACAGAAAACAGAGATCATCACCAAAGATCAGGAGTCCTTGCCAAAGTGCTGCTGCAATCTTCAGAGGCTACCGTCTTCAAAGTTCACATCGTCCAAGGGATAAAGCGATCGTCATTCAGATCGGATTCCTATAGTTGTACTTTCCCAGAATTCTTGTAATCTTCTTTACAAAGTTTGTTGAAATAAAGATCAACTTTTGTTTTTTGCAAACAAAATGGCGACTCTGTTGGGGACGACTTTCTCCTCAGACGAGGAAGTGACAACTCAATGTGACGTTGCGTCTATCGGAAAGACGCAGAAGATGCTGGTTGTGAAGGTCAACCAGACGGCCTACGAAGCCATGATCAACTCCAGGACCACCCCTCGTACTGCAACAACTTCTGCCACGAGCAAAGTGCGCCTAGTGTGGGTCCCCAAGACTGCTGCGCAGTCTGTTGATTCTGCTACCAAGACTGCAGCGCAGTCTAAAGTCTATGCTGCTAAGACTGTTGCACAGTCTGTTGTCTCTGTTGTTGCACAATCTGTCTCTACTACTCGTACGCAATATGTTGTTGCCAGTACACAAACTACATCATATGCTGCTCTGTCAAAGTACAAGACTCCTGTTCCTCTGGCGCAGTTGGCTGCTACTCTGCCTGCGCAGTCCACTACTCCAGCAACCAGAGTGCAACCTAAGCACTCTAGTAACAAGACTCCTGCTGTGCAAGCCATTCTGACTGAGGCCAGAAGGCATCCTGCACAATCTGCCAGTGCGCCATCAACCCATGCGCAAACTGTGCTTGTGTAATCCAAGAGAGACAGCCTTTTGGATAATCTCTCCTCTTCTCACAGCAAGAGGAAAAGCTCTGCTCCTCCTCTCAAACACCCTGTTGCTCCTGCGCAATCCACTGGGGGTAGTCTTTTGGCTATTCCTCCTCCTTCCCAGAACAAAGGAAAAGGTCCGTTGGTCTTTTCTCAAACTTCCTCGTCCCATGACTTGGAAGATAACTGAGGGAAACGCTCTTTAGCTAACCCTTCTTTCCAAAACAAAGGAAAAGGCCCCTTGGTCTTTTCTTAGTCTTCCTCAGTTTTTACTATAGAAGATCAATCTGAACGTGCTCCGGTACTAGTCAGAACAAGAATCCTTTCTCACAAGGATTCTTCTTCTCTCCTTGCCAAAGGAAAGTGTACTGATCAGACAGGTATTCTGCCTACTCCGGTAGCAGAGTTCCAAGATCTCCCAACCCTCAAGATCTCCTATTCAAGACAGAAAAAATTATTAGTGACTCAGACAGAAGCCCTTGGTGGTGAGTTTGCTGATCTAAGAACTTATCTCAATCGACCAACTTCGGTGAAACGCAAACAACCAATGCCGAAGACCAACCAGCATCAGAGGCAAACTTTCAGGATCAAGAATCCGGACACCTATGCCAATGAAATGAGTACTTCCCTGTACACTTAAGGGACAAAACATTTGAAGAACCGGAACCATGTTTCGAATATTGTCAAAGAACACATCTCTCGAACTTCTTCTCGTCCCGTTGCTATTCCCGATCTCCGAGAACACCCCAAGCAAAAATGGGACAACATCTCAACATCCCCAGTACAACCACTTGGACACCATTGCAATCACAAGGTTGTCATCAAGTGTTGTTGTCAGACAACTAGACGATCTGTCTTCGATCGTTTGAACTTTTCTAACTCTGAACCTTTGTCGGAAGATGAAGACGAGGTTTTGTACGCCTCCATCAACATGACTTCCAGAGACACTGGGGGTAGGAAGTGCTCCAAGCACGACAAGCCTCGCAAGCCAAGCCAATGGTACTTGAATCTACTCCAGGAATCTTCTGAAGGAGTATTCCAACATACCAGATCCCGAAGCCGAGACACAATCGGTCAAAGGAATCTTCAAGATCTTTCCGGTCATCTTCCTCTTTCTCACTCGGGAGATGATTCTTTCTCCGACTATGATGCATACAGTGAAAGCTCAGAACAGACAGTGTCCTCCACTGTACCCAGAGAAGTGACAGCTTATGTTGTCAACGAAGACCAGATGCTTCTAGTTCAGCTAGTCAAGAACAACGAATAGCTGCACTAGAAGACAAGCTTAAGACCATGGCAGAGATGGTCGCAAGTATGCACTCTATCATTGTGGCCCAGCATACGATACCACCGACCGTACCTCCTGCAAATCCTGAAATCATAGCATCGTCGGTGCCTATCAATGCAGGGCTGGGGGTAGCATCTCTTCAAGTACCTCCAGTACAGGCCCAATCTACACCCAGTCAGTCAGGTGCTGGGGATGGTACCTATCATGCTGTTCCTCCCCCTGACACTATGATTCATCCTGCTCCTTCTACATCAGTAGAAGATGCCAATGAAGCTGTCAAGCCCCTGCGCACTCAGTTCGAAGCTTTCAAGGAGAAGGACAACTTGTAGAGGTTGGGGATCAAGCAACCTTACCCGGTTGAATGGAAGGAAGTTCCATTTCCTCCGAAGTACAAAATCCCAACCATCTCGCTGTTTGACGACAGCACTTCTCCCAGTCAGTTCATTAACCACTTTGAGGTTATGACTGTCCAACTTCAACCAAATGACGCTCTCCTTACCAGAGTATTCGTCGGCTGTTTAGCCGACGTAGCATACGATTGGTACAGAAGCTTGCCCGATGGTTGTATCACCTCCTTCTCTGGCCTAAAGCAAATATTTTTGGAACGATTCTATGAGGGGATCAACGACATGACTATGTCAGCCCTCAATAAAATCAAACAAAGACACAATGAAACTGCTGAGAGTTTCATTGAAAGGTTCCGCCGGAAAGCTTTGAAAATGCCTCCTGGAACTCCGGCTGCTGTTACCATAGATACCTGCAAGGCAAATCTTTTGCCTATCAACAGCATGTGGACAGGGTCAACTCAGTTCCAAGACTGGCCATCTTTCATTGTCAACGCTAATGCAGCTGAAGTTAGCGCCGACAAATTCAAGCAACTAGGGGTACAAATGTCTAACCCCGACCGGGATGAACACCAGACATCAGGTGGTGGCAATCGCCAGAACAACCGTAAGGGAAAAGAAATTTTGAATATCAATTTGAACAAGAACAAAGAATCTTTGGCGGTCAACGTAGCTCCTCCTACTTCCACTGCTACTCCTTCAGCACCTCCACCAAGAGAACCTCGTCCGAAAGTAGAGTACTCCTTCGATGAGAATGACACCATGAGCATCTTTGATTGCTTGATCAAAAGCAATAAGCTCCAGCTCCCAGACCCGAAGAAGCCCGATAAAATCGGTAAGACTGATCATCCCAAGTACTGTGTCTATCACAGGTTCATCGGACATCCAACTCGAGCATGTTATGTGCTCAAAGGCAAAATCCAAGAGCTGGTCAACGCTGGTGTTGTCACTCTGCAGTAAGACGAGAAGACTGTTACCGCGAATATGGTCTCAGTTCAATTCGGTGACTTCCCGCCCTAGATGGTGCAGCACGATATCATTCCTATCCCCAAAGCTACTCTTGAGTTTGAGAATCTCCCTCCTCCACGAAGTGAAGGTCTCGTCCCCTTGTCTCTTGATAATGGCGAGATTATGTAGATTCATCCGGATCTTGCTTCAGAGTTCGAACTTCCCTCTTCCTCCAAGAAGAAAGACCGCTCCAAGGGCAAGACAATGAATTGAAATATGGTGTCTTTTGACCCCATAGTTGATGAAGAAATCCTGCTGGGCACCAGATCAGGGAAAGCCTATCTAAAGGATTACCCTGAAGCTCAAGAGAATCATGCTTCTTCTTCTGAGCTTGCTCTAGTACAACCTGCTTCCACTGAGGATATTCCTACTGTATCTTCACCGGTTGTAGAGTCTACTCCTCCCAAGCCGACGGTAGCTGACAAAGGCAAACAACAAGTCTTCTTCGACAAACCGTTGAAGAAGTTATCTCCTTTCGGACTTGAAAATCCTTACAATTTCGATATCTTGGCTCAACTAGCCAATACACCAGCCCGGCTGTCCATCTTTGAGCTCTTACGCCTCTCCAAAGAGACTCGGGAAACTCTGAGTGAGGCTCTCATGGAAGCTGAAACCTGTTTAGCCCTTCTGAAGGAGCCGAAAGCAGAACCAGTCTCTTGTCTCCATTGTCAGAGCGTGTTGGAGTTAATTCCAAACATAACTTTCACACAAGATGACATACTGATGGAAGACAACAGGCACGACCGTCCTCTCTACTATACAGGATACGTCGATTCGATGAAAGTTTATCGTATTCTGATAGATCCAGGGTTTGCTCTCAGCATTATGCCGAAGACAATATTGGATGCGCAGAAAATCCTAGTGCATAGCCTCTCCAGTACAATCTCCACCATCCTTGGGTTCAATCAGGAAAGGAGTGCGCCTCTGGGCAAGATTCTCCTAAAACTCCAAATAGGCAATCTTCGCACAAAGGTTACCTTCTACATCATTGACAATCATGGTTGTTCCTACAATGCTTTACTGGGAAGACCATTTCTGCATGAGCATAACATTGTTCCTTCGACTCTCCATCAATGTTTCAAATATGTTGATGACAATGGAGAGGTACAAAAGGAGGTTGCTGATCTCTATCCCTTCAAAGGCGTCGAAGCATACTGCAACGATGCTCGTATGTACAAGGACGAATTCATGAAGGTTGTCCTGTCTCTGTATACTGAAGAAGAGCAAGAAATAGTGCCCAATGATAACCTTATCATTCCTGTCAAAGGGCATGTTTCTCGTCCTCAATCCTCCAAGCCACTGGCTATTCACTTGCCAGTTCAGAAGCAATCAACTGATGATGATCAGAATCAAAGGGAGCTCACCTCTTCTGAGCCACTTGTTATCGACTTACGTCGTAACAAGAAAAAAAGGCAACTCACCTCTTCTGAGCCACATGTTATTGATTTATCTCATAACAAGGAAAAAGGGAGCTCACCTCTTCTGAGCCGCTTGTTATCGACCTCCATCGTAACAAAGCCAATCCTCCTCCACGTTCTTCTTCTCCCCCTCTTGTAATCAATCTGACCAAGCTTGCTAAGGCTAAAGGTCCTGTTGTAAATACAAATATAGAAATCAATGAAAAAGCATCTACTTTCTAGTATACTGATGTCATTTATCATGCTAAGTGATATTTGGATATGTTAGATAGCTATCAGTTATTTACAATAGGAGTTGTGCAATCTCTTCAAACAGAAGTCTCATTTGAACACCCAAAAGATACATATCGTATTGTTCCCGCTCGTAAGAAAGGCGAAAGTCCAATACTTTTCAGTAAAGGACCAGAACAACAATTCAGCTATACGGATGATAGCAAAAATAACGACACGGGTCATCTTCAACTCTGTCGTTATAGTCAACAATCAAAAGACATCATCCGAAAGATGGGTTATGACTTCAAGAGCGGCCTCAACTACGGTAAGGGTAGAAGAACTCCTATCCGTACGGCTGTTCCGAAAGGAAAATCAGAGATGTATTACAGCAGGACCAAAAGAGGTCTCGGATATGCTTCACCCCCAGTATTATCCCCAGCAGGCTCTGAATCTGATAGTGAGGAGCGTTCTAACTCTTCTGATTCCAGATCATGGGATTCTGACACCAGCATCGGTCAAGTCCATCGGCTGACTGTATCTTCTAACATGGTCTCCGTCGAACTTCCAGAAGGCTATGACGAGGATGTTGAAGAAAATCCTGAAACAGATCCTTGGGCTCAACGAATGGATACCCAATGGGAACTCCGATTCGAACAAAGGGAACCGCCTACCGAAGATCAATTAGTTCAAGTTGATATAGGAGAGAGTGGGTCACCTCATCCAATATTCATCAGCAAGAACCTTCCAGAGACAGATAAGCAGGAATTAATTCTTCTGATTAGAGAATACATTGATGTCTTTGCATGGAGCTATGAGGACATGTCGGGTCTAGATCCCAAAATTGCTACTCACAAACTGATCATCTTGCCGAATACAAAACCAGTCAAACAGCAATAACGACGTTTCAAGCCAGAAATGATGGACGCAATCGATGATGAAGTCAAGAAGCTCATCGCTTGTGGCTTTATCCGAGAAGAATAGCATCCTGATTGGGTAGCCAATGTCGTCCCAGTTCTAAAGAAAACCGAAAAAGTTCGAGTCTGCATCGACTTTCGGGATCTTAATGAAGCATGTCTAAAAGATGAGTTTCCTCTCCCTATCATAGACGTCATGATCGACAACACTTGTGGGTTCGAAAGGATATCTTTCTTGGATGGATTCTCCGTATACAATCAGATTCGGATGAATCCTGAAGACGAAAAATATACTTCTTTTCGTACTCCTCGTGGAGTCTATTGCTACACTGTCATGCCATTTGGTCTCAAGAACGCTGGTGCAACGTACCAACGAGCCATGAGTACCATATTTTGACATCATCTGCACAAGACTGTCGAATGCTATGTCGACGATATTGCTGTCAAAAGTCGTCTAAAGGAAGATCACATCCAAGACTTGAGAACTATCTTCAATCTCATGCGCCAATATCAACTCAAAATGAATCCTACAAAGTCATTCTTGGGTGTCTCTAGTGGCAAATTTCTCGGCTTCGTCATTACCTCTAAGGGTATACACGTGGATCCCGAGAAGATCAAAGTCATTCAAGAGATGCGTCCTCCACGCAACCTAAAAGAGCTACGAGGATTCCAAGGTCGACTTGCGTACATCAGGAGATTCATTTCGAATTTGTCTGGACGCTACAGACCATTTACTCAACTAATGAAGAAGGGTATATCTTTCGTTTGGACCGAAGAATGTCAATGAGCATTTGATGACATAAAGCGGTATCTCATGAATCCACCAGTCTTGGTGCCACCAATCTCTAGCATACCATTCTTAATGTATGTCCGTGCTATGGATCATTCATTGTGTGCTTTACTTGCCCAAAAGAACAAGGAAGGCCATGAACAAGCCATTTACTATCTCAGTCGTACTATGATTGGTGCCGAACACCGTTATAGTTCGTTCAAAAAAGAATACCTAGCTCTTATGTTTGTTGTTCAAAAGACTCGGCATTACATCATTGGCCAAACTATTCATGTCATATCCAGAGTTAATCCTCTTCGGGTACTGATGAAGAAGCCTAGCACACTCAATTTTCGGCTGGCTACATGGGCCATTCTTCTAGCCCAATACGACATGATATATGTTCTTCAAAAGTCTGTCAAAGGTCGAGCACTGGCAAATTTCTTAGCAGCTCATCCTGTTCCGGAGACATCTAAGCTCTATGATGAAATTCCAGACGAGACGTTAGAATCTAATACAATCTCCAAAGAATTTTCTACTTGGCGTCTATTCTTTGATGGTGCATCCAGGATTGGACCCAATGGTGCCATTGTTGCTGGAGTTGGAGTTGTCCTTATTTCTCCAGATGGATCAGCTATTCAAAGAGCATATTCCTTAGATGAACCTTGCTCCAATAACGTGGCAGAGTACAATGCTCTACTCATTGGCCTTCAGCTAGCCAAACAACTTGACGTCGAATATCTGGAAGTCTATGGTGACTCTAAGCTGGTTGTTAACCAGGTTAGAGGGACCTATGAAGTGCGCCATCAAGATCTAGTGCCTTACTTTGAAGTGGCAATCAACATGGCTACATTCAAGGCCTTCTTCATTGAATATATACGCCGAGCTTGCAATACTGAAGATGACGCTTTGGCCAATCTTGCAGCAATTTTAGCCATCCCTATCAAAAGACAGCAGGTGGTGGTCATCTCTAATCGGGAATTGTTCTGCGTCGAAAATAATCGTAATATTGAGTTCAGTAATCTTACTGAAGTCAATGTTATCAGTAAAGATTGGAGAACTCCCTTCATCGACTTCGTGGTCCATGACATACTTCCTGAAGATCCTAAGGAGGCTACGAGTATTCGTCGGCGGTCTTTACGGTTCTACTACAATCAGACCACCAAAACTCTTTATCGGCGAACTTATGACGGCCTACTCTTGCGCTGCCTTGCTGGTGATGAGGCAAAGCAAGTACTACGCGAAGCTCACGATGGTGTTTGTGGAGCACATCAACCCGGTCCTAAGCTACAGGATCGTATCCGACGTATGGGTTACTACTGGCCCTCTATGGTATCTGATGCCATCGAATATGCGAGAAAATGTCGAGCTTGTCAAATCCATGCAGATTTTATTTATCAACCATCAGAATTTCTTCATCCGACTGCTGCTTCCTGGCCTTTTGAAGCCTGGGGCATGGACATCATCGGTCCCATCAATCCTCCTTCTTCTAGAGGACATCGGTTCATACTAGCAATAACCGACTACTTCTCCAAATGGGCCGAAGCTATACCATTGGCTGAAGTCAAGACCAGTAGCGTCATCAACTTTGTTAAACACCATGTCATGTATCGATTTAGTGTACCTCGACGGATCATCCATGACAATGGACCTCAATTCATCAGTCAAAAGTTCACAAGGTTCTTTGACGATCATCGGATTGACAATATCGCGTCGACAGCTTACAATCTTGCTGCTAATGGCTTAGCTAAAGATTTTAACAAGACTATCATCAAGCTCCTCAAGAAGTTTGTATCCACTAACAAACGAAACTGGAGTGAAAAGCTTAGAGAATGTCTTTGGGCCTACCGTACTACGGTCCGCAATCCTACAGGTTGTACACCCTTTTCTTTGGTATACGGCTATGAAGCAGTTCTACCCTTGGAACTCCAAATTCCGTCTTTGAGGATTGCTATCGCCAATGAACTTACGACAGAGAACAATGATCTTCTTCGACTTCAAGAGTTAGAAGCGCTCGATGAGAAGCGGCTATTAGCTCAACAGCATATTGAGTTATATCAAGTCCGCATCTCAAAGACTTTCAACCGCAAAGTTAAGGTTAGAGCCTTTTAGAAAGGAGAGCTCGTTCTAGCTGTCAGACGTCCTATGACTATGACTCACTTGAGCAAAGGCAAGTTCGATGCGAAGTAGAAAGGTCCATACATCGTGAGCAAAGTATTCTCAAATGGAGCCTATCAACTCACAGAGCTAGACGGTCGAGTTGCAATGATGCCCATCAATGGCAAGTTCCTCAAAAAATATTATGTGTAAATGTAACAGACAATGATTGTAATTATCAGACAAGTTCATAAATAAAATTCAATTTTATTTCATCTTGAATGATAGTACATAATATCATGGAAGGTCACTATCATCCTTCTCAAGTTTGGGACGCGGGCCACTACCATCCTTATCAAAGACATGATCAGCAAAAAAGTCGAGAACATTCTTACTGGAACCCACCAAGAACTTGCAAGCAGCCATCCACATGGCCTCTTCTTCTTCAGTCTTCCCTGGTTCGAGAAGGAAGTCCAAGATGTCCTTTGGCGGTTTGGGGATAGATGAACCTTCACCCACTGCTATCTGCTTTGGTTGAACCGGTTTGACTGGGCGTTCTTCAGTACCCACTTCCACCTTCGGGGCGATCTCATCCTTCTTGGATGCATCTCCAGACGACATTTTTATGTTGAAAAGTGAAAGTGACCATCTCATCTAATTTTGTGTTCTATTTATAGACAGAGAGTCGTAAAACTATGAAGCGACACATTCATTCGACGGTTCGTCCGTTCATTATATTCATTTGACGGTTCGTCCGTTCATTAAACATATTCATCCGACAGTTCGCCCGTTCATTATATTCATCTGACGGTTTGCCCATTCATTATCCGACGGTTTACCCAGTCATTCCACAACTATCCAACGGTTTATCCGTTCATTCATCACATTCATCCGACGGTTCGCCCGTTCATCATTCGACAGTTCGTCCGTTCACACATCTACTTGACGATTCATCCATTCATCATCTGACGGCTCACCCGTTCATTACATTCATCCGACGATTTATTTCGTTCATTTACTTTGATGAATCATCCAGTTCGTTCTTATCAGCAACTTGTCATCTTTGATTAAGTTGCCTATTGAAATAATGATGTTCAATAAATTATATTTGCCACGTCTATATTACCTCTGAGCAGATATAATTGAATATGATTATTTTCCAGAATCAAGAAATATATCATGTCCTGCACCTCTGAATATATTTTCTATCTCTATTATTTATATCTGAATAAGATATGCAACAAATAATAGAGCCACAAAAAATATCTTTTTATTGATCAAATATGAAAGACGTTACAAAGACACATATCATGAAAAAAAAGATACAAAAGATCTTTCTACTCAGCCGGTGGTGTCATTAAATTGGTCATCTGCTGCTTCAAAATTTGTAGCCGCTCTTTACGAGATTCCATCACTTGTTTCCTAGCTTCTTCCATCCCTGATTTATCATCGAAGGTTGGTAGGATTACTAGTCTGTGAGTAATTTTAGCTTGGTGAGCTGAAGCATATTCATCTCTCTCTCGAGTCAGAACACCAAGTTGTTGAATTGCAGCTTGATGTTGAGTAGCTTCATCCTCCAGAGTTAATTGAGCAAGTCTCAATTCTTCCTGAAGACGGGCAATTACTGCTTGCAATTCAGCAACTCTTCTTTCTTTTTCTTCAACAACAAAGGCCACTGTTTCTATTTTGGAGTTGTACTCAGCGGACTTGGCAGTGAAAGTATTCAAAAGAATTTGGAAGTTAACTTTCTCAACCGTGACCTCTTGAGACATCCGTTCAAATTCAGCTTTCACCAGGAGTTCTACCTCTCCCTTTCTAAGCTCTTTGTAGCTCTTAACTGCAGCCTCCAGCTCATCTAATATATGATCAAGGAAAGTAGCCTGATCCTCATCCCCTTGGCTGTGGATGGCATTAATCAAGTAAGAGGTTGGACCTCTAACTGTAGAAAAAGGAGCCTCTTCCTTCTCTATCACCCTATCTATTAAGGGTCCCAAAGAGTTAAAGAAGAAGTTGGTGAAAAAGCTGATGACAAATTGATTGGTGGCCAAAGCACCAGGAGTAGCAGCGACTCCTGATGATGAAGTAGTAGGACGTTCAGCCACTTGGACGGGAGGCTCTTTAAATAAAGGAGCTAAAGTCGAGCTGGTTGCTCCTTCCGGTTGTTCTCCTGTAAAAATAGATCAACTTTATCATTTTGTCTGTAATTTGCAGCTATTGAAAAGATCAAAAGTGAAAGTAGCCTTATCATGGCTTCGTTCAGTGATGATTCGGTCATCTGCTGGCCCAGATTCCAGTCTAGCAGAAGTAGCCTCAAACATTACTGCCTGGCTACTGCCTGCCTCGGAGCCACCTGACAAATGACGACTGCTGCTAGCTATCGTCATTACAGGTACTATATCCGTGCATACTGGAGGAGCTGGAGAAGATTCAATTTCTGTATGGATCAAAGATAAAGATGTCAGCTATTAATCTATGAAAAGAAGATTGATAATTTCATTTTATACCTTTGGGATCAACAGCAGGAGTTTCCTCCAGGGCCACTTCCTCATTTGTAATCTTTTCGGGAGATACCTGCACCTCAACATCCTTTTCAGGATCTAGGGTATCATCAGTTGCTTTGGGAGATATATGGATTTCAATATCCTCTTCAGGATTCTGTGTATTATTAACAGCCTCTGATGATGTACTCTCCTCACTTTCACTATCCTCAGGAGCTTCTTTGCTGGCAGTTGCAGCGGCATGATCAGCATCTTCTTGATAACCGAAGTCATAATCATTTAATGCTTCGATCATTAGACGATCCTCCTCTTCGCGGACTGCTCTTGGTGTGACAGGAAGCTGAGTCGTTTCTACCGCTGGCAGAGGAGATCGCGAAGCTTCATCTTCCCTAGGCTCTGCAGCCTCATCTCTTTGTTCAGCATCTTCCATAGGCTCTGCAGCCTCATTTCTCTGTGCAGCCTCCTCTCTCTGTTCAGTCTCCTCTCTCCGCTCTGGACTAGGTTCAGAGGCAGGAGTAGGAGATGACATAGTAATCCCAGCAGCAGCATTCACCACCACTGAAGACGGGATCACCTTCTTTCTCTTTCTAATAGCCTGCTTCTTTCTATGAAGAGGCCTTTCTGGGCTCTCCACATCCACTACATCAACCGTCTTTTGAATAGAAGTCGGCGTGGTTGCCTCTTCTCGTTGGATTGACTCGGCCATCTGCCGAGATTGGGATCTAGTAGTAACTTTCTCTGGTTGATCCAGGATAAGTTTCTTCTTTACAGCTGGGGAAGATGGTTCTTCAATCCTTCTTTTTCTCTCTCTGACCGGAGATTTAACCACTTTCAGAGAAATTCTCAGTGGTTGATTTACTTCCTCAGGGAAGTTTACTTCCCTGGAAGCTTCCAATGGATCATCTACCGGTTTATGTTGTTCATCATTTGCTGGAGCTAGTGTAACAGTGGCTCATTTCTTCAGACGCGTCGCTGTTGCGAAGCTATCCACCATACTAAAGTTCTCAGCAAATGTATTGGCAGCTGTGTAGAACAATAAATATGTATACAACATTCTTGGGCCATTATCATTCTTGTTTAGCATCGAGAACACTGTACTAGTGTCTCGAGCGTTGTAGTAGGCCCATGCTCTCGTACCATCAATTAGGTACCCCTTTCCTTGTAGGCAAGTTATGGTGTTGCCCACACGGAACTGGTCATAACCAAATTGACGAGCGAAGCGACTCGGCAGATATGGTTCCAGATAACACTCCTCCTCAAATCTGTATACCAAATGCGATGGTCTGATCGCCTTCAGCCAGTCAAAAGCTGCTCGACCCAGTGGTTGCCTCCCAAGATCAACCATATTTGTTGTCATGAATTCGTAACCAGCTGGTGGAGCGAAGCTATAAAAATTCTATCCCTTGCCAAGATTCAGGGCACGTCTGCAGTCCTTCAGACTAACGTACACCCACTTGCTTCGGGAGAATCTACGCAGAAAGCTGTCGCTAACTGCCCCCATGTCGGGGTTCATCAGAAATGGATGATACAGAAGCAACCATCAGAATAGATAGGTGTAGGGCAACTCCAGTCTAGGGAAGTTCCCTATCTCACCCTTCTACTTGATCATGGAGTCGACAAACAGACGAAGACCTGTATTTATTCTACAGGTCATCGCTGATAGCAAATCCATCCGGTAGCCGAAGACTAACCAGACGGCAGCGAAGAGTACGCTGCGGTGGAAGCGGTCCACGGTGCTTGCCCCAGGTACAACAAATCGGCGAAGCCAGTATGTTAAAAATCCTGCCAGCTGAGCTTCTTGTGACATGGATCTGTAGCCCATTCTTATAAAGCTTTCAACAAAATCTCCGGGCTTGAGCAAAGGGTATTGGTGTTCATCAGTAACTCTGATATCCATTCTCTTATTCTCTTCCATCAGTTTTATTACTTCACTGTAGCTGAGGGACTGAAAGAAAGTTGGATTGCAGGAGTCATGATCCTTGGTCTTTTTCTCAACGATATGATTAAGAAAAAGATATGGCAACCATTTCGAGGAATAACATGTGCTGGAAGAGCCGCTCTTGTAATACAAGGAGCATATATTATAATGGCACAGTAGTTCATCGAAAATTGCTACCATTTCTGGATTTTCTCGACGTAGTCTCTCTAACTCATCGTTTGTGGGAACATACTCCTCATAAGGGGAGTCTCCAGTTGGTAGACATGAGATATACTTCATCTCATGGAGAGCCAATCCCATCTCCCCGCAGGGCGTCATGAACGTCCCTGTCCTATAGTTATACCTCTCTGCCAGGGCTAGAAATAGATGAGGGTTTGGATGGAAGCCATACACGGTAGCATATACCGCGTTATAAAGCTCGATCTCTCTAAGTTTATCTTCAAACTGAGCCAATACCCAGTTGGCTATACAGTTCCACCTCCTGTTATCCGGGTTTACCAAACCGGTCAGTCGGATGTCTTGATCCGGATATCTGCCCTCCGCCTTTGCATACTCATTAGCAAAAATCGGTGTCCTTACCGGCAGCAACAAAGACGAGTTTTCAGGAGGGATACAGTCGGGCTTCAACCCTCTTAATAAAGTGCTGTGTCGCTCAGAAGAGCTATAGAACATGTCCCTATTGTTCGGGCCTTTCTTGACACAGATCTTTCTTGTCCGTGCATGTTGAAGGGGAGTAATATCCCAGTCCATCCTCCTAGGATGGCTTGCATGAGCATATCGTGCTAGAGGGAGGCATCTAGCTATGTCTGGTAACTAGATCAGTTTCTCCTTCCTTTGGAAAGTTCTCGACTCAACTCGGGGTCTTGGCTGAGAACTTTTGTCAATGGCTTCACCAAATAGGAACATAGGCTTCTTGTGGGTGATAGTGTCAGCAGACTGCAAGGGTTGTCCATTCATCAGACTTAACAAAGTCTCATTATCCTGAGCTATCAGGATAGCTTGGCGAGAGGATGTAAGGGCATACTGTGGGAAGAGCACATGGGATAAGTATTCTTTGAATTCCGGCTCAGCTAAAGTTCCTGTGAAGACTTCATAATCAGGATCCTCCATGATGTTAACTGCATCAAACAGAAAAAGCAGAATTCAGTACAAGTCAAATCAAAGATTCTGTCAGCAGATTGTGCAAATATCAGATTGCACAAGCATCAGATTGCACAACCATCAGATTGCACAACAATAGCTTCTATGCGTAAACTATCCAATGGCGCCAACTCATCCACTTGCGCAAGCCATCAGATTGTGCTGAATAACTTGCGTAAAGTATCAGTTTGAACTGGATAGCCTTGCGCAAATCAGCAGACTGCGCTGACTTTTGCCAGCACGTTCTAACCGATTGCGCAAGAAAATAATCTTCATAAAAATAAAGATTATTGGTTTTATGCAACCGAAATCCTAAACAGGGCGGCGCAACATAACCAAATCTCTAAAAAAAGATCAGTTTGAAGGTGCAGCAATGGCAAAGAACCCTAAAAAGGGTTTTTGATCGGACATCTACCTTGTAGTGCTGGGTAAGCCTCCTCATGACGTGAAAGGCACGACGTAGCACGAGTCGAGGACTCGGCTGGGGCCTTCCCTTTCTCAGCAGCGGATCGCTTTGGGGCCATGGAGATCGATGAAAAAGAAGAAGGAGAGTCTGTAGGATATGGAAAATTATGACACGCTGTCATTTTAATCCATACGCTCAAGGCCATACGCTTATCAAAAGCCATACGCTTAGTGGATATTTTATTATTTCTTCTTAAAGTGGCAGCACAGCATATATTAAATGAAGAATGAATCTGACGTCTCGTCTTTCGTATAAAGATAGTTGTCATGAAAAGAGCAACCGTCGTATAGGATTTCGAAGAGTTGGTTTTGTCTTTTACGAGGACAGCTCAGCAGATCATTAATGCAAAGTTATTGTTACTGACAGTCTGTCAGCCATCATATCTGTAGTCACGACGCTCGAGAAAATCTTTTGACAGTTATTAGAAGATATGGCGTATCAGAGAAGATTGATGATGGCCACGTGGCCATTTCTTCAGTGAGCGTATGAAGTCTATACGACTCCTTCCTTCTCCAGTGAGCGTATGAAGTCTATACGACTCCTTCCTTCTCCAGTGAGCGTATGAAGTCTATACGAATCCTTCCTCATCAAGTGAGCGTACGACTCTTGTTCAGTCAAGTGAGCGTATGAACACCATACGACTCCTTGATGACCAAGTAAGCGTATTAGCTTTATTTTGTTTCTACATCATCCAAGTCAGCGTATAACTCTCCTTCAACGAGGCAGCGTATTACAGCAACCACATCCAGGATTACAGTCAACACACGTTCTCATATGTCCTGTACTCAGTTATCTACTTCTTCAGAAGTTATCCAACGTGGCATCCATGCCATCAATCTCTCCTGAACATGCTCCACTACTTTCAACCGCACGCTAATGTGTCTCCATCAGAATTTGCCACGCGTCCCTGCAGTTATGCACACGTCAAGTAACTACCTGAGCGTATGCTTAAGGACAGTTATCCTGAACTCTATAAAAGAGAGTTTCTTCATCTTCATCAGACACTACAGTCAATTTCAGAGAGAACAGAGAGATTGCCCAGTTGCTGTCCAAGTTCTTCAAAGTTCGAGTATTCTTCATCGTATCGTCCAAGGGATAAAGTAATCGTCTTCTAGATTAGATTTCTACAGTTGTAATTTTCTCAGATACAAAATAAATAAAGTGAATTTATTTATGGAAAACAAATTGGCGACTCTGCTGGGGAAAGCTGTCTCCTCCAACGAGATAGCAACAACTCAATGCGATACTTCGTCGATCGGCTTGACGAAGAAGACGATGGTTGTACAATTCGACCAATCGGCTAATGAAGAAATGCTCAAGGCGAAGAAGGGCCGCACTGCTTCCTCCGCTCTTCCTGCTGCCAAGAAGAAGGGACTCTCCGTCTATGTCCCTAAGTCTTCTGCAACAGTCCGAGACGCTTCTGTCACTTCTCATGCTGACAAGAACACGTCTTCAACTTCCATGAAGCACAATTCAGCTTCTCTGAACGCGGCAACAGTGGCTTCTCCTAGTCATGCTGACAAAGTTGGTTCTTTAACCAAGTCAACGTGTACAAAGAAAACCATCTCTGGACATGTCAAAGTCCCTTCTCCCTCTACTCTTACGACAGCAGTCGGCTCTTTAGCCATTGATGACTCTGAGCGTATGGTATTCAAAGGGCAGCGTACGGCAAAGGCAGCGTACAAAAGCCAACATCAGGCAGCGTACGCTAAGCCAAAGCCAGCGTATGCTAATAAAAAGGCAGCGTATGACCAGAAGTCCAAACTGAAGTCAGCGTATGCTAACAGATACAGTCCTTTGACTGTTTCTCAAAATCAGGCTGGGGGTTCTCTTCCACAGAACATACAAATGATTCCCCCTCAACTTGCACATCTTGTGCCAACCAAGGAGAAAGACTCTTTAGTCAACTCCTCTACTCCTAAGGTCTTTACCTCTGGAGTTAATTTGACTAGTACTCTTACTAGATCAAATAATAGAAAATGCCTTTTGGCTAATTCCTCCAAAGATGGATTATTACCGACTCCCAGTCGGAATAATACCCATCTTCCTTCTCTCCAAATTTCTCGGTCTGAGAAAGGCAAATTACAAGTATCCAAGACGGATATCAAAGTCAGATCTCCTACGGATCTTCGTAACAAGCTTAATCAGAATCGTCTCGGTTCTACTGAGACAAGTATATTAGACCCTGATACAGAATATGCCAAGAACTATGTGGCTCAAATTAATCAGTCTTTATACACTCAGGAACCAAGAAGACAGAAGAACAAAAGACAAGTTTCTACACAGAAACTATCTTCAAGTACTTCCCAATCTGATCCTATAGATCTCCGGGAATATTTGCAAAATAAACGGAGAATTGACACTCCATCAGGCTATGATATTGCTTATATTTGCCATGAAAAGCATGGTTGCAACTTCCAACCTTGAGTTGTAATTCAATGTTGTTGTTCACCAAAAAGATAATCTATTTTCGAACGGATTCAATATGAACCAATGTTGGATGAAGATGAACCTCTTTATGCTTCTGTCAACATGACCTCCAGAAATATTGGGGGTAGCATACGGTCTGATGCTATATCAGACTTTGAAGATGGTGTTTATCTCGGCACCCGATCCAGGACCAGAGCCTCTTCTTCTCATCCAAGTGGTAATCCGGAAATCACAGAAGACTTCCTTGGAGAATCCAATTTTCCAGTATTGACTCCCGTAAAAAGCCCCGGGAAAGATACTGATTCACACAGTGATGATTCAGAACAGACTGTTTCGTCATCTATTCCTCGAATGATTACCACTTACATGGCAGAGGGCGATCATGAACCTTCAACTAGCACCGAAGCTCACGAACAAAGGATTTCTTCCTTAGAACAACAGTTGCGAGCTATGGCAGATACATTGAATGCTATGCACACTCTTATGCAAGCTCAGCATCAAACTCAGCAAGTCCAACAGACAGCTCCTCCAGTTATATTAAATACTCCTGTTGTTCCAAATCCGGAACCCTCTACTATTCCGGGGGTACAATCTAATGTTCCTGTACAACCCACTCCAAGTCAGTCTGGAGCTGGGGGTGGTACATATGCTGCAGTCCCTCCTCCTAATTACACTCAACAAGTTACAACTCCCCAATCTTCTGGAATTGTTTCTGAAGAGTTAAAGAATCTCCGAACTCAATTCGAGGCATTCAAACAAAAGGATGGTTTACAAAGGTTAGGTATCAAGCAACCTTACCCGATAGAATGGAAGCAGGTATCGTATCCACCAAAATACAAACCTCCGACCATCTCTTTCTATGATGGGACAACCTCCCCAAGTCAGTTCATTAATCATTTTGAAGTAATAACTGATCAACTGCAACCAAGTGACACCCTCCTTACTGGGGTGTTCATTGGATGTCTCAAAGGAACGGCTTATGAATGGTATAGAAGTCTCCCTGATGGGTGCATTACCTCATTTGCCGATTTTAAACAAATGTTTCTTGAACGATTCTATGAAGGGCTCAACGACATGACCATGTCAGCCCTCATAAGAATTAAATAGAAAAATAATGAAACCACCGAGGACTTCATTGAAAGATTCAGAAGAGAAGCCCTCAAAATACCTCTCGGAACTCCCGATGCTGTTACCATCGACACTTGCAAGTCAAATCTCTTACCAATTATCAGCATGTGGACAGGGTCTACTCAGTTCCAAGATTGGCCTTCTTTCATTGTCAGTGCCAAGGCTGCTGAAGTCAGTGCTGAGACCTTCAAGGGTCTGGGGGTACAAATGGCTCCCAAGGAATCAAATCAGAGTGCTAGCAATAGTACTCGACCCAACAATCGCAAAGGGAAAGAAGCTCTTGAAGTCAATCTCCAAAGCAGTAGTCAAGAGGTAAAGACTACCCAAGCTACTCCAGCTCCAACAAATCAACAACAGAGACCTCCTCGGCCGAAGGAAGAATATTCTTTCGACGATGATGATGTTCAGGGTATCTTTTGAATGCTTGCTCAAAGGTAATAAGATTCAATTGCCAGAAATTAAAAAGCCTGATGAAGCCAATAAGACAGATCATCCAAAATACTGTCCATATCATAGAATGTTGGGTCATACAATCCGGTCTTGCTATGTATTAAAAGGGAAGATTCAAGAGATGATTAAATCAGGAGCTGTGACATTAACACCCAAAGACAAAACAGTCACAGCAAATGTAATTTCAATACAGTTCGGTGACTTCCCTCCCTTAATGGTAGAAAGTGGGATTGTTCCTATCCCCAAAGCAACTCTCGAAGTTGTAAACATCCCACCAGCACAGAATGATGGACTTGTTCCTGTCACAACCAAGAAGGGAGAGACCATGTGGATTCATCCAGATTTAATGACGGAGTTTGAAACGTCTTTCTCTTCTCCTCGGAAGACTCCATCATCTAAAAAGAAGCTCGGGAAGACTAAGTCATGCAATGTGACTTCTAGTTTCACACCCGATTTTTATCTAACTTCTACTTTCATCTCAGCAGGAAATTCACTCCCTACGGAGATAAAATTTGTACCTCAATTTAAAGATAGGTACAAGCCTGCTTTTTATCTATACAGTTCACAATCTCGTGAATTGATGGCGAAGATGGGTTATGATCTAGCCACTGCTCCTGGGTTGAACTTAGGCAAGGGACTCCGAGCACCTTTGGCCATCACTATGAGACATAATCAATCTCGTATTGGCCTTGGTTTCTGGAATGAAGCTCTCATCAAACATAAAAGAACCAAGAGCAAGATAAAGAATTGTAACATGGTTTCCATAGACCCTGAACCAGAATCTGAAGTTGAAGTTTATGCTGGAACTCGGTCAGGAAAAATATATCTGAAAGATTATGCTGAAGTTCCTGAAGAAACTTCTGATGTCCCTCCGGTTCTAGCTCCAACTCCAGTCTCTACTGAAGAGCCTTTAAATTTTCCTGTTGAGGCAGTTCCTTCTAAACCAACAGCAGCTGACAAAGGCAAACAACAAGTCCGCTTCGACAAACCATTGAAGAAGTCATCTCCTACAGGACTTGAAAAGCCTTATAATTTTGATATATTGGCTCAACTAGCCAATACCCCAGCTAAATTATCAATCTTCGAGCTCTTACGCCTCTCTAAAGAGACTCGAGAAACTCTAAGTGAAGCACTGCTGCAAGCAGAAACCTGCCTAACTCTTCTCAAGAAGCTGGAAACAGAATATGTTTCTCATTGCCATAATGTATTGGAATTTATTCCAAACATTACCTTTACGCAGGACGATATGCTGCTAGAGGATAATCGACATGACCGTCCTTTATATCATACAGGATATATTGATTCTATGAAGGTTGATCGTCTCTTGATTGATCCAGGATCTGCTCTCAGTATTATGCCAAAAGCTATGCTAGACGCACAGAAGATACCTGTACATAGCCTTTCCAGCACTATCACTACCATCTTGGGATTTAATCAAGGAAAAAGTGAGCCTTTGGGCAAGATTCGCCTCAAATTTCAAATAGGCGATCTTCGCACTAAAGTTACTTTTTACATCATCGATAATCATGGTTGCTCATACAATGCTCTGTTGGGGAGACCATTCTTGCATGAACATAATGTCGTTCCTTTGACTCTTCATCAGTGTTTCAAATATGTTGATGATAATGGAGAAGTTCAAAAGGAGGTTGCAGATCTCTATCCATTCAAAAGAGTTGAAGCTTACTTCAATGACGCTCGCATGTACAAAGATGAATACTCAAAAGTCTTGCAAGCTATGGATAATGATGATGAGATAGCAAAAGTTGGCACTTTTGTTATTCCTGTAAAAGGGCGTATCACTCCTCCGCAGTCTGTTAAATCATCTGAAGAAGGCTCACTGATAATTCCTGTCAGTGGACGTACTACTTCATCACATGCCCAAACTCCACAAGGCTCACTGATAATTTTTGTCAGTGGACGTACCACTCCCCCTTTGTCTTCTCAGGCTAGATCAGATACTCTAGTCATTCCAGTCAGTGGACGTACTACTTATCCACGATCTTCTTCAAGGGAGCTCACCTCTTCTGAGCCTTTTGTTATCGATCTTAATCGAAACAAAACTTCTGATCGCTCTTCCTCTCCCCCTTTTGTCATTAATTTGACTAAGTCTGATAAGGCTCGGCCTTCTGTTGTAAATACAGTATCTAATATTAATGAAGCATCTCCTTTGCAGTATATTAATGTCTGTAATCATGTACAAAGTTATTTACAATTGCTAGATAGCTTAGAGTCACTAACTATAGGGGTTGTTCAAACTCTTCATACAGACGTATCATTGGAATCCATACAAAAATCATACTTCGTGGTCCCTGCTAGAAAAAATGAAGAAAATCCAATCTTCTTTTACAAAGGACCCCAGAATCCTCCTAACTTGGAAGAAGATGACATAAACGACGATACTGGAAGGTTACAACTGCGTCGCTACAGTCAACAATCCAAAAATATCATTAAGAATATGGGTTATGACTTTAGAACCAGTCTCAATAATGGAAAAGGAAGAAGAATGCCTGTTCGAATTCCTCCATTAAAATACGGAAGGACAAAATGTGGTTTAGGTTACATTACTTCTACTTCCTTTATCAACATAGTCCATGAAGATTCAAAATCCGATGAAGACGAACGATCTGAGTCTTCTGATTCCCTCTCTTGGGATTCTGACACGAGTATTGGCGATATCCATCGTTCTATTCTATCCATCAATATGGTCTCCGTTGATGGCCCACAGGAAAATGATGAAGATGAGGATGATTTTGAAATATCACCCGAATCGGAACAATGGGCTCAAAGATTAGATAATCAATGGGAATTCAGGTTCGAGCAGAGGGAACCTCCTACCGAAGATAAACTGATCCAAATTGATGTTGGTGAAGAAGGTTCTCCTAAACCAATATTCATCAGTAAAAGTCTTTCAGAAACAGATAAGCAAGACATATTCGTGATTATATAGATGTCTTTGCCTGGAGTTACGAAGATATGCCAGGACTAGATCCAAAGATTGCAATGCACAAACTCAATATCATGCCAAATGCTAAACCGGTCAAACAACAACAGCGACGATTTTGTCCAGACATCATGGATGCAATTGAAGCTGAAGTCAACAAGCTTATGGCTTCTGGATTTATTCGAGAGGAACAATATCCTGAATGGGTGGCTAACATCGTTCCTGTCCTTAAAAAGACTGGCAAGATCCGGGTCTGTATAGATTTTCGTGATCTCAATGCGGCTTGTCCTACAGACGAGTTTCCTCTTCCAATTACTGATGTCATGATCGATAACACATGTGGTTTCGAACGAATGTCATTTATGGATGGGTATTCGGGATACAACCAGATCAAAATGTTTCCAGATGATGAAAAACATACTTCCTTCAGAACGCCGATCGGTACATACTGTTATACAGTGATGCCGTTTGGTCTCAAGAATGCAGGAGCAACATATCAGCGAGCAATGAGCACTATATTTCGCGAACATCTCCGAAAAATAGTCGAATGCTATGTTGATGATATTGCGGTCAAAAGTCAACGAAAGGAGGATCATATCCAAGATTTGAAGACTATCTTTGATTTAATGTGTCAGCATCAACTTAAAATGAACCCTACTAAGTCCTTCCTGGGCGTCTCTAGTGGTAAATTTCTCGGCTTCGTCATTACCGCTAAAGGTATACACGTGGATCCCGAGAAGATCAAAGTCATTCAAGAGATGCATCCTCCACGCACCTTAAAAGAGCTACGAGGATTTCAAGGAAGAATTGCTTATATCAGGAGATTCATTTCTAACTTATCAGGACGCTGCAGACCATTCAACAAACTTCTGAAGAAGGGTGTATCTTTCGTCTGGAACGAAGAATGTCAAAAAGCATTTGACGATATTAAACAGTATCTCATGAACCCTCCAGTTTTGGTACCTCCCGTCTCGGGGATACCATTTCTTCTATATGTTCGAGCCATGGATCATTCTCTTGGTGCATTACTTGCCCAGAAAAATAAAGATGACCATGAACAGGCTATTTATTATCTCAGTCGCACAATGACGGGTGCTGAACCGCGTTATTCTCCAATCGAGAAAGAATGCTTAGCATTAATATTTGCTGTTCAGAAAATACGATATTATATTATCGGTCAAACGATTCACGTCATTTCCAGAGTGAATCCCATCAGGATTATGATGAAGAAACCTGGTATTCTCAACTCCAGACTAGCTAATTGGGGAATCTTGTTAGCTCAATACGATATACATTATATTCCTCAGAAGTCAGTTAAAGGACAGGCTCTTGCTGATTTTCTGGCTGCTCATGCAATTCCAGAAGATTCTAAATTATATGATGATATTCCTGATGAAGTCTTGGATTCAAATCTGATTTCTGAAGAAGTTCCTACCTGGCGTCTATTCTTTGATGGAGCATCTAGAATAGGTCCTAACGGTGATATTGTCGCTGGAGTTGGGATTGTTCTTGTATCCCCAGAAGGACTAACTATTCAGAGGGCTTATTCTCTAGATCAATCATGTTCAAACAATGTAGCCGAATACAATGCATTACTCATTGGTCTTCAACTTGCTAAACATCTAGATATTCAATATTTGGAAGTTTTTGGAGACTCCAAGCTTATTGTCAATCAGATCAGAGGAACGTATGAAGTTCGTCACCAGGATTTGATACCTTATCATAGAGCAACACTCTCTATAGCCTCATCTTTTGAAGGTTTCTTTATTGAACATGTTCGACGAGCCTATAATGCAGAAGCTGATGCTTTAGCTAATCTTGCTACTGTATTAGCTATACCAATCAGACGTCAGCAAGTGATAGTGGTTTATAACCGAGAACTATTCTGTGTTGAGAATAATTTGGCTTTGGCTTTTCCCTATAAACTAGACGAAGATTCTTTCAACCTTGATGCTGGATTAAAGTTTGACAAAATATCCTCGTCTTCTTCCGATTCTACTATGGAATATGTTTTTTCTAATGAAACAGAAGCCATAATTGAAGACTGGAGACGCCCATTTCTAGATTTTGTTTTGTATGATATACTTCCTGATAATCCGAGTGAAGCAGCGTCTATTCGACGTCGATCTCTCAGATTCTATTATAATCATACGATGAAAATATTATATCGTCGGTCTTACGACGGTCTTCTCCTCCGATGCATTGCTGGTGAAGAAACACAACAGATAATCCGTGAAGCACATGATGGTGTTTACGGAGCTCATCAACCAGGTCCTAAACTTCAAGAGCGTATCCGACGTATGGGTTATTATTGGCCCACGATGGTGGCTGACGCTATTCAATATGCTCGGAAATGTAAAGCCTGTCAAATTCATGCAAAATTTATCCATCAACCGTCAGAGTTCTTACACCCAACAGCGGCATCATGGCCCTTTGAAGCTTGGGGCATGGATGTCATTGGTCCCATCAACCCACCATCATCAAGAGGACATCGGTTTATTTTAGCAATAACCGATTACTTTTCTAAATGGGCTGAAGCAATCCCGTTATCCGAAGTTAAAACTTCTAGTGTTATCAACTTCGTCAAACATCATGTTATCTATCGATTTGGTGTTCTTCGGCGTATTATTCATGATAACGGACCGCAGTTCGTCAGTCAAAAATTTACTCGATTCTGCGACGATCATCGGATTAATAATTTAGCTTCTACAGCATATAATCCAGCAGCTAATGGATTAGCAGAAGCTTTCAATAAAACAATCATCAAACTCTTAAAAAAGTTTGTTTCTTCCAACAAACGCAACTGGAGCGAGAAGCTTGGTGAATGTTTATGGGCCTATCGTACCACAGTTCGCAATGCGACCGGATGTACACCTTTCTCTTTAGTATACGGGTGTGAAGCTGTTCTTCCCCTTGAGATCCAGATTCCTTCTCTGAGAATTGCAATCTCCAATGAACTGACAACAGAAAACAATGATCGTCTTCGACTTCAAGAGTTGGAAGCTCTAGATGAAAAACGATTGTATGCTCAACAAAATATCGAGCTGTATCAGGCCCGAATCTCAAAAGCTTTTAACCGGAAAGTCAAAGTCAGAGCATATCAGAAGGGAGAACTGGTCCTTACTGTCAGACGTCCTATGACCATGACACATATGAGCAAAGGCAAATTTGATGCGAAATGGGAAGGCCCATTCGTAGTAAACAAAGTCTTCTCTAACGGAGCATACCAGCTTGCCTCTATGGATGGGAAAGTCATGATGATGCCTATCAATGGCAAATTCTTAAAGAAATATTATGTATAAAATTTTCATCATTTCCCAGCAAATATAAAATTCTTCTTTACAAAAGTTATTTCGATATCGTTATCCCCAGAGGAAACTGATATTCCACCATGTATCATCTTCCCAGCTAAAGATCAGTGAATAAAGGCAAAATTGATGTAAAGTGGGAAGGATACATCGTAAACAAAGTTTCCTTAAACAGAATTTATTTTGAGACAAATTCTTCAAGAAAAAGAGTACATCATCATGGAAGATCACTGTCATCCCTCTCATACTTGGGACGAGGACCACATACATAATTAGCAAAAGAATTGAATACATCTTTTCCTGACCGCACCAAGAACTGACAGGCAGCCAGCCTTATTGTTTCTTCTTCTTCGGTTTCTCCTGGTTCGACCAGGAAGTCCAGGATATCTTTCGGCGGCTTGGGAGTAGACGAGCTTTCGCCCATTTCCTTCTTCTGTGGAGGTAGATGTTCTTTAGCACCTTTAGTAACTTCGAAGACGACTTCAGCCTTCTTTGTATTCTTTTCAGAAGACATTGTGGATAAAAGAGGATGATGTGTGATCCTTCTACTCAAATATATGCTCTATTTATAGGCATATGGTTACAAAGATCGAAGGGACGTATTCTTTCCCGAGATTCATTTCATCCGTTCATTTATTACGTTCATCCGATGGTTCATCCGTTCATTCATCTAACGGTTCATCCGTTCATAATCTTCTATCAATTCATTAAGTGGGGATTCGTTAGTGATCATGTTTTCATAACCTCTGAATCAATTCCGAATCTACTTATTTATTCGTCATTTTTTTATTACCTCTGTATAGAAATCAATCTATTTTCTTTTGAGTTCCTATATATTATTACGTCCATAATACCTCTGATAATATCATATACTCTAAACCAGAAAAGATGATTTTATTATCTATCATGTCCACAATTCATCCACAAATACAAATCATTGAGCATAGAAGAATTGTCATTTCCATTCTCATTTCACCATAAAAAGTCTATTACATTTTCTTAGACTTTCTTACAAATCATAATGGAAATCTATTACAAATCTTGGATTTTCATTCTACACCACAACAATAACCTAATAGAGATCTATCTTCTTCTTTGGATCTTCTCCGTCGGACCTTCTCCGTCAGGTTCGTTGTTGGTTGCAATTCCTGACTGTCTGGATCTCAGTTACGACCAGATCAGCAGGAATCAAACTCTGGTCTTCTCTCTCAGACGAGAGGAGAACCACAGAGTTTGGCAGCCCGAAGTCGTGGTGCTACCAATACAACTGGTGGATTAGGAGCTACCTTTCAGAGGAAACAGGAATGTATCCAACCTTGGGATACAATTCCTAGTTCTCCCGTGAAAGGAACTCTACTACCCGATTTCTCGGTAGTAGAGTTGACTCCACCATCCAACTCTCGTGTATAAAGGCTCTTCCTACCATCTGAGGAAGACCCTTCTATCCCACGAAGAGTTCTGAGTTGTCTGATTTACGCATCAAAGGCGTATGAGCTCCCTGATGTTGGTGTCAGAAGGACATTCTCCACAGCATCCATATCACCAATGCCAGTTCTGAAGAAAATCTTTAGCCAAGTTTCTGCGGAAAACAACATGAAGAAAAGAATTAAATCAACAGAAATGTCATATGAAACGCACTGGTTGGTCAAGCACGCTCGGAGACAGAAAGCTTATTTTTCAACAGCAAAAACAGTACGTGTATTATGCCGGACTTACCTTCAAGTTTGGCGCTAAGAGTTAGCAAACTGATGTCTGACATATTGCTCAGAATTCGAACATTTAGAAGCATTTGCTTTCCGATTTGATAGTGAAATCTTACGTTCATTCTCAGAGAAGAGAAGAAGAAAAAGAAGATGGGGATGAGTTCTGTGAAACTCTTCTGTCTATTTTAAAGTATGGAGCACAAGCCTATTCTTGGAAAAGATCCACAAATAACGCTCATAAAATATGCAATGAGTGTCACGTGTACTTTGGAAGCCAGCACAGCCTTGGAAATATTCAAAGGGTGCTTTCCACAACATTGGAAGACAACGTAACCTACAGCTATTTATTGATGCACGCTATTTAGCGTAATCTATAAACTAGAAGACAGCGTAACCTACAGCGTAATCTACAGTTATTCATTGGTGCACGTTAGTTTTCAACACAAATTTGTACTAAACAGAGAATTCTTGAATATTCATTTCATTAAGGCACTGATGGCCTTACAAAACAAAAAAAAAGAGAAGGAAAGAAAGGGGTGCAACAAAGTCACGCTCTATTTTCCAGAGCGGCTAAGTTTGACGCCTAACTCTTCTACGCTTTGGACCCCCATGCGGTGCAACAGAGCAGCGAGCATTTCACGCTTCTCTGCGAGGCTCCGCCCATCAGAAGAAGAGGAGCCGTCCAGACCGAAGTAGCCCAAGAAATTCTTGGCTAACTGCGTGGGGTCATCTTTGAACTCGATGACGAAGGGCTCCGGTTCTTTGCCCCCAAAGGTGGGGTCACCATGGGCACAGAAACCTAATTTTCGTGCTTCTTCTTCAGCCGCTTCCTTTGGAGTCATGGTTACAAGAAATGAATGTCAAAAACTGAATTTTCTCAGTTTATATAACAAAGCTTGCTGATGGTTCATATTCCTCCATAAATCAGATTCAATCAGTCTCGAAAAATGAAGAGTCATCATGACATTTAATAAGTTCATTTTTGCATAAACAGACTTAATGCCAGCGTGTCAAGACTCATTCCCACTTTTTATTCAAAGTAATTTCGAACTTTTGAAAATCATAAAGTTCGAAAACTTTGAAGGGGGTCTTGTAGGAAAATTATGACACGCTGTCATTTTAATCCATACGCTCAAGGCCATACGCTTATCAAAAGCCATACGCTTAGTGGATATTTTATTATTTCTTCTTAAAGTGGCAGCACAGCATATATTAAATGAAGAATGAATCTGACGTCTCGTCTTTCGTATAAAGATAGTTGTCATGAAAAGAGCAACCGTCGTATAGGATTTCGAAGAGTTGGTTTTGTCTTTTACGAGGACAGCTCAGCAGATCATTAATGCAAAGTTATTATTACTGACAGTCTGTCAGCCGTCATATCTGTAGTCACGACGCTCGAGAAAATCTTTTGACAGTTATTAGAAGATATGGCGTATCAGAGAAGATTGATGATGGCCACGTGGCCATTTCTTCAGTGAGCGTATGAAGTCTATACGACTCCTTCCTTCTCCAGTGAGCGTATGAAGTCTATACGACTCCTTCCTTCTCCAGTGAGCGTATGAAGTCTATACGAATCCTTCCTCATCAAGTGAGCGTACGACTCTTGTTCAGTCAAGTGAGCGTATGAACTCCATACGACTCCTTGATGACCAAGTAAGCGTATCAGCTTTATTTTGTTTCTACATCATCCAAGTCAGCGTATAACTCTCCATCAACGAGGCAGCGTATTACAGCAACCACATCCAGGATTACAGTCAACACACGTTCTCACGTGTCCTGTACTCAGTTATCCACTTCTTCAGAAGTTATCCAACGTGGCATCCATGCCATCAATCTCTCCTGAACATGCTCCACTACTTTCAACCGCACGCTAATGTGTCTCCATCAGAATTTGCCATGCGTCCCTGCAGTTATGCACACGTCAAGTAACTACCTGAGTGTATGCTTAAGGACAGTTATCCTGAACTCTATAAAAGAGAGTTTCTTTATCTTCATCAGACACTACAGTCAATTTCAGAGAGAACAGAGAGATTGCCCAGTTGCTGTCCAAGTTCTTCAAAGTTCGAGTATTCTTCATCGCATCGTCCAAGGAATAAAGTAATCGTCTTCTAGATTAGATTCCTACAGTTGTAATTTTCTCAGATACAAAATAAATAAAGTGAATTTATTTATGGAAAACAGAGTCGAGAGAGCTCAGGAAATTCTTTCTTTCAGAAAATCAGAAGCAAGTAAAGAATGATAGAGAAGAGAAAGGGAACTATTTATAGTTTTCGAGAATGAACAAACTCCTCAGATTGAGCTAGATAAATATGAGCTAATTCCTCCGATTGCACAGACAGGTCATTATATGCGCAACTTGATTTTCAAATCAAAATTCAAAGTATTTCGAAGCTTTGACTATTTTTAAACTTCGAAAACTTTGAAGGGGGTCTTGTAGGTCCTAAAAATCAAGTTGCACCCATCAATAAAATCATTAAAATCAATACATCCTTTAAGTGAACTGCGCAGAAGATAGATTGTGCAACCATTCGATTGTGCAGGCTGAAGTGCACACTCATCCAAGTGCGCATGCTGACGTGGCCTCGTCATCATTACCTGACAGAGAATCAGATCTTCTGACAGCTGACAGCACGGAGAACAAGGAAACTGTTCGTTTATTGTGCAGCACAACGTTCGAGGACAGCTGTACATGCAGCACAATCTGCCTGCAGCACAATCCAGTCCAGCGCCGTCCATCCTAGCGCAATCCGAAGCTAGCACAATCTAAAGCCAGCGTAATTCAAGTGGCGTACTCTATCAACTGACAAAGTACACGTGGCCTTCATGCCATCAATGACTCATTACGTGGTAACTGTTTGTACACGATCATACGCATTTCAATCAGATAATGCCATGTGTCCAAGACAGTTGGCCCACGATCAAGTAACTGCCAGCGCAACCTGACGTCTACGTAGTCCAATGCAGCGCAATCCAACTTATGCAGTCCAAAATAACTAAAAAGTAGTTATTTCCATAACTCTATAAATAGAGTTTCAAGTCCTTCCTAGAGAGGATCATACACGCGTACAGAGATCAGAGATCATCACCAGAGATCAGGAGTCCTTGCCAAAGTGCTGCTGCAATCTTCAGAGGCTACCGTCTTCAAAGTTCACATCGTCCAAGGGATAAAGCGATCGTCATTCAGATCGGATTTCTATAGTTGTACTTTTCCAGAATTCTTGTAATCTTCTTTACAAAGTTTGTTGAAATAAAGATCAACTTTTATTTTTGCAAACACATCCACTGAGCCATTCTATTTAGTGATAAGTCCAAACATCTGTCCTGCATAATTGCATTGTCATGTACTTCCTCAGTAGCTCGAGCATTGAATGATTAGATATGGGTGGCAGGCCCAATAGGTGGTTAATTAATCCTAGGTTCTTGGCTAGTGTCCTGCAGCTCCACTTGGTTTAGACCCTTTTTCAATAGTTAAATATATAATGTATATATATTAGTTATATGTAGAAGGATATGCAAGGTTTAGATAGAGAGTTAATGTCACGACCCGCTCCCGAATAACCGAATACAAGTCGGACACATCCAACCTTCGTCGATAGACACGACGAAGTAAGCTGTACAATACTAAGGAAAACTAACCAGATATACAAGAGTAAATGTGAACACAGCATCTATAACGAATCCCAAATCCAGATACATGTCTCAGAATTTATTACATTCCAGCAAATGACAGAAAGTCTACCAGTCTCAATACAAGGAAATAATTTGGAAATAATAAGGTAAGCTCTAGGCCTCTGCAGCCTCTAAGTCCTGGGCCACATCAACTGGCTCATAGATGCCTCCAGGCTCCTGTCCATAGTATGTATCATAAATAGCCTCCAGCTCACCTGCAACATATCCTAGTCAGGAGCGAAGCTAAGTATATCCAAGGAAATAAACATGAACATCATGGTATGAACAAGAAACAGGAAATATATATAAAGAACGAGAAATGAGACAAGACATGAAACTGAGCAGGAAATACTGAAAGTAAAACAGGGAATATGATATGAGTCCTGAACATGAAATATAACCTGAACATGAAGTATAACCTGAACATAAAATACAACATGATCATGAAATACAGCCTGAACATGAAATACAACCTGAATCCTGACATGTGCAATATTAAAATACTTCTAGATTGCATGATCGGCTTGGTTAGATGCAATAGACATAAAATGGTACGGCTTTGGTCCCGTGTGCACGATACGGGACCTAAGCTATTCACATGAATAGTAACAGGGTTTGATCATATATCTATAGTATTTCCCCTTCCAGACACAAGTAATCCATAAAACATGAAACCAGACAATATCGTGATACATCGTGTCAACAAGGAGATACGATGATGAATATACAAGACATTTGAAATGAATAAGTCCGAGGAGTATACTTGCCTTGCTCAGGGTGATCAACTGTGGGATGTATAGCTGGATATCCTCATGTTTATTTGATACTAGTTGATTAATAATCTGATTAATTCTAGTCTGGTTATCAATAATTCTAATCATGATTAAAGTAAATTAGTTTAGTCCTCTACTTTAATTTATATTATAATTCAATTCTCCATTATAACCACATAATAATCTAAACACAAGCTATCATAAAATTTTACATCTAGGTTACAGTGTAATACTTCAAGTAGCATGGGACCCCATATAACCATTAAATCTATGAGAACTTTGTTCTAGAAAAAAGTCATTAATTCAAAGTTTCAAACATGTGAAATATGAATCTGAACAAGATTTATAGGACATTTGAATCACATAGGAATGATTCATATGTTCCATATCCTTCCCCTAACTCTAAATTACCCTGTCACAGCTATACCTCAATTTTTGGTGAGTATTCAATCCTTAAACAGGATACTACTACAATCAGTCCTTGACAGGGCATTGATTAACTTCAGTTTAGTTAGAGTGCTGAAATTAATGTCCAGGTGTGAAACCCAACTTTTGTTTTATAAATTAATAATTAGTGTGCTACTATTATTATTATAATTATTATAATTTTTGAGTGTTAAATTTATTTCGAAAATTAACAGGGATTTTTGGATGCGAGCCCAGACCCGAGCCCAAATCCAGAACTGGACCCAATCCTATTTCTTAAATTCTAAATTCTTATTATTAATAAAAAATAATAATAATAATATAAACCCTTTTTGAGTTGGTCCAATTTGGACCAGCAAACTCACGTTCAAACCCTCCTCATTTTTCTCTCCTACAAACCCTCACACCCACGTACAACTCCCACTCCCCTCTTTATCAACCCACCACTCCATCCCACCAACTTCACAACTTCAACACTTTCTCCCTCTCGCTCACTTCTCCAGAGAGGTTTCTCTCCATCACCAACTAACCCCAAACCCCCTTCTCCTTTTCCCCAGAGCAACCCACTCCCTCTCCGAGCTTCTCTCGGACCCTCACCCGCGGATCCGACCCCCTCTTCCGGCCGTTCGCCGCCCTCCCTGCGGCCCCGACCCACCGGCCGAGCACCGCGCCCCGCGCCCGACGCCGCCGGCCTCCTCCCAGCAGCGCGACACACCTTTGTCGGCCCCTCCCCGCGCGGCCAGCTCCGGCCCGCCCGACTCCAGCCGCCAGCCCCGACTCCTCTGGCCCGCGCCCCTCCGGCCTCCCCGGCAGCGCCGGCTTCCCCGACTCCCCTGTGCGCCCCTCCCTGGCGCAGCAACCCCTCTGGCCAGCCCCCTTCGACCCCGACAGCGCCCCTCTCCGGCTCCCCCGGCTTCCCCGGACCCGCGCGCGCTCTGTCCGCGTGCCCTAGCTCACGGTTTCAGCTGCCCCGGTTCCCAGCACCTTTTCGGCGTTCCCGCAGCATCTTCCCGTGCTTTCGCGGCACTGTCCAGCGCTGTCCAGCACTGCGGTTGTTCCCGACTTGCTGTGCTCGTATTTCTTTCTATTATTAAATCATCTGAGAGCTCTAGCCGGGCAACCCGAGGTATAACCCCTGTCCGGTTCTATTTTCTTATAGTCTGTGATGAGAATGGTCCCCGATTCCCTCTTGGGAATTCGGTTTTAGCGACGTCGTATTTTTCGGAACCTTCGAAAAGGTTCTGTTGATTATTTGGATTTTTTCGAAACTTTTCGGAAATTGGATTTTGGTATTTTGGCTTCCGGATATTTCCGGTATTGTGCTGTGACGTTTTTGGGTTGGATTCGGACTTCCGAAATTATTTCGGGTCGTTCCGAATTAATCTATGGATTGGTTGTGGATTATGTTTATATATATATTTTGGGATTCCCTGGTTTGGGATTTGCAGGAAAGATTATCGGCAAATTTTCCAGTTTTTGGGTTGACCAAAAATAGAGGAAATGCTGTCGGATTTTTTCGTAAATTTAAAAGTATATTTTAAAAATGATTTCAAAATGGATTTCGGAAATATTATATTTAGTATTTGGTTTTTGGGCGACGACCGTAACGGTCAACGGGCCCCGGCTAAGTGCAAACGAAACCGACTTCGCCCGGACGTTGAGGCATTAGCCTAGTCGACGATTGGATCATATCTGAGACTAGTTCATATTTACTTTATTTTATTATTTATTTATTCATATTTAATTTATATTAAGTTTAGAACTAACGGCAGTTTCTGTCTTATTTCAATTTATGTAAATAAATTGTAATGGGCATAAGCCCAGCTGGTTGTTGGTTCTGTAACTGTAATTTGGTAGCGTAGGTTTTTGGTTGTTTGCTGTTTTTGTGCGTTTTTGTAGTATACGAATAAATTGAATAAAAAGTATTTTCGTATAAAAATTAATAAAGACTTTCTCACCAAAAATCTACGAGTTTTAACATTAATTAACGATCATGTATTTCTCACTAAATAAGAAATTAGTTTTATATTTATAAATTATAAAAATACAAAGTTTTAATCAATTAATCGGTATCAACGAGTTTTCCAAATTGTAAAGTTAAAACCATCTTTTCCCTCGTATTAAATTCAAACGCACCGATAATCGTAATCTTGTTTGCGTTTTGTTAAATAAGAATTAAAATGGATTAGGACACAAATAGAGATTTTAACTAGCGTAGCTAGATTGGTAACCCTGGAATCTGAGTCAATTTTTCGAATGTAGGAATTCGAGGACGATTCTGAATTTCTGTCTCGAAGTCTTCATCCTCTCCAGTCAAGTCCATTTTGAGGCAAGTATAGTTTGTGTTAGTTTTACAGTTAGTTTAATAATCGCTTTACTGCAAGTTTAAACCACGATACAAATACGAAACTCTCTATGAGAGTACTAATTGTGACTACTGTACTGATTGGGGACTGGGGGAGTAGAGTAATGTTTATGACCAAAGCCAACTGTAACTTAGAACTGTATTAGCTTACCCCTCATACACACGGGGATAAGCCGAATCGTATCAATAGGATACAACTGTACATCCCAAGCCGGTCATATTCATTGCCTATTCAAATCACACTGTTTTACTGCTAAAAAACTGTTCAATTTCTAAACTGTTTAAAAGTGCATGATTCTATTATTCATTTTAACTGTTTTAAATTAGCATGAATTGTACTTTGCTCCCTCCTGACTGGAGATACATTTTTAGGGGATATTGAGGATGCTGAGCTGTTAATCAGCAGCTACTACGACCCTGTTCTGTACCCAGTAGTGTTGCCAGAGTCCCCATTGGAGGATGTTGGGACTGAGGCCGATGAGCCGGCTGATAGATAGATTTTCTTTTTCAGCATTGTTGTTTATTTCAAACTCTGTTATTTATTTTAGTACATTTTCCAGTTGTATTTCATTTCAAAGTTTAATAAAATTTCATTTCCCGAATTTGAGTTGTGACAAATATAGATGTTGTTGTATGGTTACCTGCTAATAGAACAGCTTACTGCCGTCGTCTCAACAACGGTGCAGGCTGGGCATGTTCCGGTTCGACCTAATTATTTGGGATCGGGTCGTGACATGTTTTTAGTGGTGGCCCATGCAGGTCCTAACAACAACTTAGGAAAACATACCTAGAAACAGTTAGAACACTAGAACATTGATTTGTCACAACATAGGTCCGATTTATATATACATAAATATTTTTGTTTGATTATAGACTGGTAGGATACCTTGCTTATGTTTGTACCCTAAACCTTCCAGATTATGACCAAGAAGAAGACCACCCCTGCTGGCGATGAGGTGTCATCATCAGAACACACCCCATCTCCCCCAGCACGTCCAGACCCTTCACCGTTGCAGCTGACCGACCGTCCCCATCAATCTCCAGCACTCCGCGGCGCTTACGCCACTACTTCTCAAGTGGCGAACCCTACACTTCCCCGGGCTGAGCCGCAGATCCCTGCGGTAGTATCCGCACCAGCTGCCCCACCAGTGCCCGTAGATCCCACTGATCTAGTGGGTATGCTACGAGGAGTGCTTGAAGCACAGAGAGCTCAAGCAGAAGCTCATCGAGAATAGACTGCAGCCCAAGCTGCAGCCCATCGCGAGCAGACCGCGATCATGAGAGAAGGCATGGAGAATGCTCACAATGTGGCTATGGCTGCCCTCGAGAGAGGAGGAACCACTTTATCGGAGCCACGACCTGCCAAGGTAAGCATAATTCAGGAGTTAAGATTTATATCTTTAAGGCCATTCTTTTGATTAGAGGCGTATAATTACATGAAGGTTGGAGATATAGAGAGCTTTAAGAAGCAAGGCCCTCGACCTTTCAAAGGAACGGAGGGTATCATCTACGCCGATAAATGGCTAGACAGCATGGAGCGTCTCTTGAGCGTCGTTCGACTCCCAGAGGACCTCAAGACTGAAGCAGTGGGACTCCAGCTACAAGATGTGGCGAGCACCTGGTATCAGAATGAACCCCGACTCCAGGACAAGCAGTTCGACTGGGACACCTTCAAGAGGCTGTTCCGCAGGAAGTTCTTCCCAACATCTGAGATGCGGGAGATGGAAAGGCAATTCCAGGACCTGAAGCAAGGGAATATGACGGTCAGCGAATATACGGCAGAGTTCGGCCGACTTAGCCGCTTTGCCCAGAACCTGGTAGCTGACCCCAAGGATCGTGCTGAACGATTCAGTTATGGATTAACAGAAGAGATTCGCACCCCTGTGATCACAGGTGGCGCCAAGACTTATGAGAGGATCCTGATACGAGCTCAGGACGTGGAGAAGAGCCAGCTTCCTCAATCCAAGAGGGAGTATCCTGGAACTAGCAACTTCTAGGGTAACCAGAAGAGGTCCAACAACAACAACAACAGGCCTTCGCACCACCACCAGCAGCACCATCAGGCAAGGACAAATGACAGAGCGCCTCAGAAGCAGATCCCTGTCTGTGATTTTTGCAAGAGGCCAGGACATCAGTCAAATATATGCAGGAAGAAGCTAGGACACTGCCTAGTCTGTGGGTCTGCCACCCACCAAGTGAGAGACTGCCCCTCATCAGTTTACCGGACCGGAACCAATCAGTAAAGAGCTCCCCTACCTACTCAGCAACAACGGTTCGGACAGCACCAGCAGAAGACCGGGCGAGCTTTTGCCCTAGCAGCTGATGAGCAGGAACCAGAGCAGGAACCCACCGCAGATGTCATCACAAGTTCTATTTATGTGTTTTTACATCCTGCTCTAGCATTATTTGATTCGGGTGCATCACATAGTTTAATATCATCAAAGTTTATTTCTGCACACTACATAGATTCGGAACTTAGCAAGGTGATTAGTAGAGTTATGACCGGTGGTGGACCCATACCCATCACTGAGGCTTGTAATTGTCCCATAACTATCTCCGGCCATCAATTTTTAACACCTTTACTAGTGATGCCCCTGCCCAACTATGATGTAGTCCTAGGGATGGACTGGTTAAGTGAACAGCATGCGCTGATCGATTGTCACCGAGGATGTGTCATCTTCAGCCCACCAGGAGAACCGGAGCTTGAAATCTCTCGAGCTCCGGAGGACATGAAGAGTATTACCTACTCCTCAATCACCGAAGAACCCGGGCCTCCTCACCCTATCATAGAAGAATTTATGGACGTCTTTCCAGATAGTCTTCCAGGATTACCGCCGGATCGAGGTGTGGAATTCACCATTGATCTAGTAGCCGGCTCTTCTCCTATTTCTCGAGGATGCTACAGAGTCAACCCCAAGGAGGCCAAGGAGATGAAGGTTCAGATCGACGAGCTGAAGGCACAAGGATTTATCAGAGACGGGGCTTCACCCTGGAGAGCACCAGTATTGTTCGTGCCCAAGAAGGATGGAACCGTACGGATGTGCATCGACTACCGGGCGCTGAACAACATCACCATCAAGAACAAGTACCCCCTGCCCCGGATCGACGACCTGTTTGATCAACTGAGTGGAGCCAAGGTATTTTCAAAGATAGATCTCAGATCAGGCTACCATCAAATCAAGGTCAGGAAGGAGGATATTTCCAAGACGGCATTCAACACCAAGTATGGACAATTTGAATTCTTGGTCATGCCGTTTGGACTGACAAATGCTCCTGCGGTATTCATGAACCTTATGAACAAAGTTTTTCATGAATATCTGGATCAGTTTGTTGTCGTCTTTATCGATGACATATTGATCTACTCGAAGACGGAGGAAGAGCATGAAGAGCACTTGAGGAAAGTGCTGAGCACCTTGAGAAAGGAGAAGCTCTATGGTAAGCTATCCAAATGCAAATTCTTTTTAGACAAAGTAGAATTTTTGGGCCATGTTGTCACAGGAAAAGGAATTTCGGTGGATCTAAAGAAGATAGTTGTTATTGAGAAGTGGACTGCACCAAGCTCGATTGCAGAAATCAAAAGCTTTTTGGGACTAGCTGGCTACTACCGAAAGTTCGTGAAGGATTTCTCCAAGATTGCTGAACCAATGACGAAGCTTACCAGGAAGAACGAGGAATTTATATGGTCTGACGCTTGCCAGTCAGCTTTTGAGGAATTGAAGAAGAGGCTTACAACAGCACCGATACTTGCGCTACCCGCAGGTACCGGCGGTTTCTCAATCTATAGTGATGCTTCCGGTAAGGGACTGGGCTGCGTTCTTCAACAACACGGGAAAGTAATTGCCTATGCATCTAGACAATTACGGACTCATAAGAAGAACTACCCCATACATGATTTGGAGCTTGCAGCGGTGATATTTGCTTTGAAGCTATGGAAGCACTACCTGTATGGAGAGAGAGTGGAAATATTTACAGACCACAAAAGTCTGAAATATGTTTTTACTCAGAAGGAGCTGAACATGAGACAGAGACGATGGCTGGAGCTGATGAAAGATTTTGACATCAACTTGCAGTATCATCCAGGTAAGGCTAATATTGTTGCAGATGCACTTAGTCGATACCCGATGGCAATGTTCTTGACCAAGGAGCGTTATTTGCTGGAGGACATAGAGAAGCTTGGATTGGAAATTGTACTGCCCGAGGAAGAAATGAAAAAATTTGGAAGAGAAGCCATCGTACCAGGAGATGAATCATCATTGATGCAGTTACAAGTGCGTTCGAGTCTTATGGACAGGATCAATGAGACACAATTCTAAGACGAGACACTTTGCAAACTCAGAGACCAAGTGCTGGCGGGAATACTTGAAGGATTCTCAATTGCCAGCGACGGAGCACTGAAGAATGGTACAAGGCTTTGCGTACCAGCTGGCGAACTGAGGAACGAGCTGATGCAAGAAGCGTACCAGTCACAGTATTCCATACATCCAGGAGCAAACAAAATGTACCGGGATATGCGAACGATAGTATGGTGGTACGGAATGAAGAAGGATGTATCCAGGTATGTGGCTAGATATTTAATTTGTCAGCAAGTTAAAGCTAGCAGACAGAGACCAGCAGGGTTATTCCAGCCGCTTGACATTCCAGAGTGAAAATGGGAGCACATAACGATGGATTTTGTATCGGGACTGCCTCGATCCCAAGGAGGGAAGGATGCCATTTGGGTTATCGTGGACCGACTGATGAAGTCAGCTCACTTTATCCCCTTCAAGGTTGGTTTATCCACCGAAAAGTTGGCAGCACTGTACATGCGACACATCTACCGGATTTATGGAGTTCCGATAAGTATAGTATCTGACAGAGATACTAGATTTACCTCTCACTTTTGGAAGAGTTTATATGACAGCTTGGGAACCCAACTGAAGTTCAGCACCGCCTACCACCCCCAGACTGACGGGCAATCAGAGAGAACAATCCAGACGCTAGAAGACATGCTGAGATCCTGCGTCCTGGAATTTGGAGGGTCTTGGGAAGACCATTTGCACTTGGTGGAGTTCTCTTACAATAACAGCTACCAAGCTAGCATCGATATGACACCGTTCGAGGCACTCTATGGACGTCGTTGCCGCACTCCACTTGCTTGGGACGATATCGAAGAACGAGTGTTGCTTGGACCTGAGATGGTGACCGAAGCAGCAGAGAAGGTGAGAATGATCAGAGACAAGCTCAGGATTGCCCAAGACAGACAGAAGCATTGGGCCGATTGCAGCAAACGGCCTTTGGAGTTTGAAGAAGGCGACAGTGTGTTTGTGAAGATCTCGCCTACCAGAGGAACCATTCGTTTCGACAGAGCAGGAAAGTTAAGCCCCAGGTACATTGGTCCATTTGAAGTACTTAGCAGGATTGGAGAAGTGGCTTATCGGGTGGCTCTACCTTCAAGTCTCGAAGGCATCCACAATGTCTTCCACGTCTCGCAGCTGAGACGCTACATCCCGGACCCGAGCCATATCTTGGACCATTTAGAGCTGAAGATTGGACCCAGCCTCACAGTACCGGAGAAGCCAGTAGCGATATTGGACTGAGGCGAGAAGAGAACCAGGAACACCGTGACGCCGATAGTCAGAGTGATGTGGCGGCACAACTCACCAGGCGAGTCGACCTGGGAGCTAGAAGACCAGATGCGGGAACAGTACTCGTACCTATTTGAGACTTAAGGTAATCCCTAACCTTGCCTTTAATTTCGAGGACGAAATTTTCTAAGGAGAAAATATTGTGAAACCCAACTTTTGTTTTATAAATTAATAATTAGTGTGCTACTATTATTATTATAATTATTATAATTTTTGAGTGTTAAATTTATTTCGAAAATTAACAGGGATTTTTGGATGCGAGCCCAGACCCGAGCCCGAACCCAGAACTGGACCCAATCCTATTTCTTAAATTCTAAATTCTTATTATTAATAAAAAATAATAATAATATAAACCCTTTTTGAGCTGGTCCAATTTGGACCAGCAAACTCACGTTCAAACCCTCCTCATTTTTCTCTCCTACAAACCCTCACACCCACGTACAACTCCCACTCCCCTCTTTATCAACCCACCTCTCCATCCCACCAACTTTACAACTCCAACACTTTCTCCCTCTCGCTCACTTCTCCAGAGAGGTTTCTCTCCATCACCAACTAACCCCAAACCCCCTTCTCCTTTTCCCCAGAGCAACCCACTCCCTCTCCGAGCTTCTCTCGGACCCTCACCCGCGGATCTGACCCCCTCCTCCGACCGTTCGCCGCCCTCCCTGAGGCCTCGACCCACCGGCCGAGTACCGCGCCCCGCGTCCGACGCCGCCGGCCTCCTCCCAGCAGCACGGCACACCTTCGCCGGCCCCTCCCTGCGCGGCCAGCTCCGGCCCGCCCGACTCCAGCCGCCAGCCCCGACTCCTCTGGCCTGCGCCCCTCCGACCTTCCCGGCAGCGCCGGCTTCCCCGACTCCCCTGTGCGCCCCTCCCTGGCGCAGCAACCCCACTGGCCAGCCCCCTTCGACCCCGACAGCGCCCCTCTCCGGCTCTCCCGGCTTTCCCGGACCCGCGCGTGCTCTATCCGCGTGCCCTAGCTTGCGGTTTCAGCTGCCCCGGTTCCCAGCGCCTTTTCGGCATTCCTGCAGCGTCTACCCGTGCTTTCGCGGCACCGTCCAGCGCTGTCCAGCACTGCGGTTGTTCCCGACTTGCTATGCTTGTATTTCTTTCTATTATTAAATCATCTGAGAGCTCTAGCCGAGCAACCCGAGGTATAACCCCTGTCCCGTTCTATTTTCTTATAGTCTATGATGAGAATGGTCCCCGATTCCCTCTTGGGAATTCGGTTTTAGCGACGTCGTATTTTCCGGAACCTTCGGAAAGGTTCTGTTGATTATTTGGATTTTTTCGGAACTTTTTGGAAATTGGATTTTGGTATTTTGGCTTCCGAATATTTTCGGTATTGTGCTGTGACGTTTTTGGGTTGGATTCGGACTTCCGAAATTATTTCGGGTCGTTCCGAATTAATCTGTGGATTGGTTGTGGATTATGTTTATATATATATTTTGGGATTCCCTGGTTTGGGATTTGCATGAAAGATTATCGACAAATTTCCCAGTTTTTGGGTTGACCAAAAATAGAGGAAATGCTGCCGGATTTTTCCGTAAATTTAAAAGTATATTTTAAAAATGATTTCAAAATGGATTTCGGAAATATTATATTTAATATTTGGTTTTGGGCGACGACCGTATCGGTCAATGGGCCCCGGCTAAGTGCAAACGAAACCGGCTTCGCCCGAACGTTGAGGCATTAGCCTAGTCGACGATTGGACCATATCTGAGACTAGTTCATATTTACTTTATTTTATTATTTATTTATTCATATTTAATTTATATTAAGTTTAGAACTAACGGCAGTTTCTGTCTTATTTTAATTTATGTAAATAAATTGTAATAGGTATAAGCCCAGCTAGTTGTTGGTTCTGTAACTGTAATTTGGTAGTTTGCTGTTTTTGCGAGTTTTTGTAGTATACGAATAAATTGAATAAAAAGTATTTTCGTATAAAAATTAATAAAGACTTTCTCACCTAAAATCTACGAGTTTTAACATTAATTAACGATCATGTATTTCTCACTAAATAAGAAATTAGTTTTATATTTATAAATTATAAAAATACAAAGTTTTAATCAATTAATCGATATCAACGAGTTTTCTAAATTACAAAGTTAAAACCATCTTTTCTCTCGTATTAAATTCAAACGCACCGATAATCGTAATCTTGTTTATGTTTTGTTAAATAAGAATTAAAATGGATTAGGACACAAATAGAGATTTCAACTAGCGTAGCTAGATTGGTAACCCTGGAATCTGAGTCAATTTCTCGAATGTAGGAATTCGAGGACGATTCTGAATTCCTGTCTCGAAGTCTTCATCCTCTCCAGTCAAGTCCATTTTGAGGCAAGTATAGTTTGTGTTAGTTTTACAGTTATTTTAATAATCGCTTTACTGCAAGTTTAAACCACGATGTAAACACGAAACTCTCTATGAGAGTACTGTTTGTGACTACTGTACTGATTGGGGACTGGGGGAGTAGAGTAATGTTTATGACCAAAGCCAACTGTAACTTAGAACTGTATTAGCTTACCCCTCATACACACGGGGATAAGCCGAATCGTATCAATAGGAACAACTGTACATCCCAAGCCGGTCATATTCATTGCCTATTCAAATCACACTGTTTTACTGCTAGAAAACTGTTCAATTTCTAAACTGTTTAAAAGTGCATGATTCTATTATTCATTTTAACTGTTTTAAATTAGCATGAATTGTACTTTGCTCCCTCCTGACTGGAGATACATTTTTAGGCGATATTGAGGATGCTGAGCTGTTAATCAGCAGCTACTATGACCCTATTCTGTACCCAGTAGTGCTGCCAGAGTCCCCATTGGAAGACGTTGGGACTGAGGCCGATGAGCCGGCTGATAGATAGATTTTCTTTTTCAGCATTGTTGTTTATTTCAAACTCTGTTATTTATTTTAGTACATTTTCCAGTTGTATTTCATTTCAAAGTTTAATAAAATTTCATTTCCCGAATTTGAGTTGTGACAAATATAGATGTTGTTGTATGGTTACCTGCTAATGGAACAGCTTACTGCCGCCGTCTCAACAATGGTGCAGGCTGGGCATGATCCGGTTTGACCCAATTATTTGGGATCGGGTCGTGACACCAGGATATGAAAGTTCACTGCCATGAGCTCAAGTTATAACCTTAAGCCTGAACTACAACATCTATTGATATACTAGGAGACTCTCTTGTTGTCAGGTAACTAATTTCATCTTCCATTGAATGAGTGACCAAACTTTATCTTAGTCCAAGAATCACTTAACTGAAACTTTACCATAAGTTGCTAATCAAACAATCTATCAAATGAACTAACTCTCCCTGAAATACCCAACTGGATGGTAGATCCTAAAAATATCAGTCCTAAACAGGGTTGACATATACCTGTCTAGGCTGATACAATTCAGTCTCAACTGATGTGGTTCAGCTGCTGATACAAGTCAGCCATGTTCCAAAATGACACAACCGAGTCCTTAATTAAGAGCTGATACAAATCAGTCTTAATCTAAGGCTGATGCATCCAGTCCTAATGACTACACCTAGGTTTAGTTCAGTTATGGATACATATCAGTCAGTCCCAATAATTTTTGATACAGATCAGTCTTCCCAAGTCTGATTCAGTCCTAACCATATTCCAAACAGTCTTTAATATCAATCCAATCAGTCCTAATTACTAAACTAAGCTAACTCACTGATTAACCTATCAATCAGGGTTTATGTTTACTTCTAATGCAAAGTCTTAACTTATAACAACAGGAAAAAGATACTGAGCTAGATAGGCTTGAAATAAATATTAAACTTCTGATCATTGAAAAAAAACAACTTATTTGATAAGAAGATTCTCCATATGCGACTATACAGTAGATAATAGGCATCTACAACTCAGGTTGGAATTCACAAGGTACTGAGTTATATATCTCTGATACAATCTGACCTAACTGCTATTAATCAGTCCATACCCTGCACTTTAACAACCCATACTAGCTAAACTAGCAGCCTGCTAATCATTGCACATTCATTCACACTCAGCTATCAGCTAGCCTAAATTTTTACCCTGTCAATATGAGTCCAGATAGCACTTCACCCATCTCAGGTCACTGAGACAAATAAATCTCAGAAATCAATCTCTATAAAGTGGAGCTGATGATACTCCAGATTGGTTTTGACACCACTTCCCTACTCAGCATCCAACTAGCATTTTCGAAACATGTTACCACTCTCACTATTGCAGTATCAACACCAAAATTTCTTAGTAATTCCAATCCTAACTCCATCATACAGTTAATTACAGACCACTCACAAATAATCCTTAATACTACCAGTCTTAAATCATGAGCCTGGTACTCTAAGATTACTGGATTGGTTGAAACTGTGAAAGAACACAAGATTGTTATGTAACCTAGGCTTATATATATAAAGACACGTGCTATTCAGCAATCAGTGATTACTGATGCAAGGCCAATCTAAAGTTTATCCGATAAAACTCAATAATCTCATAACATGTCATCCTCTTTACAGTTTTATGAACCCCTGTCACTCCCATTTCCTTACTCCAATCTAATATAACATATATACAAAATTACTCTAAAACTGCAAATGAAATTTAGATCAAGCAACTTCATCTTCAATGTATGCTCAAACAACAGGTAGTCAAAATTAGCATCATTATAGGAATCAGTCCTCATTCCCTACTTCATTCAACTAATTTAACAGTTCATTGGTGAACGAAATAGCAAGGATGTTACCTGAGATTTTACAGGGACAACACAAATCAAGGAAATCTGTGCTCAACAAGAATCGCTATAAATGATTCTACAGTCATAGACACAAACAGGTTTCGATCAATCACAGATCATGGATAAATTAATCCGTTCCTTGATGAAAAGAAGGAGATCGAGCTTTAAAAGGAACTCACCAAAATAAGAATCAAACTCAGCAATATTATTAGAAACGATTCAATTGATTCCAACAATCTGTCACACAAAAATACCCTTCAATTCAGTAAGAAGAAAATCCAAATCAATGGAAAACTTCACTAACTTACCTCGAGTTAGATTCACCGATCAGTATTCTATGGATCGATTGATTGAGTGATCAAATTCCTCCACAATGACGCAGCAACCAATATCTAACAATTTAAATTTGAATCAATGCCTACCTATCAGATCTAGAAGAAGATCGATCAATTGGAAGTTTGAGAGTGATCATGAGAACTTAGAAATTTGCAAATTCAAACCTGTAGAATCCAGATCTTGACGAGAAAGAAGAGTACTGAAGCTCTGTTCGTCTCACCAAATCATCGTCGGAGTGGATCAAACCTTGTCGCACTTGTTCGTCGAGACACTTGCTGGTCCACTTGGTTGCGCCGTTGACGTCGATCTTCCGGTGAGGGTCGGCTCCTTCATCATCGCCATGATCATAGCTCTTCTCAAGAATTTGAAGGTGGATGGAGGAAAAGGAATTTGAAGAAAATAGTTGCAATGACAATTTTGTGGAGAGCTTGGGATTAAATAGCTGGCCAATGCTTTGCTTGATGCAAACGCAAAGTTGGCACCCAAATTTGGGTTCAGGAGCTTCTCGACTGAGAAATTCAAATTAATTGCAAATGAATTTGTTCCTTCTTCTCCCTGCTTGAATTGGAAGGAGCCTAATTTTGAGTAATGACTAAGGTTGGTTAAACCTATAGGCTAAGTAGAAGAGGCTGGCCCATCACCAGGCCCATAGACTTAAAGAAAACCAAATATAAAAGAAATATATTTCTCATATCTAATAAGAAATCTCAATTTAAATCAAAGTATTATTTAATCAATTTAAAATATTTTTATTATTTTAAAAAAAATATATGGGAGGTAGAGTTACAGTTAAGTCCATGCCTTGACTGTAGTTGGGTAGGAGTCTTCCTTGCACTGCTTTGACAGGTGCATTGAGTGCTTGTGGGTATTAGAGTGTGAGATGGGAGGACCATTTTGGTTCCTCCAGTAGAAGTTGAGGTGGGGGTAACTTTATGCAATGTTCACAGCATGTATTATGTTCAGACCATGTTACATTTGACCCAACTATACATTATTCTGTGTCCTGCCAACATTAGTTTATGATGTATCTGTTCATTCATCTTAATTATCTATTTACTGTTGTATAATTCAGACACTGCCTTTCCATTCCTATTTGATTCAGTCCAGGTTTAGGGTTGTGAAACCTTGTTTGAAGCAGTAATCAGTTGACTACCACATTGCATTGTTCTATCCATTTTGGTTTGGCCAGATACCTCATAGGTTCAGATACTAACATATATTTCAGACTTTTTCTCTATTGTTCAGATTGTACTCTTGGTTCAGTCCCTCACATATGGGTCAGATCCCATGCATCCATGATCATTTTCTTAGCATGTATATGTATATCTTATATATATATATATTATATATATATATATATATATATATATATATATATATATATATATATATATATATATATATATATATATGTTATTCACATAAGTGCAATGTATTACTAGTAGATAAGGTTTAGTTGATACACTACCAAAATAAGTCATATTAGCGACGAATTTAGCGACGTTTAATTAAAACGTCGCTCATTTCTTTAAATTTAGCGACGTATAACATTGACGTCGTTCTTCGTCACTATTCTCGACGTTCAGCGATGTATTGCGACTTATTTTTTGTAACAAAATATTACGTCGCGTAACAGTCGGAAAACGTCGCTAATTTCTTAGAATATAGCGACGTTTAGCGACTAATATTTTAATAACAAAATGTTACGTCACGTATTAGTCGGTAAACGTCGCTATATTCAAAGAAAATAGTGACGTTTAGCGACGTCTTACAATGATGTCGCTAATATATTTGTAATATACAGATCGGGTTTTCCTTTCCCTCCAATCTCACTCGAAAATTTCCCAAACCTTTCCTTTTTCCCCCCACCGACCTACCGACGACCGAGCTCCTCCTTCCCGGCGACCCCTCTCCCCCGGCGACCCCTCTCTCCCTGAGCTCCTGCTCCTCCTCCACCAACGACCAAGCTCCTCCTCCTCCACCGACCTCCTCCTCTTCCTCGATCGACCCCCACTTCCCGGCGACCCCCTCTCCCCCGGCGACCCCTCTCTCCCCGGCGACCCCCTTTTTCCGGCGACCCCTCCCTCAAGTCCCCGACCTCCTCCTCCTCATTTCCTCCACCGACTAGGTAAACCCTAACCCCATTCTCGTGTCGCACATAGACACAACGTGGATACGGTGCAGGAACTCTAAACCCTAACCCTTTTGTGGAAAAACTGAACTAAACACACATATATACATAGCTATATCTAGCAATGTACATATATACATATGTATACAATATATACATATGTACACTCATTGAAGAAAACTCTTATACATATGTATACATGAAACGAGATTGAAGAAAACTCTCGTTTGAAGAAAACTCTTATACATATGTATACATTGAAGAAAACTCTTATACATATGTATACAATATATACATATGTATACTCATTGAAGAAAACTCTTATACATATGTATACATATATACATGAAACTCTTATACATATGTATACAATATATATATATATATGTATACTCATTGATGGTTCCTTTATATACATATATACATATGTATACAATCTCAGGAAAAATTCTTATATAACTATAGCTATATCTATCAATCTACATATATACATATGTATACAATCTCAGGAAAAACTGAACTAAACACACATAGGTATACTCATTGAAGAAAACTGAGATTTCATAATGGAACTTGGGTTTTGATACATGAAACGAGATGATGGTTCCTTTAGTTAGCTTGCTTATGTTACAATTATATTCTCTGTGAATATCGATCTTACTAGATGACACCCATGACCCGAGCAGCGGCACGTCGTTTGAGGGAAACCGATTGCTGAGGTGGCTCCTCCTACTGTTAAGGAGGAAGTGGCACCGGTAGCTAGTGAAACTTATTGACGAGAGGGCGGAAAGCTTATTGACGAGAGGGCAGAGCAGGCCTATGTAAGTATTACAATTTTATTTATTAATTTTAATACTTCGTGTTAGTTTTGATATAACTTAGTAAATATGCATGCAAATAGATATTCATGTAGTTAGTAATAATAAGTACAATAGACATTAGAAGTTATAGAGTATCCATGCTTTCTAGGCCGAGTTTCAACGGACTAAGGAGTGGGCGGTTGCTAGTGTACCTGCTGCGGGAGAGGTCGGTACTTCCTCGCAGCCCGCTCCAGCTCCGTCGGAGGACGAGCTGTGGGTGACCGCCGCTGGTCGTCTCCACAGGGGTACGTACTACGGTATGGGATCCTATGGCACCCTAGTTGCGATACAGTCCTCTAGGACCTCTCCTGCTAGTATGTATGGCCCAGAGCCCTCCCAGGAGTCTGCCCAAGTCCAGCAGATGGTGGAGTCTGTCCGTGACGAGCTGCTACAACGGATCCAGGAGCAGCACCAGACGAATGATGCTGTGCTCATAGCACGATTGGATACGTTCGACCGCAGCATTATGGAGCTCAGGGATATGACTGAGAGGACAGAACAGGGCATCACTGATCTTAGAGCGTCGATAGAGTGCAGCATGACGGATCTGCAGGCATCACAGCTGTCCATGGACGAGAGGCTCACGTTGATACAGGATTCGATGGTTGATAGCAGTACGAGGCTGTTATCTACCATGGATTCCTACCACCAGCGACTAGCAGTGTTGGAGCGTTATTGTCCTCCAGATGCGCCTTCATCTTCGTCGACTCGCCGGCGTCACTACCTCTGACTCCATCGACGTCACTACCTTCTTCATCGGTGACAATTTCACGGGAGGAGTACGAGATGTTCCTGTCCTTGAGGCGCGGCGGTGCCCTTCCTCCTCAAGATCTGCAGTAGTCTGAGTTAGGACTGTTTTGAGATTGTAGTATCTTTTTAGTATTTGTTTATGTTGATTCAGTATTGGTTGTGGATTATTTGTTTGTGTAGACTTTCAGTATTGTTGTGGATTCATGTGGATATTGGTTGTATACTTTGGATATTCGTTTACCAACTTTGGATATTTTAGTGTTCGTTGTGTTGGTATCTCATCATATGTTGGTTGTAGACTTTTACTCTTGTTTGCGTTGATTGTTATAATATTGTGATGTACCGGTGTTGAGTGTTCCACCGAAGGGGTCGGCGAACCCAGGAAGAAAATGTGATTGTGGTTTTTTTTTTTATTGAACTGCAGGTAGAAAATGTGATTCTGTAGACATTCTGTAATTTTTTGCAATTTAGTGACGTTTATCAACGTTTACCGACGTTTAATGATGCAGCTAAACGTCGGTAAACGTCGGTAAGTCACCAGGTATACCGACGCTTACCGACATAAGGTGGCATCGGTAAACGTCGGTAAATGTCGGTAAATGCCGCTAGACGTCCCAGGATTTCCCTCGCCTACAGAGTCGGTGAATGTCGGTAAAAACTAGACATACGTCGCTAACTGTTGCAGGATTCACCGACGTTGGCCGACGTTTAAGACGTCGCCATATTTTCGACGGGGCGTCGGTGACCGTCGGTAAATGTTCCAGGATTATCGACGTTTAATTACGTCGGTAAGCATCGGTAAAAGCGACGATTACCGACGTTTTGCCTGTTAGCGATATGGCTTTCTGCGACCACAGGAAAACGTCGCTAAATACGTCGATAAACAGTTTTAGCAACATTTTTTTTGTCATTTTAGCGTCGTTTTCTGGCGTCGCTAATATGACTAATTCTGGTAGTGATACCCCTAAAAGTGATATGGTATTGAGTTGGCCTTGGATTAAACCTTACCCGTTAGAGAAGATGAGGGGAGTGGCCATGTTTGTGTCTATGTGTGTGTATCAGGATAGTGAGGATGAGAGGACAGGTAGATGGAGTTTAGATACCCATAGGAGAGTACCACTGTAGCTCCCCTTCCCGGAAATTTTGAAATATATTTTATTATTATCTATTTTATTTAAATGGTAATTTTTAGACTTTATAAATAATTATTTAGTTAATTATTATTATTATTATTGGTGGTTATATTTGTCAAATAAATGTTATAATATATATATTCACATTTATATAGGTAGGCCCTACACTAGGAATAAATGTTATTGGGAATTATATGGGTTTATAGAATACGAGAATTAGGCTTTATGTATAAATACAGCAGTATAAATTAATTTTATTTATATAAATTTTATATATAGAAGTATGATTGTTTATATAGTAAAAAGATTGATTATATTTAAATAATTTATTATCCACGTGGAATATATATATATATATATATATATATATATATATATATATATATATATATATATATATATATATATATATATATATATATATGCTCATGATATTTAGCATTAGATGTTATGGATCCATTATAATTAGAAAGATAATTAATCTAAAACAATGTTAAGAGACCTCAACTTGATTGGTATTTGGTAAGGGTGGCAATTTGGGTCTGACCAGCCAACCCAACTTCTTAAACTGGTTTAGGTCAAGCCTTAACGGGTTTGGACATAAATGGGTCGATTCAGATAACCCGTTAATAAAATGTGTTGGGTCCTGGTTTAGGGTTCCAGGGTTCTGACCTGTCGGACACATTTGGACCTGTTTAACAATATCACTAATATTGGATTCTATCCCAGTCAAGTTTCAAATGTATGTCAGTACAAATACTTGTGCCAAAGCCCAGCCTCGACCAGACCGAGACCCCAACACCTCCCAGCCCATGCAAGCAGGAGAGCCATCCCAGCCCAATTAAAGCAGCAGCAAACCGATTCTAAACCCCCCAAACCCGAGCCCGAGGGGGAAACTCCGTATACGTATAAGTATCGAGAGGGAGGAGTTCGGGATCAAAACGAAACCCTAACACCCACGGCTCCCCTCCCTGTCCCCCAGCGACCTCCCCCAGCCCAGGGCACCGCCGTGCGCGGCCATAGGCCGGCCATGGCAGCGCCGACGCACGCGCGGGTACGAACAGCAACAGCAGCAGTTGCAGTAAACGCGCGACTTCGCGAACCATTTTCTCTGCACGTGGTTGATCGATATCTGATTCGTCTTCGCAGGTACGAACGCAACCTATACATCTACCAACCCTTTCAATTAGTTTAATTTATTTTGCTTCGTGTACGACGAAAATCGAGTTCCAAAATCGACAAAAAACTCGATTTTCTGGATTTAGAAACTGTCCCGAAATCCAAAGTTGGCGGTCGATTTACGACTAGGATATCGTGAAACGTGGAAAATCGCTTGAACAGCCTTGTAGACAACATAACCGGGATTGAGATTCTATTTTTAGTTTAATTTCTAGTTGGTTATTTTCTGTTAAAAATCAATTTGAAAATCAGGAAAAACTTGGCAAAAAACTATTTTCAAAACTAGAAAAACCCTCGATACGACGTGCGTCCAGCCAATCCGGGTGACGTGGTCGCAAACCGAAGGTAACGAAAGGTGCGTATCGACTTCATGGACGTGTAGGCTTTCACGGAATTCAAATTGGTTGCGTGTGCGCGACGAATTTGATACGTATCCGTCGAAATTCATCGTATCGGCCTCTTTGCAAAATTTCCAATTACTTTGTGCACGTTCGTCAGATCGAGACGAAACTTGTGCCAACAGGACCGTATCATTTTTTGGTCTTGTATGCCAAGTTTGGTCTAATTCTGAGACAGTTGATCGGATCGCCGTTTTATGGGCTCTACGGTCCGATTCAACGGGCAATTTTGTGCACGGCCTGCCAGAATTCAACTTTAGACATACGGTTGGGTTCGTATCATTAAAACGAATTCGTAGACATATAGTTTGACGACTTTAGAGACCATTGACCCTGGCACGCTTTTTGGTACAAAATGGATCCAACGGCGGACACCGTTTTAACCCAAAATTATCGTTTTGCCCCTGTATCCAGAATTGGACTTAAGGACAGGAAATCCCAGCTAATTTGACTATTTTGAGAATGTTGGTAATGTTTATTTCAGCATCCAGAGACTTTTTGCATGTGTTGACTTTAGTGACTCATCTGATGTGGTTGTACTATCGGTTTTACCAGCTAAGGACCTCAGGCAAGTGTACTTTCTGATTGCTTTCGATTCATAGTAGTCTTTTTATTTCATGTTTATACATATGTCTTGCTGCTTGTTGACACTCTCGTCATACGGAGATTAGTATCATGGATTTATTATACATTATTGACTGTCATTTTCATGATTACCATGCTTGCGACCTGATTCCATGAGTACTAGCTGGGCGGAGAAATATCTTAGTAGACGTGTGAACTACCCCTTACCCTTTCCAATATGTCTAATCTTGACTGATAGCAGCTGCACACGACACATGCAGGGTGTCGTATTTACCCCTTAGCCGTTCACATGTCAAACTAGATATTTCAAATCACGTAGATAGTTGTATTTTATTTGATTCCTTGTTTTATTCACCGCTTGCCATGATGTCAGTTACTTTCTAGTTTTTATCTCTCATATGTTATTTCCATGTCTTGTTAACTCTATTGTGTTTTCGTATTGCCGTCGGTTTGTGTACTTGTTCCATTCCTGATTGGAAACCAACTTTTTTCAGGTTAGCTGTGGCTTCACTTAGCTTTGGGAGATACGGGTGTACTTGCAGATAGAAACCTAAAAATAGATAGCAGTTGTATCATTTTCATTAATTGTGAGAACTTTGTATTTCCTTTAATTTTAAATGTTATAAATGTTGTAATAAATTTAGAAATGTGAATGAGCAGTAAATGTTATATTTTGTGATTTTGAGCATCTTGATCGTGACAGCGTTCTACCGTCGACTCTGCGGCGTAGGCTGGCTTGGACACGTCTCGTATCCGAAAAAGTGGGTGCGGGTCGTGACAACCACATATGTGTGTGGATGTATATTATATATAAATGTGTGTAGAGGTATGTATTAGGGAGTGTGAGTATAGGTGTTTAGATGATGTAGATAATAAGATGAGGGTGGTATCATGGGGGTTGGTATTGAATACCTAGAGGGTAACTAGCATATCTTTATACTTTAGTCTATGATACTCTAGTATCCTAAGGGGTGATATAGCCTAGATGAGTTAGGTATGGATCCCATAACCTAGATATGGACTCCAACAATCTAGAAGTAGCTGGGTTGACTAAGATTGACTAGTTTGACTTGGTTTTTGACCTAGAAAAGGCCTAGAAGCATGTGATAAATGCATTTGAACATACTGTTACTCTAGAGCATCAAATAACCTTATATGTCTCAAATATAGGTTTGTGTGACACCATTTTGGACATCGATCCTCATTCACGGCTCTGGACGTTAGACGAGTACATTTTCTGATAGTTTTTATTTACTTGATGATTATCATGATTCAATTTCTAGTATAGTTCTATTTGATTCTCTGTCACAACACGAATTGGTATTCTGGATTCCTTTATTTGCAACACATGTATTTAACTCGTCTAGCCCCTACTACCAGAACCACTCATTGGAACCACCTACTCGAAACACCTACAAGCACCATTTACTTCTGGCTAGACTTGTACTATATTTATGTGTCGGGATATGGATTCACTTGTACTTATCAGGACGAGAAAATACTCGAGTAAACATGTAAATATTCTCAATCATATAAGAACCACCCCTAAAAGCAAGATATCCGTCGCCACTAGGCCAAGCGTGCGACGTGCCGTATTCAATAAGAACCACCCCTACAAGCAAGATAGCCGTTGTCGCTAGGCCAAGCGTGCGACGTGCCGTATTTAACAAGAACCACCCCTACAAGAAAGATAGCCGTCGTCGCTAGGCCAAGCGTTGCGACGTGCCGTATTTACTACAAGTCTAAATACAAGAACCACCCCTACAAGAAAGATAGCCATCGTCGCTAGGCCAAGCGTGCAACGTGCCGTATTCACTACTAGTCTAATCATTACAAGAACCACCCCTACAAGACAGATAGCCTTCGTACGCTTGCCAAGCATGCGATGTGCCGTATTTATCCACTAGCAGTTTATATGTCGAACTCGGTATTTCAAAACACACTAAATTAGTGTCTTGTACTAGATTCATATTGTCTCATGTTATATTGATTGGACTCACATCACATTGTTCTAGTTTAGCTATCTCTATTTACAGTCTTCATTGACATGCTCTCCTGATTCACTGTAATTACTTTCCCTGTTCTTTAGTTAAAGCTGTTGTTCTATTTTATTGCCTGTCTCAAACTTTCCAGGTTCATCAAATATCATTTGCTATAACTGCTTTATAGTCTTTGTCATTTATTTGAAACTGCTAGAGGAGATGTGCTCGTTCCATCCTGAATGGATATATTTTTCAGATGACTTCTCTGAGGATACGTGTCCTACCTACTATGGATCCGAGGAGGGGATAGCTACTTTGGGTCCAGATTCCCAGGAGTGACCGAGAGACCTAGTTTTAGTTGACTTGTTTTAAATTCTCTGTTTTAAACTTGACTTGTAATAAGTGGAGATTTTGACATTGTATTTGAGATTTGTTTTGAATATTATTTAGTAGTTGTTGTTAATGTTTAGTCTTTATAGTTACTTAGACTTCTGTGATATCTTATCATTCTTTAGACTGTGATCGAGTATTGCCATATCTTTATACTTGTCCTCCATTCGGAGTTAAGATCTATGAAGGTAAAATATATATCATTGTGTGAGTTTGATAGTTAGCGACCTAGAACAGCGTTCTACCGCCGATTCTGCGGCGTAGGCTGGACGCTATTACATACTCGTGCCCCTATACCGAATGCGGGTCGTGACACCTTGCTATTTGGGTTTTGGTCCCACTAGTTTAATATGTATGGCTAGATCTCGTAGCGGAGTCCGATGATCTTCCGTATCTCTCGCTCGATGGTGACTATCCGGAGGAGCACTAGCCGCGTGTCTGAGTGGGGTTCTATCTTTTCACCCACTAATTATTGTATATTCTTTTGTGGCGTTTGGCCATCGAGTACGTGTTTAGCTCGTGTTTTAGACTTGACCTTTGCCCACGGGCTATCATGATTTATATATATCTAGACTACAACTAGAGCTGATTGTGTATTACTTATACTTCTGCTAGTATCTCATTTTGTATTACTAGCTTCATGATAATTTATATATCTATAGTTTGACACGCTTTACTATTTTATGTCTAATGATCATATATCTTGTTGATTTGCTTGTGATTGAGATACCTAGAATTGTTTGACCTAGTATTGACTGTTATATTGTAGGATAACCCCCTTGCCTTATATAGTAGTGATCATATCTTGGGGTACCTAAGTACTATGGTATATATAGCTCGTTTTGCATTGTCCTAGCTTTCTAATATTCTAGATTTGGGGCATTACATTAACAGTCTTTCCAAAAATTTGAACTAAATAATCATATTGAATTTTGGTTTGCGATTATTGTGTGTTATTAAATACACCCATATTTCCATTTTGTTTACTCCCCTCCTTATGTTTAGGAGCTTTGACAAACTTTATATTTTTTCCCCATAAGTTAAACTATCAGTTTACCTCAACAATAAAATAAAAAAATTATATTTAAAAATATTTTTAGCTTTTGATTAAATATCTAATCGATATTTTATTTTTTCCTACTGCAACAAAATATTTCTTGAAGGTTGCCATAAATATTTATAAAAATTTCTAGTAATACAAACATTTATGGATAAACAATTTCATTCACAAACTCGTACTCGTGAAATGCAACATTAACCTTGATGATCTACAAGCCAGGCCTTTAATTTATTTTAATCATAAATTTGGCACATAACATGATTTTTTTGGTTTAGCTAGTTTACAATGATCGATATGGTAGCTAACTTAGGATAGATGTGGTTTCTCAGTTTTTTTTATTTTTTATTTTTTTATCTTTTAGTGTTTCCGTTAGTTAGAATTTTTATTTTATTTTTTGTGCCAAATGTTTTCTTTCAGTGTTCTTCTTTCCGTGTTTCCGTTTAGCAAGTGTTCCCGTTTAGCTAAAATAATTAAAACAAATAATTACACCAAATAGTATGTTTACAGTGATTGATATGAAAATACTTGAATTTTTTTTGTTTAGCTAGTTTGTATAGCAAACCAATTTATAAGTGAACTTTTTTTTTTTTTTTTGCAAGATAAACTTAACAAAGTCAACAAAAATAAATAGGAGGTAAAGAGAAAGAAAATAAACTTAATTTTTTTATAAGTAACAAAATCAACAACCGAACACGAGTCACTCTTGTGGTTACCGAGAAGAGATATAAGATCCTGGTTGGGTAGTAGAATATCAATAGATCGGGCCATGATAGCGTATTATTCCTTCCATTTATAAAAATTATGGGAATTGACTGGGTGGCAGGAGATCAGTGGATCAAGTCAGGGGAACGTATTGTTCCTTCCATTTATCAGTGGGCCCAAAATGCATGTAATAGGGTAGCGGTTTTGAGGTATTTTTAGAGTACCGGTTATAAACGGCTATGAGAGGTCCAGTTTTGAGTGGTTTTAAGTAGCGGCTTTGAAACCATTTCAATCCATGCTTGATAATTCTTTAACGAACGGTTCAGAAATTTTTTTACACGAATAAAATTACATATATCTCTATATACCAACAAAACCGTCCCGAACATGGAAACTGTCAGCCAGTCCACGCCTCGATCAGAATGTAGAAGTTCATAATTGATCACAATAATAAAAATACATGAAATAATAGAAACGTCTGGTTGAAAGTAGGAGAGAAATATTTAAAAAATAAAATAAAATTTAAGGAAGAAAGTAGCCATAATTTGGAAGAAGCATTAGAGAAACACAAATGAGAAAAAAAATAAGGTAGGGTATTGGTAGTTATAATTATATATTTTTGATGAGGATATAAATAGAATAAATTAATAAAACTCCTATCTACCGATTTGGGGTGTTTATAACATCAACTAAAATTAAATTACATTTGTTTTTGGTAAATTTTGAGACGACCAAAACCAATTTTATTTCTAAAAAAAATTAATAAACAAGAATTTTCATAAATGATTGGTTCAAAAATATCCAAAAACTGGTATAAACATCGGTTAAAATTAGGGTGGGCACGGGTCGAGCCAGGTCCAAATTTTATGGATCCGGACCGGATCCGTTAATTGGCGGGGAGGGACGAGACGGGACGGGTCCAAAAAATATTGGAACCGGAACGGGCTCGACCCGTTCGAAACGGATCCGAACCAGGCCGACCCGCGGGTCCAAACGGGTCCAAAAAAGTTAAAAAAAAGTTCTAGAATAGTAAACATTTACATATGTTCTATTATCTATAAGAACAAAACAAGTCTTATGTCTTCCCAAATATTTAGATTTTTTTTATTAAACAATAATTTGTTCTATTATCTATAAACTATAATAGCAAAAAATTTCAAAATTGATAAAAAAAAATACATATGCCTAGAAATGGATCGGTCCGGGGCCCGTTTGTTTTGAAAATAGGACCCGTCCCGCTTCGTTAGTGTCACACGACCCGCTCCGGTCCGCTCTATTTAAATTCCAAATTTTAGAAATCGATTTATTTGGACATTTTACGGTTCAGACCGGATCGAAATTGCAGGTCTTGAAACCGTATGCATTGGTGGAGCGTCCCTCCTACAAGAGGAGAGATCAAGAAGAACAGGTCACAGTAAGATAAGGCTTTCCTTCACATCCCTGTAAATAAACTTGAACAATCCATATTTCTTCGCCTCTCGCCATCACTTTAGAATTCAACCAAAAGCCATACAGAATTACTGACAAACAAATCAAGAAAAATCCAATGACCAGAGATTTATGACGTTATGTGGATGAGGAAGCTGTGTTGGAGATGGAATTCCCAATACCCACCTCCAAAAACTCATCCAAAACTCCATTCCCCCCTCTGATTGATCTTCCTCATAAAAAAAAAACTATTCATTATTCATTTCACAATATATTTTTTTCTCTCTTCATTCTATCATTTGTCCAAAGCCTTATATTACTTACTTTTATCCCCCACTGCCTCCCCCCCTTCCTTCCTTACTCACTCCTTCAGCCTCCTCCCTCCACAACTTGAGGTTCCTCCTGTCCTATCTCATTATTTTGGTTTTGTTTTTCCTTTCTGGGAATTATTAGTGAGTTAAGAATTCATTGTTTAAATTCAAATTTTGGATATCCCATTTATTTTTTATTACTCTTTTACCCAAGAAGTAATGAATTCATTCATTCATTCATTCACTATCTACTTGTATTAAATGCACTGCTGCTGTATGATTAGCAACCTGACATAATTCTTGTACACTAATGTTTAATGGTCATGTTTGGAGTTATTTTATGATGGACTAATAGCTCTGTATTTTTCTGTGTTTGTTTTAGGTAGAGAGACCTCTGTGAAGATGGAGATCACCAACGTGACCGAGTACGATGCCATTGCGAAGCAGAAGCTGCCCAAGATGGTCTATGACTACTACGCATCCGGCGCAGAGGATCAGTGGACTCTTAAGGAGAACAGAGAAGCATTCTCCAGGATTCTGTAAGCACCATCACGTAACAAATGATATATGATGGTTGACATAATATTCCCAAATTTATTTGGAAAAAAAATGAACTTATATTCAAGTTATCATAGCGTGATTCTTTAATGTTTAACCAGGTTCCGTCCGCGTATCCTGATTGATGTGACAAAGATTGATATGACCACGACTGTTCTGGGTTTCAAGATTTCGATGCCTATAATGATTGCTCCAACTGCCATGCAGAAAATGGCTCACCCAGAAGGTATATAGCTTTGTGTTTGGGTTTAGACTTAAAAAGTTTTTAGGAGTTTATAATCGATATCGGTAGATAATTGTAAGCGAGAAGATTTAACAGTTCAATATGGTGTTAAAAGCCACCATTGTGTTGGAGTGGGTGGGGTTCCCAACCTATGTGGAGAAGACCCCGGAGTGCGACGAGCGCCGTTCGTGTGTCGAAGAAGCTCGGGAAGTAGGCGACGCGGAGTCGCTGCTGCTGTTGAAGACCCGAAGGGAGGTTCTGGAATGAGGCAGCCGAGTTCGGGCCGAACTCGGTCCCAGGCCGAGTTCTGGCCGAACTTGGTCTGGCTCTTCCAGAAGTTGGCCGTCCAGTGCTGTTTGCCCGACACAGAGTTCTGGCCGAACTCTGTGTCGTCGGGGGCTGAAGCGGGATTTCGGGTGAGTTTTCACCATTGGATCTAATCCAACGGTCCAGGTTGGTTGCGGGATTGGGGAGTTAAGTTGGATTTTCCCAACCCTAATTCATTACGCCATAACGCAACGTAACACAACTTGGAGAGAGGAAGGAGGCAAGAGTGCCATTACAACTTCGGAGAAGAAGACGGAGGATTGAAGGTCGCTATTCGAAGGAGATCGGTTTCGGGTAATCTCTACTCGTCGTTCTCGCTCTTCGTAGCCTTGTAATCATTGTTCTTATCTCTGAGTGTTGTGGGGATCCGATTTGGATCGGAAGGAGTTTGTAGAGGGTGTAATTCTTCTATTCCATTAGTGGAGGCTTCTCAGGGTTGGACTCCGATCGTCCCGTGGTTTTTCCCGCAAGGGTTTTCTACGTCAAAAATTCTCTGTGTCTGCGTGATTCGTTTTGTGTGTTTGTTTCTGGGTTCGTGCGTTGTATTGCTCGGTCCTCTCGCAGGTACTCTCCGGTTTGGAGAAATGTTTTCGCTCTTCTTTCCCAACAGAGTGGTATCAAAGCTAGGTTCTGGAATTCAGAAGGAGTGTCAGTAGTTGACAGAGAAAACCAGAGAGGAGAGATGGACGCGAAGCCGGTGCGCATGGTGAACCTGAACGGCACCAATTATCACTATTGGCGGAGCAAGATGAAAGATTTGCTGTTTGTCAAGAAGCTGCATCTACCCGTGTTTGCATCCGAGAGGCCCAGTGATAAATCCGAGGAGGACTGGACATTCGAGCATATACAGGTGTGTGGGTACATACGGCAGTTTGTTGATGAGAACGTGTACAACCACGTTGCCAATATTGAGCACGCGAAGACGTTGTGGGATAAGCTGGAATCCTTGTATGCGAAAAAGACCGGGGTAAACAAGTTGTTTCTGATCCGAACGATGATGGGTCTGCGATACAAGGATGGGGCGTCTATTTCGGATCACTTGAGTGAGTTCCAGGGCGTGGTTGACCAGCTATCTTCTATGGGAGTCAAGTTCGACGACGAAGTTCAGGGACTGTGGCTGCTGTGTACTTTGCCAGACTCGTGGGAGACCGTACGAGTATCTATGATCGCTTCTGCTCCAGAGGGCGTGGTCAGTCTGGAGTTTGCCAAGAGCGGGGTGTTGAATGAAGAGATGCGGAGACGTTCTCAGGGCACTTCATCTACATCCCATCACTCAGAGGTATTGGTTTCAGAGAGCCGCGGAAGGGGCAAAAGCAGGGGTCCAGGTGGTGGCAGAGACAAGAGCAGAGGGAAGTCCAAGGGTCGGTACGAGGACTCAGAGTGTTACCATTGTGGTAAGAAGGGCCATATCAAGCAGAATTGTTTCGCTTGGAAGAGAGAGAAGAAGGGCGACAAGGGAAAGCAAGAAGAGAACACTACAGCGGCGGCCTCGGTGCATGGAGGCGATGTGATCGTCGTAGGTGATGAGGTCATTACTAACCTCGCCTGCGATGACAATTCTTGGCTGGTGGACTCAGGGGCTTCAGCACATGTATCTCACAATAGGGCACTGTTTGCCACTTACATGACAGGCGACTGTGGCGTGTTGAAGATGGGCAACGGAGATGTGTCGAAGGCGGTTGCCGTTGGAGATGTGCATTTGAGAATGAAGACGGGTGCGGTTCTTGTTCTCAAGGATGTTCGTCATGTCCCTGATATCCGTTTCAACCTGGTGTCGGTTGGAAGGTTGGATGACGAGGGATTCTTCAGTCTCTTCGGGAACAGTCAGTGGAAGCTTTCCAGGGGTTCGTTGGTGATTGCCAGAGGAAGCAAGAAGTCCGGTCTCTACTATATGGAGGGGAGCGCATAAGGGGCACAGAAGGTGAACGCAGTCAGTGATGCGTCTACCGAGTTGTGGCACAGGCGGCTCGGCCATATCAGCGAGAAGGGGATGAGCTACTTGGTGAACAGGAAGGTGATTCCGGGGCTCAGGTCTACAAAGTTGGAGAAGTGCACGCACTGTTTAGCTGGAAAGCAAAATAGGGTGTCTTTCCAAAGTCACCCAAGTTCGAGGAAGTCGGCGTTGCTCGAGTTGATTCACTCGGATGTCTGCGGTCCTATGAAGGTAAAATCTCTTGGTGGTGCTTCTTACTTTGTAACCTTTATTGATGACTGTTCCAGGAAGATTTGGGTCTATGCCTTAAAGACCAAGGATCAGGTGCTGCCTACTTTCAAGGAGTTTCAGGCCTCTGTTGAAAGAGAGACGGGCAAGAAGTTGTTGTGTGTTCGGTCCGACAATGGCGGCGAATACATTGGTCCCTTTGATGCGTATTGCAGAGAGCAAGGGATACAACACCAGAAGACTTTGCCAAAGACACCTCAGCTCAATGGTGTAGCGGAGCGCATGAACAAGACACTGATGGAGAGGGTGCGGTGTTTGCTGTCAGAAGCAAACTTGCCGGGCAGTTACTGGGGTGAGGCTCTTCTCACAGCTGCTTATATTATTAATTTATCTCCTAGTGCTCCTTTGCAGGGTGATGTGCCTGACAAAGTATGGTACGGCAAAGAGCCGTCATACAATCACCTGCGGACGTTTGGTTGTAAAGCCTTCGTGCATGTACCGAAGGACGAGAGGACCAAACTTGAGCCGAAGACGAGGCGATGCGTCTTTGTCGGCTACGGTCGGGATGAGTTTGGCTATAGACTCTACGACCCAGTGGAAGGAAAGCTCTACAGAAGCAGGAACGTGGTGTTCGTCGAGGATCAGACCATGACCAACACTCAGGATTCCGAGACGCCTTCTGAGGCTGAGGAATTGCCTGAGTTAGAGTCATTTCGCTTCGAGCAGTTTCCAGAGGACATCGCAGAGGATCCAGTTATGGGGGAGCCGGTACATGGAGTTGCTCCCAACCTTGATCATCAGCCTGCTGATGGTGGTCAGGGTGTCCCTCAGGAGGATGAGCATGCCGGGAAGGCAGTTCCTGAAGGGGAGGAGGCTGTTGGTATACAGCCAGCACCAGTGGTTCCTTTGAGGAGGAGTGACAGGGATCGTCGACCATCTACGAGATACTCACCGGATGAGTATGTGCTATTGACTGACGGGAGAGAGCCCGAAAGTTTTGCAGAGGCTATGGAAGACGAACACAGGCAGGAGTGGATGGAGGCTATGCAGGAGGAGATGAGTTCCTTGCACACCAATTTCACTTATGATCTGGTGCGGTTACCAAAGGGCAAGAAGGCTTTGAAGAATCGATGGGTGTTCAGAGTGAAGCTGACGGAAGATGCTACTCGCCCTCGATACAAAGCGAGGCTGGTAGTCAAAGGCTACGGTCAGCGGAAAGGCGTGAATTATGATGAGATCTTTTCGCCTGTCGTCAAGCATTCGTCTATTCGGGTGGTGCTAGCATTAGCAGCCAGTCTCGACTTGGAGGTCGAGCAGATGGATGTGAAGACGGCATTCCTCCATGGTGATCTTGAGGAGGAGTTGTACATGGAGCATCCAGAGGGATTCTGTGAGAAGGGCAAGTCACATTTGGTCTGCCGGTTGAGGAAGAGCTTGTATGGTCTGAAGCAGGCTCCGAGGCAGTGGTACAGGAAGTTCGAGTCGTTTATGGGGGAGCATGGTTATGTACGGACGACGTCGGACCATTGTGCATTTGTGAGATATTTTGCCGATGATGATTTCATCATTTTGTTGCTCTATGTTGATGATATGCTATTAGTGGGTCGGAATGCCACTAGGATAGCGGAACTGAAGCGTCAACTGGGCGCGGCCTTCTCTATGAAGGATTTGGGCGCAGCAAAGACTATTCTTGGGATGGAGATCAGCCGAGAGAGAGAGTCCAAGCTGCTACACTTGTCCCAAACGAAGTACATTCACCGGGTACTTCAGCGTTTCGGGATGGACGGGTCGAAGAAAGTGAGTTCCCCTCTTGCGGCTCACTTTAAGCTCACTGAGGAGCAGTGTCCATCTACCGAGGACGAAAAGGAAGATATGGAGCGGATTCCATATGCCTCAGCTGTGGGAAGCCTTATGTATGCCATGGTGTGAGGCCAGATATTGCTCATGCAGTTGATACGGTTAGCAGGTATCTTTCAAATCCTGGAAGGGTACATTGGAGTGCGGTCAAGTGGATTCTACGATATCTTCAGGGCACTGCTGGTTGGAGACTTTCCTTTGGTGGTGACGAGCCGAAACTGGTTGGGTATACCGACGCTGATATGGCTGGAGATGTAGACACGAGGCGATCGACTTCGGGCTACGTGATGATGTTTGCGGGAGGAGCGGTGTCGTGGCAGTCGCGGTTGCAGAAGTGTGTTGCCTTGTCGACGACAGAGGTAGAGTACATTGCGGCGACGAAGGCTTGCAAGGAGCTGTTGTGGATGAAGAAGCTGTTGCAGGAAATGGGACTGAAGCAAGAGCAGTATACTTTGCTTTGCGACAGTCAGAGCGCTATCCACCTTGTGAAGAATCAGACGTTTCATAGCCGGTCCAAGCACATCGAGACCCGGTATCATTGGATACGGGATGTGGTTGAGAAGAAGGACGCGGAGCTTGAGAAGGTTCATACAGATGACAACGGAGCTGATATGTTTACGAAGATTCTACCAAGGAAAAAGTTTGAGTACTGCAGGCAGATCGTCGGGATGACGATATCCTCCCCATAGTTGTGAAGGGGGAGATTTGTTGGAGTGGGTGGGGTTCCCAACCTATGTGGAGAAGACCCCGGAGTGCGACGAGCGCCGTTCGTGTATCGAAGAAGCTCGGGAAGTAGGCGACGCGGAGTCGCTGCTGCTGTTGAAGACCCGAAGGGAGGTTCTGGAATGAGGCAGCCGAGTTCGGGCCGAACTCGGTCCCAGGCCGAGTTCTGGCCGAACTCGGTCTGGCTCTTCCAGAAGTTGGCCGTCCAGTGCTGTTTGCCCGACACAGAGTTCTGGCCGAACTCTGTGTCGTCGGGGGCTGAAGCGAGATTTTGGGTGAGTTTTCACCATTGGATCTAATCCAACGGTCCAGGTTGGTTGCGGGATTGGGGAGTTAAGTTGGGTTTTTCCAACCCTAATTCATTACGCCATAACGCAACGTAACACAACTTGGAGAGAGGAAGGAGGCAAGAGTGCCATTACAACTTCGGAGAAGAAGACGGAGGATTGAAGGTCGCTATTCGAAGGAGATCGGTTTCGGGTAATCTCTACTCGTCGTTCTCGCTCTTCGTAGCCTTGTAATCATTGTTCTTATCTCTGAGTGTTGTGGGGATCCGATTTGGATCGGGAGGAGTTTGTAGAGGGTGTAATTCTTCTATTCCATTAGTGGAGGCTTCTCAGGGTTGGACTCCGATCGTCCCGTGGTTTTTCCCGCAAGGGTTTTCCACGTCAAAAATTCTCTGTGTCTGCGTGATTCGTTTTGTGTGTTTGTTTCTGGGTTCGTGCGTTGTATTGCTCGGTCCTCTCGCAGGTACTCTCCGGTTTGGGGAAAGGTTTCCGCGCTTCTTTCCCAACACATTGAAGACTCAAATAGTTTTCAAGTGTTCTCACTCGACTACTTTTGAAAGTGTAGATTAGTATGTTAAGTATGTGACGATTTCTTAGTAGTTGTTCAAAGAAGTTACGAAACCATATCACTTTTACATGTTCTGCCTTCAAATTACTAGTTATAATGCATCTTAGCATTTACATGCTCTGCTTTCAAATATAAGATATATTTAACAGTGATTGATTGGATGCCACAGGTGAGTATGCAACAGCAAGGGCAGCATCAGCAGCTGGCACTATTATGGTTTGTCACTATTGTCTCATCCTCCACGTTTATCTTGAATATGAATAACCTTCTACTTTACAAGAGTTATTTATTTTTTTGTGCATGTCCACCATCAGGTTGTACGATAAATATCTATTTATCCTGTTTTAAACTTGGCGGCCTTCAAATAATTGTCTAAACAACTGTTAATATATGACTAATATTCTGAGGATATCTTTCCTTGTAACTTGGAAAACCATATACAGATGCTTTTTTCATCAAGATGTTTTGTTTTATTGTTTTATGTCCGTTCTGCCACGGTTACTAATTTCTCTCTGTTTAGTGATAATCTATAACACATCTATTTCATTAGCAGATGGCCAGTTAGTAATATCAATTGTATAATATTCTTCTGTGTGCAATCGAGAGAACAATTATTTTTCATATCTTGAAGCTCTAAGTGTTACTAATATAATATTAGATTACTATCCTTCTGAGCAGGAGTAATTCTAATTCACTGGTAACTTTACATTCAAAAAGAAAACATAGATGTTATGTCAGGTCTTGACTTAAATAGGCAGTCTTCCAAAAGAACATATACATGTCAGATTCTTGATCTTCATAATTCACTGATTAGAACATTCATAAGTCTGACACATGTCAGGGTGACATGGAATGACAACAAATTTATGGTGTATATACTTGGTGTATTGTGTGGCATCCGATTGTTTTCAACACAGATATGGCATGACAGAGGCATGGACCAAGCTTTGAGGTTCAAGCTTTATAAGATTATCATCATCCAAGTCTTCTCCAATCAAAATGGGGTCGGCTATGGAGCATAAGAGAGCTCCGTAAAGGAGTAACAAATTTTTTTTTCCGACTGTTTGTCGATGAGATGTCAACCCTCTATATTGGTGTCAAATTCCTAGCAATGATAGCTGTGAACCTCGACAATCAGTTGGTGCATAGGTTTGGATATGCAATTTAAAAAAGTTCCTTTAAAAAGTCTATACGAAGAGGTTAAACGATACACTTTGCTATTAGGGAACTACATTAATCTCTGTGACACATAACGCCAAAGAGAGAGAAGGAATGGCATTCCCATTACGAGCTTTGCAGGACGACATGAAAAAATGCTCAACGGAGGCATTTTTTGTTATTTACTATCACCTTCATGCCAGTTTCTTCAAGTGTTCCCAACAATATTTTATTTTTTGCGAGCTTATTATCTTCGGCTTTTTAAAACAGAATAAACATTTAAAAGTTGATCTTACACTGCTCCTATCTAACACCATTTTAAAATTCAATTTCTTTTTGTTCTCTATGCTTGATTAATGAGTCTATTATAATAAAAATGTACATTTATGTTTACATTTTAATATTGGCTTCATTGTTTTTGTGCTTTCTTTTTTCTAGACATTGTCTTCATGGGCTACTTCTAGCGTTGAGGAGGTTGCCTCCACTGGACCAGGGATTCGCTTCTTCCAGCTATATGTAATTACTTCTCTTTTAAATTGTTTCTTTTTGCATGCCCTTCATTTTATAATATCAGATACCGTTTCGCACAAGTTCCTGGAGTTTCTCATCCTCCATTAACGATATCTTACCAGGTTTACAAGGACAGGAATGTAGTTGCGCAGCTTGTTAGGAGAGCTGAAAGGGCTGGCTTCAAGGCAATCGCTCTCACAGTGGATACTCCCAGACTCGGGCGCAGAGAGGCGGACATCAAGAACAGGTGTTTACTAATCATATTATTGATCTGACCATGTTAATCACTAAACTTAAATGGGATTGGGATACAGATGCCTACATTTCCAAAATGCTTTATGGATTTCGAACTCAGTTAACATGGATAATGCTCTTACCAACATATTAACCTGACTAATTTACTGACAGCACAGAGGCCTTGCACTAAACAAATTCCGAAGATACTGGGATGTCCTCACTTTATGCAATAAATATTAAACTACATTGGCCTACATGCGGAGCCAAATCAGCAAACAACCATATAGAACTCTGGGCTCAAATGGAAACATCAGAGTCATGATACCCAGGATGTCTGGATTTTCTTTCAGTTTTAGAAGAGCCTACAACTTTTTAATGACTTTGTTGTACAGATTTACTTTACCACCATTTTTGACACTGAAGAACTTTGAAGGTTTGGACCTTGGCAAGATGGACAAGGTGAATGTTTGATTGCTGTATCCAGTACGAAACTTCATCAACATTATATGAGCTCTGATTTGTATTGCACCATGCAGGCTGATGACTCTGGGCTGGCATCATATGTTGCTGGGCAAATTGATCGATCTCTAAGCTGGAAGGTACATTGCATATAACTTTTGATGCTTTGATTTAAAAGTCATGTTAATTAACTGGAATGCCTCAATCGTGCTACATATAACTTCTTATGGTTGTTAGCACTGAGTCTGTAAACAAGAATAAGAGCAGTAACAATAAAGAAATTGTACAATTATCCCTTGTTTTTGGGCAGCCTTATGAATTTGTCTTCCAATTGAGGTTTATACAAAGGACAACATCATAGATCGAGTTAATAATCGACATATATATTTTTATTAAAAGATCAATTGGCCCTCGTCCTAGTAGCACCTTCAACTAGTACCATTCTCACCCTACTAGAACTGTCACATACCACCCTATCAACCGTTATTGGTTCCCTCCTCGCCCACCAAACTAATCTCCATTAGACATGTGGAACCATCTTAAACGATTTCCCCTCATCTTATTCTCCATTTTAAGATACCTTCAACATTTCCATGAATATAATTCTATACTTTCTTGCATGCTTGCTCATCTGTCTCACATTTTCTGTACCTTCATCTTTGGACACATTTCTTGATTGCCCATCATTACGACCTTCTAAATGGCCATATAAGATTTAAATATTGGGCGAAATCCCTGTGATGTTTTATTAGCTAATTAACTGCTGTGAACATTCCCAATATCCGTATTAGAGTATGAATATACATCATAGATGAGGGTATTACCTCAAAGTAGTCTTACCACTTGTTTCCTTAATGAACATGATGTAGTGTGTGAGAAGACAGGCTCTTTCGGTAATCTTAAGGATGCAATACAGCAAAATTGCAACTCTCAAGTCCAATTATATGCACTAATTAGATCTGTATTCCTATTTCTTTGCTTCTCTTTAGTGCATAATCTGGATTTTCTCCTTTATGTCATAAAATGGGTACACCTAAAGGAACCTATTGGTGACCGTAAAATAATTAAAGAACAACCATCCTTTTTCTGTAGTGTTCATGATGCAATGTTGGATAATGGCAAAAGCTGCAACCTATGTCATTGTAGTAGACGTAGCTGTTGATTAAGAAAACATGAGCGAGCAATAGGAGTATATTTGGGACAATCTTAGTTCTTAGCTTCGTAACTAACCCAATAAACACTTGTTTGCCCCTAGTTGTACACACACACTGCACTGCAACAACTAACCCTGCATCATCCTCTTCCTCTATCATTTGTGTTTGAATGCTTGCTTTCTAGCTTCCTGTTATTTTTCCTTCTGGCACAGTGTTTCTGCACGTATGCGTGCGGATGTGCACATGCTCATGTTAAGTCACCACCCATTCTGAGTTTACTTGTTCAATGTCTTGCAGGATGTTAAGTGGCTGCAGACAATCACTTCCATGCCAATTCTAGTGAAAGGAGTTATGACTGCAGAAGACAGTAAGGATTCAGTTCTTAATTTGGTTTGTAGCGATTTACTTTGATTTTTGAACCCATCTACAATTTGCATTGACATTATGATTTTCTGACAATGCAGCAAGATTGGCCATTCAGGCTGGGGCAGCTGGTATTATTGTGTCCAACCATGGAGCTCGGCAGCTTGATTACGTCCCAGCAACAATCAGTGCACTGGAAGAGGTTTGTATGCTTCTTTTAGCACATCTCTTTGCATGCTTTCTACCATGGTATCACATCTCAAGTGTAGTCTCTGGTGATCGGGTTTTGTCTTCATTAGGGATTGATGTCATGATTTGAGACTTTGGGTTAAATAATTTGATGTTTAATCCGTTCCATGTTTGATGACTTAATACTCGGTTGCATAGATGCAAAAAAATAATTTACGACACATAATAGAATTTGTGGGATGACATTATACTTGAATAAATAAAGTAACTAGTTCGAACAGAGGCAGCGGCCAACACCTCTCTTAGGCCACTTTCCTTTCCTTACCTTACCCTACAATGCTCCCACTCCAAGCTACATCTGCTGAGAAAGATGCATATTTAACTCGTCAATTGGGGCTTGTGTCCAATTTTTTTTTTCATCATAACTTATCAAGTTGTGAAATTTGTGTGTATTAAGGGGCTTCATATATATAATTTCATTACTATTGGAAGAAAAATGAATCGATTATGTAACATTACTGACTATCTAGCATTCAGTACCTATAAAAAAGAAAATGTTGAATATTTGTTACGATTTTATTGATAGTCTCTTGATTATATATAGCCTTACAATCCTCCTCATTACATTAAACCCTCTGTAGAATATCATATGGCATAGTCTGACATACCAAATATACCAACATGATATTCCAATATACTTATTCTAATACCAAATATACCAATACACTTATTCTAATACCAAATATACCAACACTTTCCCTCAAGATGGACGAAAGATATTCTAAGCCCATCTTATCACATCCTCTAATCATATTCACAGAGCTAAGTTCCTTGGTTAGTCCGTCTGCTACCTGATTCTTGGTTGGAACGTGGCCTAGCTCCAGTAGTCCATGATTAAACTTCTCCTTAATGAAGAATCTATCGATCTCGATGTGTTTGGTCCTGTCATGTTGTACTTGATTGTTGGTGATACTAATAGCTGACTGGTTGTCTCACCACAGCTTCATCTTGGCTCCTTGATCTAGCTTTAGCTCTACCAGCATATTCTTCAACCATAGCAGCTCTGCAACTCCTAAGGCCATAGCTTTGTACTCCGCTTCAACTGTCGATCTGGCTATTACTGACTGCTTCTTACTACCAGCATGTCCATCAGTGCCTGATCCTTCTCAGTAAAGGTACCACCAGCTTTCTCATCCCCCTTCTGCTACCAGCAGGTTCGCCCGATAACTCTTCGACCACCCCGTAGACCCCCACGACCACGGCCACGTCCTTCAAAATGTTCGTGTCCACCAAACTGTCCACGTCTACCACCAGGATCTCCTTCCTTAGGTGGTTTGGTGCAAGCATAACGATGATGTCCCATCTTCCAGCAGTTGTAGCACTGCCGGTTGTGCTGCCAAGGCTGTCCCTTAGGCCCTATGTCGCTTGAACTGGTAGCCGTCGGTGCTGAATTTAGTTCAGAAGGATCACCTGCCCCTTCCTGCAGCTTTATGCGAGTCTCCTCCTGGATCATGGCCGAGATAGCCTCCTCAAGGGTGGGGATCTTCGGTTGGGCTAGAAGTAGTGTTGTCCTTTGAGCAAAACACTGCAGCCAGCCCTTTAAGGAACTTCATCGTCCTCTCCTGCAGACATACCTGTCTCTCCTTACACTTCGGGTCCCCGCAGCTCGCCTGATCTGAGGAGTGATCGTAATCCAACCATAGATGCTCCAACTCCGTGGCATCCTCCTACACCGTCTTCTCTCAGTGTACGGTGTCGTCGATCTCCTCCTTGATCAGAAAAATCCACAAATTGTTCCCTACACCATCGTAGGTCTTTCTCAATTTCTCCTACAAGTCCTTCACCATCTCGATGCCATCTATTGTGGCAGCGATCTACTGGACTAAAAAATTGAGAAGCCAAATATAAATCACCATATGAGTGGACTTCCATTCATCGCGTCCTGCCAAGCCCTCGTCCGGCTCTGTCTTCTCTCCTGACAGGAAACCCTCCAGGTTCTTTCCTGCAAGGGTTCTTCTCACCCGTCGTGACCAACTCAGGTAGGTAGCTGGTCCACCAAACTTCAGATCGATGAAGGGAAGCTCAACTTCGTCGATGTTCGTGTCGTGCTCTCACTAGCCGAAAGCTTCATCAACGTTGCAACCTCCACATAGTCCAGCTTCTTGATGATCTCCTCCATCGATCATCCTCTTCTCTGATCACCTTACACCCATTCCATGAGTTACGTTGTTCGTCCTCTCTTAGATCCGATCATGTCTCTCTCCTATCGGATCTAGGCCTTCAACGTCTGAAATGACCCTGTAAAAGACTTTGGAAACCGTAGCTTCATGGTGGTAAGGCTGGTGGGACGATTGACAGGCAAGTGGGCATCGTCATGCAGGGGTCTCCGAGCAGCGACCGTCGTGAACAGCAGCAGCGGCAACAGCCACGTGCGTGCGGCGGAGGTGCCAGCGGAGCAGCGGCCGGCTCGCGTGCGAGGTGGTCGACGTGTGGCCGTGCAACAGCTGGCAGCAGCGGTGGTTGTGGTGGTGTGGATGGTGATGGCGGTGACGACTAGGGTTAGGGTTTGAGAAATATGGCGACGGCTAGGGTTTTTGTGACTCTGATACCATGTTAAATATTTGTTATGATTTTATTGATAGTCTCTTGGATATATATAACGTTGCAATCCTTCTCATTATATTAAACCATCTGTGGAATATCCTGTGGCATATTTTGACATACCAAATGTACCAACAGGATATTCCAATATACTTATTCTAATACAAAAAATATACCAGTACAATTATTCTAATACCAAATATACCAACAGAAAAACTATAACTTCACTAGCTTTTATATGGAAAAATGCCTTACTGTTATTTCATTGTTTCTAAATTTAGGTTGTGAAAGCTGCCCAAGGTCGACTTCCTGTTTTTCTTGATGGTGGTGTTCGTCGTGGAACAGATGTCTTTAAGGCACTAGCTTTGGGTGCCTCAGGCATATTTGTAAGTAAAAATCTTGGCATGATTGATGATTCTATGATGGCCTATTTTGGAATTTTCTCTCTATATTTCGATTAACATGTCTTATTACTTGATGTCAGATTGGCAGGCCAGTGGTGTTCTCTTTGGCTGCTGAAGGTGAGGCTGGTGTCAAAAAGGTTCTTCAGATGCTTCGTGACGAGTTTGAGCTGACCATGGCATTGAGTGGTTGCACCTCGCTCAAGGACATTAGTCGCAATCACATTGTGACCCCGGGTGACCTGAACCGGATTGGCTCTAAGTTGTAGATCACCTTAGAGTATCGATTTATAGTACGTCCTCCAGTTCCAGGCAAGCCTACTAGTGAAGGGGAGAAGTCCACATCAGTTTCCAGTTCTATATATTCCAAAGTTATAATTTTCTATAATGGTGATGAATAACATTCTACAAGTTAGTACTGGTATTGCTCCCTACTGTATATTCTTTCTTCAGTAACTGCACTTGTATTGGGCATTGGAACATGTTGAATTTGAAAATTGTAACAGTTTAAACAGATGCTATTGGTGCTTACATTCCGAATTATGATTCCCATATAATTGTTACATGGTTTGTGTGAAACCTTTATCTCGTCTACAATCATCAGCGATATGGTTTATTTATAGGATTATGCTCCTGGTTGTAGGATCTTTTCTGAACTTGTAGGATTGTTGCAAAAATGCTGGTCATGATTTCCTAAGCAGTACAATCGTACTCATTTAAATGTGAGTTGATTGAATATATATCAAGCATATGTTCATTCATGATGGAAGGGAAAAGAACGACCAGTATCCCAATGAGAGGAATTTTATCGGCTATTGCAGCAGAAGCTACTCAAGTTTTGGGTACCTGACAATAATGACAAAACCAGATGCTTATGGGAGGATTTATGTAATGTAATTAGCAATCTCCATTGCTCACAGACGCCAAATTATCATCCATGAGTTGCAAACAACTCATACAAGGCATTGAGTTGCTCATTATCTTCTATACATATCACCTAATACAAGGCATTGAGTTGAATCCTTTATCTCATGATCAAATTGTCACTAGATGTCCACTTAAAAACTCATTAGTTGACCGACGTCAGAAGGAAGAAGGAAGAGATCTAGACTGTAATGGTTGAAAGATGGAGATAAGAATACCTTATCTTTTTAGTTTGTTGCTAATGTGAAGAAGGAAAAACCTTATGACTTCGAATATATCACCCTTGGTGATCCCTTTTTTTCACTATGTTGCTATTATGAGAAGGAAAAACCTTATGACCTCATTTGTTTTTCACTCTGTTACATATTACCTAATTCTGAAAGTTGAAGTGCCAATAATATCCATCACTTTAGACCAATCAGTCTACTTAACTTGATACATAAATATTCACAAAACTTTGAATATTTAGCTCTTTGAGAAAATCTCTTCTTGTGGATGAGAACCATTCTACTTTTATTAAAGGAAGGTCTATACTTGATTGTGTAGCAACTAAAGAGGTTGTTTAGTATTGTCAGAAAAAGAAAGAGTTGGATGTTTGTCCACTGGGATTTCCTTACTGAAGTCTTGGCTGCTAGAGGCTTTGGGCCCAATGGAGGTCAATAGTTCTATCTAGTTCAAAAGGCAGTTGTTATTCCGTGATCGTGAATGGTTCCAAAGGTAACTTAATATAAAAAAAGTCTAAAATAGGGTTACTATCTTTGGTGATCCTCTTTCTCTGCACCTATTTGTGCTTACCGTTGATTATTCTATTAAAAATTTTACAAATGCTAAAGGAAATGGGCTTATTTCTGGACTTGGTCAGTGTATAATATGCTGAACATATGATGATACTTTAGTATTTTGTCAACTCTCTCTAAGGTAATTGGCTGTTGTGATGACCATAGTTCGTATTACGTATTTTGGAATACGTGCACGTATCTAACTCGTATTGCATGTCTCCTGGCTTGGTTCGGCTTGGGTTGCTTATTGGTTCATCATGAACCAAGGGGAGAACCCTTACCTACCACCACCATCCCCATTTATTAACCCAACACTCTTTCTCTCTCCTCATTCACTCTTCTTCTTCCTCACCATTACTCTCCACATACACCCAAGAGCCCTAGGCAAGTGCAACTTGCTTCATGATGGATCTCAAGTTTTATTGTTCCATTCTCTTCTTTACATGATTATAAGCCTCTTTAGAACTTGGTGTTTTTGATTTTTATGAATAGATTCTTCTAGATCTACATTATAACCTTGGGGTTTCATGAGTTCATGGAGTTTTCTTGGTTTTGATCTACTAAAACTTGTTATTTTCGAAAACTAATAGTTCTATGAGCAAGAGCACGAAATTTCGTATGGATTTGGTTTTTGATTCACCTCATTTCGAGTTAAAATGAAGTTTTTATGGCCAAAACAAGTTTTCTGAATTTTTCATGTCGGCTGAGTAAAATTTTACGCAGGGAACCCTGATATTGCATATTTTACGCTGGATAGTATCCAGAATGTAAGATTTTACGCAGGAAACCCTGATATTGCATATTTTACGCTAGATAGTATCCAGAATGTAAGATTTTACGTAGGAAATCCTGATATTGTGTATTTTACGCTGGATAGTATCCAGAATGTAAGATTTTACGCAGAGAACCCTGATATTGCATATTTTACGCTGGATAGTATCCAGAATGTAAGATTTTACGCAGGAAACCCTGATATTGCGTATTTTACGCTGGATAGTATCCAGAATATAAAATTTTACGCAAGAAACCCTGATTATGCGTATTTTATGATGGATTGTGTCCAGAATGTGAAATTTTACGCTGGAACCCTCCCCGTTTGCGTATTTTACGCAGAATTGAAATTTTGGCATAAAAAGTACACAGAATGACTGTTTTTGCCAAGTTTAGCTATTTTCTAGCCAGAATTTTGAAAAACTTAAAACATGATAGTTTTAGATCTTTGTCTTGCCTTTCCGAATATCTCTGGAGCACTTTATTTTGAGTTCGTATATGGAAGTTATGCCCCGTCTCCCCTGAGCCGCATGATTCTTCCACAACTTTTGCACCCTGTTTATATTTAGTTATTGCATATATGCTTATACCAGGTTAATTATTAATTTTAAATATGTTCCATGACATAATGGTGACCCGTTGTGGTGCACTTTTGACAAATGACATGACATGATAGTGGTCCGTCGTGGCGCACTCTTGACAGTGAATTTGACAAGATATATATCTCGAATGCGATTGCGACGGCTAGCATGTCATGACAGAATTGAATGGCCTGGACACCGTGGGTGATTGTGTTTGTATAGAATGAACCGATAATGTTTTGCATCATGTCTAGGACAGAGATCCCTGAGTACCACGGTCAGGGGTACCTACTATAAATGGCTAAGGCTAATAACTAGAATAATTCAGTAGTCATGAGAGATTTCCCCAGTTACAAACGATCCCGTTATCCCGGCCACCATTGTTGGACTTGTAGCATGCCGACGAGTAGGGCACATGTCTAAATTCACCGATATATAGAAAAGAACAAGGCATTGCTTAAAGAATCCAAGTCGCCTGGATAACCTGGATTAGCTGCAGGGCTTGTGGTTGGAGGAAAATGTAGAAAGCCGTAGTAACTAATTGGACGAGAGCGATTGTATGGTGTAGATTCAGTGCTCGAATATTGCAAGCATGATCGCATGATTGTCACTTTTTAACAATAAAGATCAGAGGTTAAGTTCTGTTCAGGCGAAGGGTTACAACCTCGGTCCTTGTTTGGTTTAAGGGTTGTAACCTGGCTCCCGGAGCAGTTCTGTGTCATCTCTTCATTTATTGTCTTATTGTATCCCACGTCATGCTCGTCATATTTCACTTTACCAAAAAGATTTAGAGACGGAGTTCTATTCAGGTGAAGGGTTACAACCCCGGTCCTTATTTGGTTTAAGGGTTGTGACTTGGCTACTTGAATGGTTCCCTCGTACTCTAATATGGCTGTTGTTATTTTTTTATTATCAGGCTCTTTCATACTTACTTTTAATATTTGTTTCTGATATGCTGGTTTTAGTTCTTAAGTGAAGCATCCTTTGTGGCACTTGCTCCTTCTGGGATTTGACCCAGCTGCTTTTGTATGGCCAAATTTCGGAGCAGCTCCAGAGGATCTACCGACTTTCTAGCCCGATGGTGACCACCAGGCGTAACCAGGGCAACGAGTGGGTTTATATTTTTGACTCTCCCACTCTATTATAAAATTATTATTTTGAGACGTTTAGCCGACGAGCACATGTTAGCTCGTATTGCATACCTTATTACTGTCTGCCTACGGGCTGTAGCATGATTGACAAATCCTAGGGTTGATCATGTATTACTGAACTCTTGCTAGTCCCCGCATTTTGTAATGACTAGCTTCATGATCAGCTGAATATATAATGTCTGGGACGCCTTACTATTGTATATTTGGTGATCTCACTTCTTGTAACTTTACTTGCTTGCTTGAGATTGAGACATTTAGGCTTGTTATTGACCATAGGAGACTGATGGATTGTAGTTAAACCCTCATGTATCTAGACAGCCGTGACCGTATAGCGAGGTGGGTTGCACCTCAATATACGTAGCTGGCTATGTTCGCCCCCGCTCTCCAATATTCTGGTTATGGGGCGTGACAGCTGCTATGATGTATATTTTTTTATATGTTTGAAAATGCCTACGGTGTCATGGTGAACTTCTTAAAAACATATCTTTTGTTGATCGGTGGAACATATGACATGTATTCTTCTCTAGCATTTGGTTTTAATTGTAAAAAAGAGAGTTTTACTTTAAAATACCTAAGATTGTCCCTTATGTTGGGTAAACTTCATAAAAATGATGTCTGTTGTCATAAAAGTGGAAAAGAGAATGACAAGTTGGAAGATTATTATCTAGAGGTGGCAGAATTAACATTAATCTATTTAGTTTTATCTTCCATTTCTTTGTATTTGCTCTCCACATTTTTGGCCTTGAAGGGGGTTATAAGGAAATTGACTCACTTAGAATGTCGTTTTTTTTATGGGAATAGGTTTGATAATATCTCAACTTTGAAATGTCTGATTAACTGAAAATCTGTTTGCAAGTTAAAAAATAAGGCGGTCCGGGTATCCTAAACTTAAAGTACTTCAATTTGGCTCTCTTAGGTAAAATGGTAATGGAAATTATTGAATGGCTACAATACACCATTGGTAAGATTGGTCATGTGAAATGACTATACCATATTACCTTTTTTATGACTTATTACCTCATACTCTCACCGCAATTTCTTATTTTTGGAAGGGTGCACGTTCAGACTTATCTATTTGTTGCCCAAGAATTCTCCAAAATGCGGAGATGACACTACTATCAAACTCAGATGGATTCATGAGTTGGTAATGATTGTTTTGCTAATTTATTTCCTCACCTTTTAAGTTTGCTTCAGACTAAGATGTGAAGAACAGATGACAACTCTAGAGGGGGGTGAATAGAGTTTATAGAAAAAATATCCAATTAAAAATTCAACTCTATCACAAACAAAACTAATCAGAGTAAATACGGAATTTAAAGTGAGAAGCAAGAGAGCATACGCAAACACAGCCGATTTTAACCTGGTTTCCCTCGTGGAGGACTAGTCCAGGCCTGAGAACTCTAGCTCAGGATTAAATCCACTATTTGTGAAATAGTAGTTTACAACCCGTGCCTTTTCTTCAGAAGAGCACGTCAACTTCTTACAGAGGATCGCAGTGGCGATTTGCTTGGAATTTTCTAAGCGACTTCTTTAACTCTTGCACAAGACTCCTAACTGAGAGATGCTGAGCACTCGAGACTTAGGAAGCTTGTGGCTAGTAGATGGGAAGGGTATGGCTTATTGAGCTTAAGAGAGAAGAGAAGAGAAGATTGAATGGTTTGAAATGAGAGAATTCTAGGCCTATTTATAGGATTTTTGTAGACAGAATTCGGCCAGAATTCGGGTAGAAAATTTCAAATATTTGGCCGTTGGACAACTAGCAACCAGCTAACCCTAAAATTAAGGTTGCTGATTTTTTGGAGACAAAGTTCGGCCCGAACTCTGTGTGGAGGCAGAGTTCAGCCCGAACTCTGTCTCCAGAGCACAGAACTGGTTCTTGGGGACCAATGGACATTTTCTGGATGGTGGAGTTTAGGGATTATTGGGTAGGCTATAGGTCAAGTCTCAAGAGCTCAGCATGACACAGTTTACATCAATCTAGACTCAATAAAAGTATAAAATACAGACTCATATATAACTGAATTGCAAAGACTGAGCTGTCTTCTGACTTGAGCTTGATGTAGACGTCGTGTGTCGTATTGAATTATTACAAGTATTATTTAGTCAATGTTATCAATATTTGGTTGACTGTGACTTTGTGTCAACAATCTCCCCCATATTGATAATTGAAAAAATAATAAATGTATATTCAATATTCATACCTGGACACAGCATAGCTCCCCCATAATCAGTGCCGAGCTAAACAAGATAGCTCCCCCGTAAACAATGCGTTGAACCTGTTGGTATGATAAGGAATATCTCCCAAAAGCACCAAAAAGCACATATACCAAAAAAATATACACAGAATATACATATCTCTCCCCCTTTGGCATTTAGCAATATAATAAGAATCAAGTAATAATGGGCAAACACACCAAAAGAGAAGAAACAACATAGGAACTAACAGAACGAGCAAATGTCATAGAATAATAGAACTACCAGAAACATAAGAGTCACAACTCATAACTAGAGTCACTAAATCATAAAGAGTGTAATCATAAGAGTCATCACAACTAAAACATAAAGAGTAATCATAAGAGTCATCACAACTAAAAGCATAACCAAGTACATAGATCCAACTAAACAACTGAAAAACTGGAAAGCATAAAACATAAACTACGATCAGCAGCATCATCATCAAGTAGAAGCCATCTCCATCATGGAGCACGAGAAGGCCCAGCAGAGTCGGAAGGATCAGTGAAGGAACGACTGGGGTCCACAATAGCAGCATCCGGATCCAGGTAGCACATGACCCAGGGATCGTCAATGCGATATCCCTCGCGACCGGGATCCCGCTCCATAGGAATGGGCATAGAAGGATGACGGGACATGGAATACCAAATATCAAGCAGCGAGTTGCTGAGTGCACTCATCTGCAGGGTAGTACGGTAGTCCATCTGAGTCCAACGATCGTCCTCTAAGGCGAAACGATCTCGGAGCATGGTCTGGATGGACTCAAGGGTAGAAGGAGGAGGAGGTGCATCCTGTCCAAGTAGAGGGGCGTCGGGCTCCTCATCATCAGAATGCTCAGAAGTGGCAGGAGAGGCTACGACTGCCTGAAGTCGTCGTGCCTTAGATAGGAAGACAGGAGCAGGCAAGAAAGGGCAATCATGAAGTGGTACAATAAATGCACGAAGGACCATAGGAAGATATAAGGGATAAACCAAGGCTCGTGGTTTCTTCCTACAGTTAATCATCCAGTCCATCATGGTACGTGGAAGATTAAAAGGAATGCGATAGTGAAGATGATACAAAGCCGATATTTCAAAATAAGTAACTTCATCGGTGGAGCCGGCTTTGGGTAAGATTGTGTTAAAAACAATTCGATGAAGTTCATAGTAGTAAGGGTTGAGATGTTTGGCCATAAGCTTATGAAGGCAAATGTTTGGGGCACATAAATCTGCCTTGAAGCTCTCAAGGGAAGTTCCATCCAGAAATTGGAACGATCGAGCTTCAACAAGCTTATCCCAAGTATCGAGATCTTGAAGTTCAAGATACTCGGTCAAATCAGAATCAGCAAAGGCGATATTAATGCCCGCAACTCGTGAATAAATGTGAGTGTCATCATGAGTCAAGTTGCAGTAGAACATTTGTATAGCACTACGATAGATGACGAAATTCGTAGCAACTAGCTCATCAATGCAAAGATCACGAAAAATGGATTCATATTGTGAAAAGATTGTGAAGTTTATGGGGTGTCCCGCAAACACCGGACGGGTCCGAAAGTCACTAAACCAATCGTTGGACGCGTCTAGTGACACAAAGATTCGGTCGTCATAGGTGTTAGGGTCACGAGGACGTGAAGGGTTGAACAACGGATGAGGTGGTTGTTGTTGTTCAACGGGTTGCTCAACGGGAGGAGGAGCACTCGACGAGGATGCACCCTCGGTCCGAGATCTTTTCCCACGGTTGGGCAAGCGAGGAGCCATTGCACAAAATTGAGAAATTGAAATAGAGAAGAGAGTGAGTTATACCTCAAATAGATGATGAACAGTGAAAGAGAATTAGAAAATAGCCCTTCTCCTTGAGTTTGGGAAAGAATGGAGCACAATAGAGAAGAGATTAGGGTTAGGGTTTTGAGAAAATAGTGGAGGAGAAGTGGAGGAGGTGGTAACAATGAAGGAGAGGGAAGAGAAACCGAAATAAAGGTGAGGGTTTCTCTTGGTCGGGTTCAATTTTGACCATTGGATCAACAATGAGATCCACGGCTGGAACAGTCCCCGATTCTGGAACAGGGAGGCCGAACTCGGCCCGAACTCTGGTAAGGGCAGAGTTCGGCCCGAATTCTGGGTCCTTTTCCCAGAACTAAAATTAGGCTGAAAGGATGAAAAATTGGTTAAGTATGGGAAATCAAGATAAGTTGTAATGATAAATGATTAAGAAATTCAATAAACCAGATAGTAGAAGTAGAAAGATAGCAATATGAAATTGAAAAATAGCATATCAGCAAGTGATAAATCAAAATGTACCGTATAATAAACAAGGAGTTATATTATAATTCAATATTTTGAAGTTGTCATGGGTTAGCTACAGGGGCCGGATCCCAGCTAGCGGTAGTCCTGAGGACTAGTGCACCGTGTCGCTTAGGCTTTTACGCCTTGTTGTCAGAAGGGCCCTTTCGGCTTGTACCCATAGCAAGTTCATTATAAGAGAATCACAATATAATCGATATTTATGTAGGTGTATTTTAATTTATGACAGCTTCATCTAAAATTCCAAGTTCACGACAAAGGAAATTGAAGCGCTCTTCGGATAATGGCTTTGTGAAGAAGTCTGCTAACTGGTGATCAGTGTCAATAAATTCTAAGTTAATCGTGCCATTTTGCTGATGATCACGCAAAAAATGGTGTCGTATCTCAATGTACTTCGTGCGTGAGTGACAAATGGGGTTCTTAGTAAGATTTATTGCACTAGTGTTGTCACAAAAGATTGGAATATGCATGAAAGATAAATTATAGTCTTCAAGGGTTTGCTTCATCCACAGAATTTGTGCACAACAACGCCCAGCTGCTATGTATTCAGCTTCTGTTGTGGATAGTACGATAGAATTCTGCTTCTTGCTAAACCAAGAGACTAAAGCCTTTCCTAATAAATGGCACGTACCGCTCGTACTTTTACGGTCGACCTTGCATCCAGCAAAATCAGCATCAGAGTAACCAATTAGGTCAAATAATGTTGACTTGGGATACCATAGGCCCATTGTAACCGTACCCTTAAGGTATCTAAAGATACGCTTAACTGCGGTCATGTGCGATTCTTTAGGATTTGCTTGATATCTAGCACACAGGCAAACGCTAAATATTATATCAGGGCGACTAGCAGTAAGATAAAGTAGACTGCCTATCATACCTCGATACTTACGTTGATCTACGGGTTTGTCGCTCTCATCTGGTTCCAGTTTGGTTGAAGTAGCCATAGGAGTGCTGATTGGTTTAACATTATCAAGTTCGAATTTCTTTAGCATGTCCTTTGTATACTTCGACTGACAGATGAAGGTTCCATTTGACAATTGTTTGACTTGCAGCCCAAGAAAGTAGTTGAGCTCCCCCATCATGCTCATCTCAAACTCGGTCTGCATACACTTGGCAAAATCTTGACAAAGGGTTTCATCAGTAGAACCAAAAATAATATTATCTACATATATCTGTACTAAAAGAATAGTGTCCTTCAAAGACTTTATAAAAAGTGTAGTGTCAATTTTCCCTTTTGAAAAACCTTTCTCAAGCAAGAAGTTGCTTAGCCGTTCATACCAAGCTCTAGGGGCTTGTTTGAGGCCGTACAGCGCTTTCTTTAGCTTGAACACGTGGTCGGGAAATTTGTGATTTTCAAAGCCAGGGGGTTGTTTAACATAAACTTCCTCCTTAATAAAAACCATTCAAGAAAGTACTTTTAACATCCATTTGAAATAATTTAAAATTTTGAAAATTTACAAATGCACAAAGCATCCGAATGGATTCTAATCTAGCAACAGGAGCATACGTCTCATCGTAGTCGATACCTTCCTCTTGGTTGTATCCTTGAGCTACTAGACGAGCTTTGTTGCGTGTGACTGAACCATCTTCATTTACTTTGTTTCTAAAAACCCATTTAGTACCAATAATCGAGTGATTAGCCGATCTAGGAACGATTTCCCATACTTGGCTCCTCTCGAATTGGTTGAGTTCTTCTTGCATAGCAGAAATCCAAAATTCATCATTGAAAGCTTCAAAAATGTTTTTAGACTCAATTTGTGAAATAAAGGCAGTGCTAGCAATAGAGTCTCTTAATGATGATCTAGTAGTTACTCCTCGTGAAACCTCACCGATTACCAAATTTTCTGGATGTGATGGCTTGAAAGAGAATTTCTTAGGCAAGCTTTCCAAAGAATTTGTTTCGGTTGTGGTGTTCATTGGAGTAGACGTTGATGGCTCAACATCATCATCAAGAGTAGCTGCTGCACTGTTATCTTCATCAAAAGTCACATTTGTAGACTCTTCCACAATTAAAGAGCGTTTGTTAAAAACTCTATATCCCTTACTCTTGGCAGCATAGCCAAGAAAAATACCATCGTCAGCTTTGGCATCAAATTTGCCTAAGTTGTCTTTGGTGTTAAGGATAAAGCATCTACATCCAAAAACTCTAAAATAAGAAACATTTGGGGTTCTCCCAAACCAAAGCTCATAGGGTGTTTTCTTCGTAATTGGACGAATAAGCACCCTATTTAAAATATGGCATGCTGTACTGACAGCTTCAGCCCAAAAATATTTCGGAAGTGAAAACTTGTTCAACATAACTCTGGCCATATCGCCAAGAGTCCTATTCTTCCGCTCCACAACACCATTTTGTTGAGGAGTTCTTGGACAAGAAAACTCATGATCAAAACCATTAGAATCACAAAATCTTTCAAAATCAAAATTTTCGAATTCGCCTCCATGATCACTTCGGATTCGAGTAATCATGTAGCCTTTTTCGTTTTGAACTTTCTTAACAAAAATCTTGAAAACCAAAATAGCATCACTTTTATTTGCAAGAAAAAAAACCCAAGTAAATCTTGAAAAATCATCAACAATAACAAAGGCATAGAGTTTTCCGCCAAGACTGGCTACTCTACTAGGCCCAAATAAATCCATATGGAGTAGTTACAAGGGTCTAGAAGTGCTTACAGAGTTTATAGAATGAAAAGATGACTTGGTTGCCTTGTTCAACTCACATTCGACACATACGGTGTCCTTTTTGAATGTGATGTCGGGCAAGCCTCTAACTAGCTTCTTGGTCGATAGCCTGGATATATTATCCATATTGGCATGACCAAGATGCTGGTGCCATAGTAGCCGTTCATCTTTATGAGCATATAGGCATCTACCTGCATTGTTAGTATTTTCAGACAAATAGAAAGTATAAATATTATCCTCTCTTACCCCCTTCAAAAGCGATGTCTTTCGTTGACCTATCATAAATAAGGCATTTGTTTTGTCCAAAGTTAATGTCATATCCATGGTCAGCAAGATGACTAATGCTGAGCAGGTTATGCTTTAACTCGGTCACTAGGCAGACATCCTTTATTACGGGAGAGGGAGGATAGCCAATAATACCATTACCTATAATATAACCTTTTAGGTTATTACCGAAGGATACATATCCTTCTCTCTTCATCGATAGTGATGCAAAAAGATTTACGTCTCCTGTCATATGCCGCGAGCATCCACTATCGAGAATCCACTTACTCTTAGTTGAGGAGGGAAGGTCTACCTACATCAAGAGTAGATGTGACCTTTGGTACCCAATTTCTTGAGGGTCCTGAAAAGTTAGTTTTTGGAAACCATGCATATATTTTTCTATCAACTAATCTTCTATTTCTACATTGTGGTGATATGTGTCCATATAAACCACAATAAGTACATGTAGCATTCCTATTTATATTAGGAGCATGCTGATGATGTCTATAAGCAGTGTAATGAGCAGAAGTATGATAATTAGCATATTGATGATGATTATGCATAGAGTGTTGTGGAGTGGCATGGTGATATTGTCTATATGGAGCATGATGATGTTGTCTATATGGAGCATGATGATGTTGTCTATATGGAGCATGGTGATGTTGTCTATATGGTATGACATGGTGATGTTGTCTATAAGTAGAGTGATGTTGATTGTGTCTTTGTGCAATATGATGATTGTATCTATGTGTAACATGATAATTTTGTGACATATGATAATTATTTCTACGTGCATGTGGTTTGTGTCCTTTGTGAAATTGTGTGTATATGAAAGCATGATTATGTGTTGTAGATGGATGATGCGGATGACTAGCATGAGGAGTGTTATGCTTTGTGGGTGTCTCATGAGATTGGGTTTAAGGTTGAACAACCTGTTTTTCCAATCTAGTCTCTAATCTCTTAGAGACAGCCTGCAGTTCAGTAACCTTAGCATTTAAGCTATATATCTTAGTCATGGAAATCTTGTGTCTACTCTTTTCTTCAGCAAGCATCGTGTTGAGCGTTGTGATTTCTTGTGTTTGTTGCTCAATACATGTTTCAGCATCATGAAGGCTTAGTTTAAGCTTCGATACCTCATCTGTGACTTCCGTGGGTGAAGTGTCTCTATAGAGAAAGTCTTTGAATTTCGACTTCATGACTTTTGATTTTGTCCTTGGCGTGTTTGTATTTACCAATGATCTTTTTGTGATCATCGAGTAAATCGGTGAAAGCATCGCCAAGTTCATCAAAAGAGAAGTCGTCAAGAGTTTCGTTTGATACCTTATCGGATGTTGCCATTAGGCACACATTAGCCGTATCTTGAGGAGAGTCCTTTTTTTCCTCGGAGTCACTAGCTTCGCTTTCATGTAAAATGCTTGTGTTGGCATATTTCTTTGAGGAGGTCTTCTTGTATGGCTTCTCATAGTGGTTGCTCTTCTTCAAGAATGGACAGTCTTTTCGGACGTGTCCAGTCTTCTTGCAACCATAGTAGGTTGGCTCTTCTTCGCCATCTTCTTGTGGTTCCTTCTTCCTTCGATTGAAACGAAGGAATTTTTTGAAGTTGCGGACCATAAGGGCTTGATCATCTTCTTCTGAGTTGTCGTCATCCGTCTCTTCGGGTTCAGCCCTCCGTCGGTGAGCTTTGAGTGCGATCTCCTTAGCCTTAGGAGCAGGCTCTTCGAAGTCCTTGAGGTCAAGCTCATGAGTCATTACCTTTCCCATCAAGGTCTCCATGGACATGGTTGTGAGATCATTTCCTTCAATGATGGCTGTCACCTTAGGGTTCCAAATTTTTGGTAGCCTCCTAAGTAGCTTACGAATCTTCTCGTGATTTTAATATTGCTTGCCGAGTGCAGACAGGGGGTTGATGATGTCGAGGAATCTTGTGAACATTTGCGTGATCGTCTCGTTTGGCTTCATCTTGAAAGCTTCGTATTCTTGAGTGAGACGACTTATCTTGGATTCCTTGACTTGGGTGGTTCCTTCATGCGTCACTTCTAGGAGTTTCCACACTTCGTGAGATGTGGTGCATGTAGATACCCTGTTGAACTCATTCCTGTCTATAGCACAGAATAAAGCATTAATAGCTCTCGCGTCTAGACTTGCCTGTTTCTTCTCCTCGTTAGAATACTTGTCATGAGATTTCTCAACAAGATCACCGTTGACAACTATTCTGGCAGGCTTTTTGTAACCGTCAGTGACGACAGTCCACAGGTCAAAGTCTAGTGACTTGAGATAAAAGCTCATCCTTGTTTTTCAATACGTGTAGTTAGTTCCATCAAATAGGGGAGGCCTATGAGTGGACTGTCCTTCACCGTGATTGGAAATCAAGGATTGTGTGGTTGCCATGGATCAGCTCTAGGATGTAAATCCTTGTAAAGAGAACAGAGCTCTGATACCAATTGAAGAATAGATGGCAACTCTAGAGGGGGGTGAATAGAGTTTATAGAGAAAATATCCAATTAAAAATTCAACTCTATCACAAACAAAACTAATCAGAGTAAATGCGAAATTTAAAGTGAGAAGCAAGAGAGCATACGCAAACACAGCCGATTTTAACCTGGTTTCCCTCGTGGAGGACTAGTCCAGGCCTGAGAACTCTAGCTCAGGATTAAATCCACTATTTGTGAAATAGTAGTTTACAACCCGTGTCTTTTTTTCAGAAGAGCACGTCAACTTTTTACAGAGGATCGCAGTGGCGATTTGCTTGGAATTTTCCAAGTGACTTCTTCAACTCTTGCACAAGACTCCTAACTGAGAGATGCTGAGCACTCGAGACTTAGGAAGCTTGTGGCTAGTAGATGGGAAGGGTATGGCTTATTGAGCTTAAGAGAGAAGAGAAGAGAAGATTGGATGGTTTGAAATGAGAGAATTCTAGGCCTATTTATAGGATTTTTGTAGACAGAATTCGGCCAGAATTCGGGTAAAAAATTTCAAATATTTGGCCGTTGGACAACTAGCAACCAACTAACCTTAAAATTAAGGTTGCTGATTTTTAGGGGACAGAGTTCGGCCCGAACTCTGTGTGGAGGCAGAGTTCGGCCCGAACTCTGTCTCCAGAGCACAGAACTGGTTCTTGGGGACCAATGGACATTTTCTGGATGGTGGAGTTTAGGGATTATTGGGTAGGCTATAGGTCAAGTCTCAAGAGCTCAGCATGACACAGTTTACATCAATCTAGACTCAATAAAAGTATAAAATACAGACTCATATATAACTGAATTGCAAAGACTGAGCTGTCTTCTGACTTGAGCTTGATGTAGACGTCGTGTGTCGTATTGAATTATTACAAGTATTATTTAGTCAATGTTATCAATATTTGGTTGACTGTGACTTTGTGTTAACAAGATGTTATCGTGTCAACACACGACATTTGGGAAAATAATATATGATAATTCCTAAATTTAATAGACTTATAACGGAAGAGGTTGACAAGGAATTTCAAAACTTTGCGTTTTACATTACAACAAATTCTATTGAGGCATTGTCCGGGCCAAAGAAATAAGGATGGAATTCTTCAGAAGAAATTCATTTAAGTCCATGTACATAAAACTATATGATGTTGGGACTTTCTGGCCTCTTGCTAAATTAATTTGGATATCTTGGGTACCTTTGAAATTGAAGTTTCTTATGTGGTTTGTTACATAAATTGTTTATGTCACATCCCGCTCCTGATTTAATAATTGAGTACGAATACATAAGGAGCACTCAGTTAGTCTTCTACATTGTATCATCATATGCTACTTGTACCCTATTTTTATGCAAACATCTTGATACTTTTTCATGCATGCTAGTCGCCTTATTTCATGGTATACAGACATATTAATCATGATGCTTTCTATTTTTGTGTCACTTATTCATGCTATAATCTAGTATCACCTTTATAATGGCCATGATATAGTACTATCTTCCTTCCATAACAAAAATACTATTCATGTTGTTACGTGCTTATGTAATTTACATGTACTAGACCTTATATCGTATCTATACTTCTCCAATCCTGACTGGATACCATAACATGATAGTTTAGATGGATTCTTATTTTGTTATATGGTGCTTTCTTCATGATCCTGCTCCTTCTGTTGAATACTAGTAGTTTTGAGTCATGTTTCCCCAGTCTTCATGCGTACATACTTTTCTATATCTTAACACTTAGTAATTTATATTTTAGTGGGTCTGTTCCCGAGATATCTTTTGGAGATGTTATTAGTATTTGGTGTTACTTGAATTGGGACTATCATTGTAAGCCCCCTGATTTTTTAATTTGTTTTTATTTATTTTATATGGATATTTCAAATATCAAACTATATTTAATTAAAAAATGATTATAGTGGTACTTTACCGTGGCTTTGATTTTTAAAGCACAACAAATATAGATTTCTCAAATCTAATTCCATAATTGAATTCTAGACATGTCCATCTTCAATTTGATATATCATGTCCCATCCAAATTTGTTTTCCAACATTCTTTTGACTTCACATAACTTTGGGTCAACTTAGGTCATTTTGACCATTACCATAATTCTAGACCCAACTTCCAATTTAAATTCGGGACTCGACATAGATCAAAACCATTTGACCCAATATATGGTTTTAATCCATTTTGAGCCTACAATGTACGTAACTAGGGTGTACCAGTCACTTGAGTTCTCATGTGCTATTTATTTGCAAATGGCACATGAGATCCATTAGTTGACTTTTCGGGTTCAATTTGATTAGAAAATGTATTCAAACCATAACCTACCCAACCCACTTGTTAGAGCCTATTAGTGTTACCAAAATTAATGTGATATATATATACACACACACACACACACACACACACACACACACACACACACACACACACACACACACACAGTTTTTTCGATGTTAGCCCTTCTCCCCCAACAACCCCAGATCCCCTTCTACCCTCTCCGGCCTTGCAGAACTGCTTGCCCCAGTCGCCCGCCTCCGGCGACGGAGTCGGCCCCCCCGTACTCAGGCGGGCAATCGCCTCTCCCACCCGTATCTTCCCCGCCGGACCCCACTCAGCTTCCGACTTGTCCGCAGCCGCTCATCGTCGGCAGGCCGCAGTCCCCCTCCCCGGCAATATGGACCAGTGCGCAACTGGCCATGGTGGGCCTCCTGACCACCAGAGTCACTCCGAAGCTCCGGTGGCCACCCACCATCGCCGCCGACTCTAACCATCCTCGGTCCGCTTAGCCGTCCGTCCCCAGAGGCGCCCAACTCCCCCATCCCCCCCGGCCTCGCCCCACGTCTCCGGTGGCCGCCACCTTCGTTGACATCGTGTGGCCTCGCCACCCTGAACCCGCCCGTCGTATCGGCTTCTGTGCCCCTCATTCCCTTCAGTTCAAATTTGAATTTGCCAAATTCGAACTTCCCGCCCGCATATGCGCCCACCCCCCCACTCGGGGACTATGCGCCAGCTACTCGTAGCGGTATTCACGTACCCCCTCCACGTGGCGATGGATGCGCCCTACTCCAAATCTCAGGCCTGCTATGCGCCCGCTGTTCCATCAGGGGCCTATGCACCTACCAGTTCGGCCCCCGGGGCCGAGTGACCCCATGCGGCCTCCCTCCTGCAGAGTCCCATGCGCCCGATCCTCCTACAGGCGCCCATGCGCCCACATCATCGTCCCCGGGCCCATGTGCCTCCCCCTTGAGCCGGGCCATCCCAGATCCAGCCATGCACCCTCCAAGGCTGGACCCACTCCTCCTCTTCCCTCTTCTATCAGCTGCCATGTGCCCGCGGGACGCTCAACGAGCTCATATGACTCGTATCCTCGTGGACCTCATGCGCCCAAGCCAGCTGGCTTGCCGCGGCCCCTTGATGGCGGTCTTATCCACCTCAATCCCACCTCAGAGGGATCGGACCGCCGATCTCCGCTTGGTGGTTCTCCCTCGGATTGCAATGCCATCTCAGCCCCCCTTCACCCTCTACTTTACCCCTTCGGTCAACTTCCCTTTCCCCTTCCCGGCCATGCCTCCGCTGCAATCCCGAGGCCGAACGCTCCTTTCTTCGCTGAGGTTTTAAGACCGAATCTGGCAACTTCTTTCCCCCCCAGCGATCAGAAGATCAACCTTCCTGAGATTGAGTTCACAGCTCTCTCCGAAGGCCAGACCATTACAGTGCCGTTCTCCCCCGACGAAATTACCTCTCTATCCTCCTCCTTCTCCAGGACTTTGTGCTTAAATTCCAATCCGGATGCCTCAAACTGCCGTTACCAAAGAAGCCATCGCTGGGTGGGGTCTCTCATCCGCCTACAAGGTCACGCCACTGGAATCCAAACACATCCTCCTCTACCTCTCCTTCGACCCCGACTGCTCCCTGGTCTGGGCTAAGGGCACAACCAACATAGGACCCCAAAGCATGAAGATCGCTAAATGGTCTCCCAATTTCAACCCCAACGAAGACTCCAAGGTCATCTCGGCGTGGATCACTTTGCCGAATCTACCCCTCATCCGCTTCGTACCAGCAGCACTCAAGAGAATTGCCAGCTCTCTTGGAACCTTGGTCGCCATCGTAGAAGAAACTCGTAACCTATCCAAAGGCAACTACGCCAAGATCTGCATAGAGATCGACATCTCATCCGAGCCTTCCATGCTTATACAGCTCGATCTAGGGCGACAGACACTCCCACAGACGCTCGAATATGATAACAACATAAGCTTCTGCAAGCACTGTCATATCAGAGGTCATCTCTCGAAGCACTGTTTCAAGAAACACCCGAAGCTCAAGAAGAATACTCCAAAAAGGACCCCTACCCCGAGGGCGACACAAATCCCCTCATCAGGACCAATCCTCCCCCTCCCTAGTTCCCACTCCCACTTTGCAGACATCGACTACTCCTCCAGTCCTAGTGCCCCCCCTCGGCGAAGCGTGGATCCATCCCAAACAGGCCAACTGGTATCACCCTTCTCAACATATTCGAGATCCTCAGTCCATTTCTAGCGGTGGAGGAGCAGACAAACCCCCCCACGACGATGGTAACGGTGCAGTGATCGTTACGGCCACAGCTTCCGCCACATCGAGATCTGTCGGGGACACCCAGTCGATGCCAACTCTCTTCCTTTCCCCAGTTGCCTCAACCATCTCTTCCCCTTCGGCCGAGATAGCACTAACATCTGGCACCTCTCTCCTCAACCAATTCGAGATCCTCAGCACTTTTCTAGTGACTGACGACCCCCCCGACCTAAACCTGCCAGTAGATGGTACAAAGAGTGTTATTACCCCGGCCGTTGACGCCTCGATCCGGTCTGAGGATTACCAGTTGCCGCAGATCTCCCTCCCTAAGCCAACCAATTCCCTCCCCTCATCCACCCTGGTCGAGGTCGCATAGTCCTTAGGCCCAGATTATGAGGCCAGGATCCGACAAGCTCAGGAGGCCGGTTTCTTGAACCCCAACAACCCCCTCAGTGCGTTTGTTGAGATAGAAACAGAACTCGTCAACCCACCGGACCCCGTCACAGGCAACGAAGCTCCGGACCGCCGCGAAATAACGGTGGGTAACCACACAGCTACCCTAAGAGGCACAAAAACTCAACAAAATAAAAAAAAGAAACTACTTCAAGAACCATCTGCCATGACCACCAGGTCAGCCATCAAGCTCATCCCCCCTAACCGCAATCCAGCTAATGGTTAACATCCTAGACTGGAATGTCAGAGGGCTGGCTAATAAACCTACCATGAGGAGATTGATTTCCCTCATCAAAATCCATCGGATAGACATTATTGTTATCATCAAACCCAAAATCCTCCAGAGGAAACTCAAAGCCATTCAACTTCAGGTCGGCTTTCCGAACGCAATTGCTGGGTGTCACGACATCTGGATCCTCTTCTCCGATGACTGTCTCTTCGGCACCGTCCTCGACACCGACCAGGCGCTATCCTGTTGGGTGGAACACCCGTCTCTCCTTTCCCGATCCCTTCTCTCCGTCGTTTACGGTAGCTGCGATCACACCAAGCGCAAGTAGCTCTGGAACACCCTTTTAGACACTCGAAGCTCCTTCGACAGCCTTCCGTGGCTCTGCCTAGGGGACTTTAACACAATCGCGAACCAGAAGGAAAAGACGGTAGGTCGCCCCCCCCACCAACCAGCCATGAACGACTTCAACTCCTTCATGTTTTAAGCTAACTTACACCCCCTCCCCTACTCCGGTAACACCTTCACCTGGTGCAACATGCGAGAAGGAGATCAGCGCCAATACTCCCGCCTGGACCGCACCCTTGTGGACAACAAGTGGTCAGACATGAACCTCATATCCAACCTCTTCCACCACAACTCCACCGAATCAGACCACTCACCGCTCCTCATTGAAGTCAGCAACAACCCCAACCCTATCAAGAAAGCTTTCAGATTCCTGGACTTTTGGAGATTCCATCCCTATTTCCAGAAAATTATTGCCGATGCCTGGAAGTGGGCAAAAAAGCCGAACCCCCTCATCAGAGTGGCCATGAAGCTTAAGGCTACTAGGAGCGCCCTCACCTCTTGGAGCAAATCTGCGTTTACCAATATCTTTCAAGAAATTAAAGCAGCGGAGGATGACGTCAATCGAGCCGAAACCAGGTTCTCATCGGACCGCTCCCCTATGGCCCAAGCCACGCTTAACCTTACCAAGGCTATCCTTAAATCCCGCATAAAAGTGGAAATGGAATTCTGAAAGCAGAAAGCTAGGTTGACCTGGGACACCGAAGGCGATAACAACACGATATTCTTCCACGCTTGCGTCAGGGGTCGCAGACATCAGCTCACCCTTCACCAAATCTCTGACGAGAATGGCATGCTCCTCAAAGACCAACGGTGCATTTAGACGGCCGCCACCAGCTTCTACTCCAACCTCTTCACCAAAGACACCGTGGTCAAGGATGAAACCTTCCTGGCCAAGGTCCCTAGTATCATCGACGAGCAGGACAATGATCAGCTTACAATCCCACAATCCGCAGATGAAGTCAAGTCCGCGGTCTGGGCTCTGGACGAACACAGCGCCCCTGGCCCGGACAGTTTCTCCGGGGTGTTCTTCCGGTCCTACTGGAACATCATTCAAACTGACGTGATCGAAGCCGCAACTGCTTTCTTTCAAGGCGCTAGATATCCTAAATCCCTATCTTGGGCCAATCTTATCCTGATCCTAAAAAAAGAAAATTTGGAGACCTTCAAAGATTTTTGCCCGATCAGCCTCTGCACCTTCATAAACAAAATTATCTCCAAGATAATCGCCACCCGTATGTCCCACCTCCTACCCAAGATTATTTTCGAGGAACAAAGCAACTTCGTCCCAGGGCAGAATATCACTGACAACATCTTCCTCGCCCAGGAGATGATTACATGCGTGAAATTCCTATCGAGGGGGTAGCATAGCCATCAAGCTTGATATGGAGAAGGCTTATGACCGCTTGGACTGGCAATTCATGATCTGGGTTCTCAGGAACTTCAAATTCTCTGAAACCTGGATTGACATCATTTACAGATCCATAAGCAACTCATGGTTCTCCACTGTCATCAACGGGCAAGCTGACGGGTTCTTTAGATCCAGCCACGGGGTCTGACAAGGAGACCCACTATCGTCTACCGTATTCATCATCGCTGCGGAGGCCCTCAGTAGAAATCTTAACAGCATGGTCGACATCCCTAGATTCTGCCACTTCTATACCACCGCAGGCTGCCCTGTCATCACCCATCTAGCCTACGTCGACGAAGTCCTTATCTTCTCATCGGGGGACACCGGTTTCGTAGAGGTGGTCAGGAATACCCTGGAAAAATACTGTAGATGCTCTGGACAGCGGATCAACCGCGACAAAAGTGTCATCTATACCCACCACAAAGTCGACATGAGCCACTCAGCCACTCTTACCAATCTCACCTCCTTCTACACCGCATACCCTCTATTCTCCTACCTGGGCTGTCATCTGGTTTACGGCTGATCGAATTCGGGCATCTTCGACGGGCTTGTTAACAAGGTCAGGAAAAAGATCGAGGGATGGCACAATGCCACACTATCTCCAGGCGGCAAAATGATCCTCATCAAGCACGTATTTTCTTCCATTCCTATCTACACCCTGGCAGTCTGCTCCCTGCCGCTGAAGGTTCTCTCCTCCTTGGAGGCTCTCTTTACCAACTTCTTTTGGGGTCACCAAGACGGCAAGGATAAGCATCACTGGGCCAGCTGGGACACAATGACCAAACCCACGAACGAGGGAGGCCTCGGGTTCATAAAATTATCTCACATCGTGGATGCCAGCTGAATGAAACTGTGGTGGCGGCTCTGATCGTATATTTCTATCTGGACACGGTTCATAAGAGCCAGATACTTCCAACACTCCCATCCAGCGACCACAGAAGCCAACAGCCGATCCTCCGTATACTGGCGCTGCATTCTTCATGGCCGTCAACTTGCTGAACCCCTCATCCGCTTGCATCTCGATACCGGAGAATCATCACCTGGCCTTGAGCAGTGGATTAGCAGTAGAATCTACCAGCTATCCCCAAACGTCCCCTAACTGCACAATCAGGGATCTCTGGGCCCCGACGGTAGGATAGAGATGGGAGCAGATCGAAGAGTGGATCAGGAAGGAGGCGACGTCAGAGCTAGCATCCGCCGATCTCAGGATCAACGATCTCCCAGATAAATGGATTTGGACCCCGACCTTCGGAGGAGGTTTCTCGATGGCCTCTGCCAGGCGGGAGGTTAGGGGCGGCGGCATGCTTGTCCCGCTGGTCGCGCCTTTTTGGCAATCGTGCATCCCCAACAAGTGGTCCTTTCTAATCTGGAGGGCTCAACGAAAGAAGCTCCCGACCGACAATTCACTCACCTCCATCGGCTATAGCCTCGTATCCAGCTGCCATTGTTGCATGTCTCACAGTCCAAAAATTGCGGAACATATCCTTCTCTCCGGAGATCTTGCTAATCTGATCTGGAGCGACCTCTCTAGCCGCTGCGGGAAGAGACATCGACCCAAAGGCTTCAACGATCTCCTAGCTATCTGGGGAGACTCCCATAGCCATCAAATTGCTGCAGCCGCAGGTATATGGGTCCTCTGGAAGAACCAGAACAAATTCAGGTACGAAGGACGTCAATTCAATCCAGATCAACTGATCCGCGAAGTCCGCCGCCAAATTTTTCAAACCAGGAACCGATGCTCCCACTCATCGGAATAATTTTGGCAGGCCTGGAGTTAGCCTCTCTTTGTATCGCCCTTTTGGGCTTCCGGAGCTTTCTCTTTTCTCCGGTTTAGCGGTTTAGTTTTTCGGTTTCTGCTCTTTTGACAGTATACATGTCTAGGCTTCGGTATTTTGTGCCTTCTGGTATACTTGTATATGTGCGGCCTTTTGGCTTTCTTTAATAAAATGGGTTGTTGTTTTGAAATTTATATATATATATATATATATATATATTATATATATATATATATAAAATTGATTTTTGGACATTAAATTGCAGCAATGTGCAATATATTCTATATCTTTGACTTGGTCAAACAACTCTCCAAATAAGGAAACCCATTACCATGTTAATCCTTTGCAGGGTCAAATCCTAACCAATTTAGTCCAAACCAGAGTCTAATTCTTCCTAATATACATACCAACAAAATTATAACATCCCATCTCCTCTTATTGCCGCTAACACCCAACAAAACCTCCTTCCAAAAGTCTAATTCCGAAATTCCCTCCCAGCCTTGGTCGCCGATAACACCTTATGGCGTACCGACAGTTTCGACCCCTTTCCGACCTCCCGTAATGCTCCACGAATATTCGTTTCAAATCTAACACGACCCTTTAACATCCTAGAAAGCCCCCGAAGGTCCACAGCAACTTTATAATGAGTTGCGAATTTTAGAAGTCACCCGAAGTTGGATTCCAAGTCTGAATTCGTTCCAGCAGGTACAGTGTATTGCATCTAGGGTTTCGTGTACTTTTCTATCTCATCTTTTCTTAACACTAAAACTAATAAAAATTATAAGTGTCTATTTTTATGTCTAATTGGCCACTCACATAGTTCCAATCGATTTGTCCGCGGCATCAATTCTACGACAAGGTGTTCAGAATTGACCAGATCTGTTGCGAGTGATTTTTTTTGCCTATTTTCGATTAGATTCGATCTTTCTAATAATTTTTTTTCAGAAACTAGATATCGAGAGATTTCCACCGCATATTTCTTTGTTGAGTTTGAGTTCATTTAGTATTTATTAAAACTCTTGACATTTGTCGTAACACCGTAACTCTGAAAATCATGTATTCTTGGTATCCAAAAGCCTAATACTTCATATATCTTTACTAAATTATTTTTTGTGCAAGGTTTGATGTTAAAAATACTATTTTAACTCATTTCTATATTTTTTTTGTTAGAGTTTGATATTTTAATTTATTTATTGATTCGGGACTCAACTAGTAGGCCAATTGTGGTATTAATGTTGTAGTATCAACATGGACCTATTGTGTTTGAGTTTCCTCCTTTAAAATAGTATTTTTGGTAATAAAAACATATTTATAATTATTTTTCAGAATTTAAATAAATATTTTAACAGAGTGACCATTTTTTGGAAGACCAAACATTTAGTGACTAAATTTTTGTAGTATCAACATTTATTAATGTTGTAGTATCAACATGGACCTATTGTGTTTGAGTTTCCTCCATTAAAAATGGTCAGTAAATGTACTATATATTTTGTATGGTGTTGTATCGACATCATGACGACTATTGGATACAGATATTAATATAGTCTATATATACTAAGTCTTATAGAGTATTAATAATATGTAATATTATAGGTGAACTTGGAGGAAGTAACAAAGACATCGGAGTTGGTCGGACATACACTCAGACAACGGTTACAAACAAGTATACCTTGCCATGGTTATAGATTGTTCCTTTTCTTTCTTGTTGTTTACTTTGTTAGTGTTTCATGACGTAGGAATGTTAGATACTTAGTGTCCATTTAGAAGATGGGTACCGATGTCATGATGACGACATCGAGTATTGATATTAGGCATTGCATGCATATTGACGTGTCCATTGACACGAATGACCACAGGACACTGACACGTTCATGATGCGAGGTTTACATGATTATTCGTGGTATTGACTTCGTAGTAGCATTCTAGATTGCTCATCATTATTGTTATTGTTATCGATATGACTGTATGGACTTGGCATTGCTAGATTCTAGACATGTGGTTGGGGAAAACTTGACTACACTATCAGACTTATTATCTTGTGGCTTGTTATCGTAAGCCTTTAGCTCTGTAGTAGAGTAGAGGTTATCTCTATCGTGATTGATTGTCCTTGGTCCCATGACATTGTACTGGATACAATAACCTGCTGAGGAGGTTGTGAGCCTCAGTGGTGAAGTCTGATATTCTATGAAAGATTTTCACTTTCATAGCACCTAGACTGGATACATAAATTACCTTAGCTCATATTTCTATATCTGTACCATGGCATGTATATTATATACCTTGCTAGTCTCCTGAGGACCTGGTGATCTCTCTAGGTAGTCACTTCTGCAGAGAAAGTTCGCTGTTCCAGGTGGTGTTGATATGACGACTCATGTATATATTTGGTTGATATTTTCATTATATTTCTCCAACAATATACATATTTTTTGTCATTTTATTCTGCTGACATGGCTTAATTTTGCAAGCATTATTCTTTATTATAAGCTTGTTCAAACAATTGTAATAGGGTTTAGTCCACTTTATTATATATTGTCTTTTCTTGTTGTCTGTGTTGTTCAGTATGTTAATGCTTGGCCAACATTAATACACTTGGTCTTATAAAGGATTTATCTTCAGTGGATTGAGATATAGAATTATCATAGTGATATATAGATATAACTACCTGAATTAGACTGCGTATACATATTCGAGCTGGGTAGAAGTCCACTGGATACATAGCTGGCATGTATACGATCCCCCTAGTCCTACGTATTTTTGGTCTGGGGCATTACAATCATGTTCTTCCTTTTTCTTCGTAGCTATAGTTCTATGGATGTCTATTGTGATATTATATATTTGGTAATTCTCGATGGATATAATAATCGAGGCATAAAATTCTTGATATATGTGTTGGATATTCTTAGTAGGAGTTTCCGAGTACGTATATGTCGGGCGTACTCACGTACATGTACCCAATTATTTGAGAGCATTGTGATAAAAAGCCAACACCAGAGGTTTGTTTGATGAGAAGTTCCATTGAACGTCAACTATTGAAGAGGTACTCGGCTAGTAAGTATGTGCTACTAATTGGCAGGAGAGAACCTAATTTTTTTAAAGAGATGGTGGAAGGCAAGAATAAGCAAGAGTGGATGATAGTTATGTAAGAAGAGATGAGTTCCTTACATGCTAATCACACTTATGAGCTAGTACGATTGCCAAAGAAAAAGAAGGCCTTGAAGAATCGATATTCAGAGTAACACATGGAGATAATGCTATTCATCCATGATGTAATGCATGACATGTAGCCAAGGGCTAGAATCGGAAGAAGGGAATTGATTTCGATTAGACCTTATTGTCTTCAAGATGTCGTCCATACATGTCGTGTTGGGTCTGGCAATGAGACTTGATTTAGGGGTCGAGCAAATGGACGTGAAGATGACGTTCATCCATGGTGTGTTGGAAAAAAAATTATAAATAGAGTAGCTGGTTTCAGTTAGCATAGTAAAGAACATATGGTTTTGAAGGAGCGTCTTTATGGTTTAAAGCAAAGTTCTGCAACAGTGGTACAAGAAGTTTGAGTCTTTTATCGAGAAGCATGGTTATGCGAAGATGATATTAGATCATTGTGTATTCATAAAGTATCTTAACAAGGACAATTTCATTATTTTATTGTTTTATGTTAATGGTATGCTAATGATGGATTACAATACTTCAAAAATAGCTGAATTGAAGCGCCAATTGAGTATGACTTTCTCGATAAAGGATTTGTACGTAACTAATACAATTCTTGGGATGGAAATCAACTAAGAGAAGAAGTCGAAGATGTTGTGCTTATCTCAAAAGAAGTACATAAGGAGGGTACTTGAAAGGTTTGATATGTACAGTTTAAAGAAGATGAGCACTCTACTTGTATGTCAGTTTAAGTTTAGCGTTGAGCAGTATCCATTGACCGAAGACAAAAAAGTAAATGTGGACGAAGTGTTGTATGCTTCAACAATGAATAGTTTTATATATGTGATGGTATGTAAGAGGCCGAACATAGCTTATGCAATCAAAATGATGAGTTGATATCTCTCCAATCCGAGGAAAGAACATCGAATCACGATGAAGTTGATATTAAGGTATCTCAAAGGAACTTCCATTTAGAGGCTTTCATTCAGCAGTAAAAATCCAAAGTTGATCGGGTATATTAGTGCTGATATGACAAGAAAAGTTGATACTGTGAGACTATTGGGCTACCTGATGATGTTTGCAGGAGGAGAAATGTCTTGATTGCGGAAGTGTGTTGTCGTATTTACGATGGAGGTAAAGTTTTCTGTAGTTACGGGGTATGGAAAGAGTTTTTTGTTGTTGAGAATGTTCCAAAAATATGAGCGATACATGTTGCTTTGTAACACCTAGAGTGTTACACACCTTACGAGAATCATAGATCATCACTACTCGATATTATTGTATACAAGACATTGATGAGAACATAAAATATTATATTTTCATCACTTAATGTTCACCATTTATGCTCATTTTATGACTAAAGGTACTCATTATATTTCTATTTTGATTTAGGTTGCAGTTGGAGACACTATGTGCAAAATGGAGCTAAATTATAATTCTGGATAGTTTTGACACCTTTTACCAAAATGAGCATAACTTTCTCATCCAAAAAGAAATGGAGGTGATTCAAAAAGATTTGGAAACCTAAGACACAGGGCTACAACTTTTATATTTTGTGTTTTTCCTAAATCAAGCTACATCATGGACAAAATCAGACTTGAAGTTGGGTCAAAGATGCTGTAAACAAAAATAGGAACCAAAATAACCATTTCCCTACTTGTTCTATGACTTAGTCTATTTGGTTTGAGAAGTTGTAACTGTTAGAGGATATGTGGGGAGATATTATGGGCTTGAAACAAATAATTTATGGTGTATAAAAGGGGGTAGAAATCATGAGAAGACAACACCACAAACAGACAACACAACACAACTCTTCTTCTTCTTCTCCAACTTTTCTTTTGAAGTTTTGATGAACATGTGCGGCTAAAAGTCTTGTTGGTCGAAGTGTACGGAAGCCTTGGATCAATAAACTTGTGAGATCTAAATTGTTTTTATATGTTTGATTTATACTTTGAATATTGAATGTTTTTCTATGCCAACTTTCATGATTGTTTTATTTAATTACTAGGAGGCCTACTAGTTTATTATTCATTTGGATCTACCGCTAAATTAGATATCAAATCCGTAATTATTTGATGTTTCTAATTTGTGAAACAACCAAGATTTAATGAACTGCTTTGTTTTATTAGATCTTAGGGGAAAAGCTTTTGACAAAATTAAATATAACCGCTTATGCTTCTATTGTTTTGCTTTATCGATCTCTTTGTTCTTTAAGAAATTGCTAGATTAAATCTTTAGCGCTTGTCTGAGATTATTTAGTAATTAAAGTTAATTAGGTCGCTTGTATCTAATTAACTAAGCCTAAGAGAGATAGAAAGATACTTCCAACGGTAAATATTCAAAGTATGATTTAATTTATGCTTGCATCGATGATCAATTTTATGATTTCTAATGGTGAATGTTCACTAAAACCAATATTCCTCCCTTTGATTCATTTTAATACTTTAATTGTTATTTTTTTAGAACTTCTTAAATTTTCTCTTATCATATTCAAGACCTCCCCCATCCTTATTCACATTGCATAAAGTACACTAATTGCTCTCCATGGGATCGATCCTTACTCTACTTCTACAAATCATTTTAAGAGTAAATATTTTATTTTTGGGTGCCTACGACAGCACACCAGATATGTTAGAGGCGAAGGATGTCGAGATTGAGAAGGTTCATGATAGAAATGCCAGTGGAGCATATATGCTCACGAAGATTTTATGAAAGGGGATGTTTAAGTTCTATAGGAAGGTCTCCAAAATGACGAGCTACCCACCTAGTCAGGAAAGAGAAGAAAGTTCCAAAGTGCAAAGTCGAGCATCTTCTAAAGACCAGAGAAGCATGGGAAAGTCGTAGACAACAAAGAGAATCACATTTGGATCCAAAAGAAGCTAATTAGAATTTTGGTTGGCACTTAAAAAGTAGACCATCTTTGTGTTCTTGTTTTCCATTAGCTCTGTATCATTCTCTATTGAATTCATTCTCGTTTGAGTTATTATGGTGACTCGTGTTCAAATTTGTGGAAGAAGTTTGGTAGAAGTATGAGACAACTTTATTTCCTATAGTGAAGGCCTTTCCTGGGTAGACTTCAATCGCCCCTTAGTTTTCTTTCGATTTGGATTTCCACGTAAAAATCTGTGATTACGATTTGGTTCGTTTATACCTCACAGATTATTTTTAGTTGGGGACCAAGATTATTTCACTGCACTCTGCCTTCCATTCCCAATAAATATTGACTCAAGAGAGTACCATTCTCGTTTTTTTGCTTTAGGTTTCTAGCATTTAGTATTAGAAACTTCTAATCAAGTTATCTTTTGATTCCTATAATCTTTTATATGACCATTAACCATGCAAGACTATGATTTTTTTAATAGAATAACCCAGGTATACTGAAATCTATAGGATGCACATTATATGTAAGTTCAATCCTTTCAAATGCAAGATATAGATAATTATTGTTATTTTCTGGAAAATTTAGGCCCGGTCAAGCTGCTCGAGTCTAGGTTCCTATTTTTATTGATGGTAGAACTCGTTGCGGAACTAATGTCTTTAAGGCATTAGATTTGGGCACCTCAGGTATATTTGTAAGTGAAATTTATATAATTATTTATGTGGCACAGATTTATGTAATATAATCTTAAGATAGTTATATTTCTCACTACCATTTTTGTCTTATTAAGACGTTTTCTTATTTCATGACTTAACACCTTAACCTGATTCCAGATTGTAAGGCATGTTGTTTACTCTTTATCTACAAAAGGCGAGGAAGGTGTAATAGAGTTTCTTTTCAAATGCTTAGGGATGAGTTTGAGCTGGCAATGATATTAAGTGGTTGCACCTCGCACAAGGAGATAACATGTGAAAGGAGAGTTGGAAGAGAAGATCTTAATGAGGTTAGAGCTATTGTGCGCTCGATCGTGTACACCCACATGACACCTATTGCCTTGTGATTTTGAGGAAGTGTTGTTCCCTTTCAAGAGTTGTTCTTCTAGAAATGATAGTTCTTCTCCTCTACTCCCTAGGGCCTCTCATTTGAGAGGACTTCGATATATAGATCAAGATCTGTCGCTGCTACTTTCTCCAAAAGATGGAGAGCGTCTTATAGGGAAGGGTGTAACATATTGAGGCGATGGTGGTGGAACCTCTTGTGGGGGCTCATTAAGTTCATCTACGACAAGTTGTTATTTGACTATTTTTGTGTGCTAGTTCCATGCTTTTTCTTGATTAAAGACGACCTCTCTATAATCTACTAGTTTCTTGAGTCCATTTTTGTTCATCCACCAAACTAGGTGGGATGTTTACCCCCACTAAAAAAATGACACGTGACACAAAATCACTTTGGTGGGTGAACAAACCACTTACAAAGAAGTTTGTGTGGGTTGAAAATGTTGTGTGTCATTTTTTCACTGGGGTGAACATCACACCTAGTTTTGGTGAGTGAACAAAAAATGACTCTATTTGTGAAGGCTGTATAATTTGAAGGTTATTCAGTAACGAGTCCATTTTGTCGTGTGTCATTTTTTACTGGGGGTGAACATCCCACCTAGTTTTGGTTGGTGAACAAAAATGAACTCATGTCTGTAATGTCCCGCTCCGTACGGTGTATTACGATGAGTCGTTGACTCGAAGCGTTGCGTTGACCCGATGAAGTATCGATGCGAATTGATGTAAAGCATAAGTCCGGTTTGAACAAAGTATTGACTTCGATTGATCTGGTGTGAAGGCTACACTTTTATGCTGAATCATAAGGAGTTAACATTTTTTCTTGTTCACTAAAGTGTCCGCAAAACCAAATCGTCGCCTTGCAACAAATTGTGGCATGGGTACGGTAGGCCGAATCAGTCGAATAATTCAACGGAATGGCTAAGTCAGAAGAGTTAGCCGTGCAACCAAGTTATGGAATCGAGTCGCTTCAGCTCGACGAAACGACAAGGCGTATCAGATTAAGGTGGGTGGGTTCTTGACTCTCTCTCCCTACTCCTTCATGTCTAATAAATTGTATCCTTGTATGCAATTTTGGCTATTGAGTTAGCAAGCGTGGCTCGGGCGATTAAAGTTCTTAGTGTGTGTCGAACATTAAGAATAAAACATTAAACAATTAAAGCGACGTACATCAGGTGCACGGGTCGCGGTAGAATGGTGATGGTAGAACATTGAAAGGCAACATCGAGATGTGTAGGACGGATTGCGATCGGCCAGTGTTGTGATATGCTATAATATCAGTAAGTTTGGGATCCTTCGGATACTGGACTAGTAACCCGTACTGGAGCGATTCTAGGCTTACACATAAAGATGCCAAGTCCATTACATTGCGAAACACCGTGACCTTCATATAGATAGGGCCGGTGGCTGAGATTAGAATTGGGTGCAGGCGCAGGGCCTGCCACCCTTATGCATATGTCTAAGTTTGGTTGGTTGGCTGCGATAATTATATGGTTGGTTATGCATATTTCTACGATTTGTAGGCTAAGCAAAACGAGATAGAAATATGCACGAATCACTATGCTTATGTTCAGATTATGTCTAACTGTATCTGCTGCAAGGACACGATGTTAGACACATTTATATTCAGTTGCTATGCTTGAATATTGCTATGAAACTGATCCTAAGGTTAAATAGAAAGATCACAAAATTAAGATGCATGTTTCACTAAATGTACTTAGTGTTGGTTTGGGTACGAGTGGGTCTTGATCAATGCAGCGAGGACGAAAGCACTAATCCCCTACTATAGTTTGCTTGCAGGTTCAGGTTATGTTCGGCTCGGAGTAGGGCTTGGCTTGGACGTGCCGATGCATGGAGTCTTTAGCGTTTCAAGAGGAGCTACCGCATTGGCGTTCGGACTTGCAACATGGAGATGTTCGGCCGAAGACTACTTGTTGGTTATAAAGAGGCATAATATATGGAACAATGTAATCTTTTGTGAAATATAGAGATCATGAGCATTGTAGCCAGTCGGCATATTCAGACGGGCTTTTCAAGCCTTTGTAACCTTCAGTTCATTATTAATAAAAGAGATTCTCATTGTATACTCTGTTTTCTTTTGCTGCTTATGTTATTAATTTGAGATAATCTTATATGAACCTATTATCTTGCCTTGCACGAGCGTAACTCCAAGCCTGTGCGACATCACGCCCCAGCGAGGATGATGATTTGGGTAAAATCTAGCGAGGACCAGCGATTTCTCGGTTCAGAGCATGACAAGTTGGTATCAGAGCGGTTCCATCCTCTGGACCGTGAACGAATCTCTTTGACCCTTAGTTTCTTCGCTATCGAAATTAGTTGACTCTAAGTTGTTTCTGTAACCGCATGGCTCATGGATCTGCCCGATGCTACATTGGATGTTCCATACAATAAGTCTATGTTAAGTGCGTACGTCTGTCACAAGTATGTCGTGACTATCACACTATCTCCGAGTGCCATCGAAGAATATTGGTTGCATGAAGTGCAAAGAGTTATGAAATGTTGGTTTCCCAAAGTACAACAAAGTTGTGAATCGTTAGTTGCACGAAGTGCAATGAATATGGTGATGTTGGTTGCATGAAGTACAATAAGATACGTATCGTTGGTCGCACGAAGTGTGAAGAGATACGTGTTGTTGGTTGCACGAAGTGCCACGCGTCGATATATGAGGTGATGCGTGTTATGTGGCTATGCGAATGGATAGCGAACATGTTGAATAGATGGAGTAATGTTACGAATTGTTGGTTGCACCATGTGCAATAGTTTGTTGCGTTGGTGTAGCCCATCATGCGAATTGTTGTATCGATACAATAAGTTGAGCTATGAGACGTTACATTGGGTATGATTACACAAATGGGCATCACACGCGTCGAACGGATTCGAGTAGTGGCTTTGAGTATCGAAAAGGAATGGTTGCACAAGTTACAATGATAGGATTGAGAAATCGTAGAGAGATTTGAACGAATCGAGTTGGTCGCTAGTCGAATTTGAGTAGCCAAACGTTTATATTGGCCGAATGTCGCGTTGAGCTTTGAATAAGCGAATGTTGCGTGTGTGATCGATATGATCACCAAGGCACGGTTAGATTTGAATGAATGTCAAACTTGGACGAACGACTATCATGTTGGTCCAGTTGTTATGCCAACTCGAGTAAGCGAACACTAGAGCTTGGATCGGAAAAGATCACCACGGGATAGTTAACTTGAAATAGATGTCGGACCTATGCGGAGTATAAAGTCGAGTAATGACTCAATTTCGAGTGGTATATGCAATACCACTTGTGCGATCAGTGCAACAAAGTATTTTATCGATAACGATAGGCTCAATTTCTGAGTGGTATATGCAATACCACTTAGCGATAGCTATGTTAAGCCGTTTGGTGACTTGGAATAAATAGATTACATCGAGACGATTGTGTCGGTTATGATAGGTTTGTCCTCAACGGACGAAGTTGTGCCGAGACTCGAGTGGGAATGAAACAAATCTATGTCGATGAAAGTATGCTTCGATGAATTGAGTTGAACGATTATATGCGAAGTCGTCTCCATGGACGACACGTCAGACGAGAGTTCGTTGAGTATAAGCCGAACGATAGGCTGAGCATAGCGAGGGAGTGTTGCGATGAGAAAATAGTTGACTCAGTCATAATTGAGTTAAGTCGGTGTGAAAACTGTTCGGGATGAGTTGAGTAGGTACGAAGTAATAGTGCAAACAAATTTGAGTTAGCGCGAAGAGTCGGTGGCATGATTTGGAAGTGCGAGTTAGGAATACGAGAGTGGGTATGAGGAATTAGAAAATTGTGTCGCTTGACGAAAAAAGTTAGCTAAGTACGACTAAATTGATTTTGATGCGTGCGAGACTTGATTTGTATTCAAGTTCAGATGATAACCGTAATTACAATCAATTGGAGCTTATGAGAGAGGAAGATGTTCAAGTTATGCATATCGACGATGGAATTGAGGTGTATCAAAGACGATATACAATAAATTGGGGATACTCTAATCAAATGAACAAAAATTGCGTTGAGCATTGTTGTTGGATGAATGAGATGCAAGTTAAGTTGATGGCAGTTTGGATGATAACGGTAGGAATGCTTCGAAGGATTTGAGAGTGGATGGATATTACTTGGATGAAAACGAAAGTGTCTGGATTGCTTCGTGGATAACCACTATGTTGACGTTCTTGTCTTATACGAGTGCAACACCAGTCTCGCACATGCGTCACGTCGATTAGGATTACTATTCCGCGTGAACACTGGTATGGTGATTCATGTCCAGCGGAGATGGTCGAACTTACAAGGCATGGCAAATTGGATTTAAACTTGTAGTTTGATGTGAAAGTGAATTTGAGGATTGTTACGATAAGCCTAGAGTGTGTCAGATAATGATCATGGGTAAATAGACTCGTACCCAAGGCGAACAAATATCGCTCGGTTAGCAATATTGTTAATGGTAGTGCATGAGTGATTCTAGTAGTAAAGGCACGTCAGTTGCGCGAGGGTAGATAAATTTTTTATTGGTAAATTTTGTCGGATTGGATAAAGTCTCAAAGGAATTGTCAGGAATTGATTTGGCTCCGCGATAAGATATAGCATGGTTCGTAGTAACTATCCCTCGTTGATGACCTTCAATTATCGAGCGTAGTGCCGGGATAGATGACCCTAGATGTCACGCCCCAATTCCGTAGAATCGATAGCCGTCCCCCGGGCGTGATGCCGTGCGAATCTGAGTTACGATCGCACAAGGAATAGTCATAAGGTTATCTGAAACACAACATCAAGTTAGAGTATGCAGAGAAATTGAATGACACATTTGAAATAGAAGTAAACTTTTTATTGATAATAAATAGATTACATCGAGACAATTGTGTCGGTTATGATAGGTTTGTCCTCAACGGACAAAGTTGTGCCAAGTCTCGAGTAGGAATGACACAAATCTAAGTCGATACAAGTATGCTTCGATGAATTGAGTTGAATAATTATGCGCGAAGTCGTCTCCATGGACGACACGTCAGACGAGAGTTCGTTGAGTATAAGCCGAACGATAGGCTGAGCATAGCGAGGGAGTGTTACGATGAGGAAATAGTTGACTCAGTCAGAATTAAGTTAAGTCGGTACAAAAACTGTTCGGGACGAGTTGAGTAGGTACGAAGTAATAGTGCAAACAAATTTGAGTTAGCATAAAGAGTCGGTGGCATGATTTGGAAGTGCGAGTTAGGAATACGAGAGTGGGTATGAGGAATTAGAAAATTGTGTCGCTTGACGAGGAAAGTTAGCTAAGTACGACTAAATGGATCTTGATGCGTGCGAGACTTGATTCGTATTCAAGTTCGGATGATAACCGTGATTAGAATCAATTGGAGCTTATGAGAGAGGAAGATGTTCAAGTTATACATATCGACGTTGGTATTGAGGCGTATCAAAGACGATATGCAATAACTCGGGGATACTCTAATCAAATGAACAAAATTTGCGTTAAGCATTGTTGTTGGATGAATGAGATGCAAGTTAAGTTGATGGCAGTTTGGATGATAACGGTAGGAATGCTTCGAAGAATTTGAGACTGGTTGGATATTACTTGGTTGAAAACGAAAGTGTCTTGATTGCTTCGTGGATAACCACTATGTTGACGTTCTTGTCTTATACGAGTGCAACACCGGTCTTCCACATGCATCATGCCGATTAGGATGACTATTCCGCGTGAGCACTGGTATGGTGATTCATGTCTAATGGAGATGGTCGAACTTACAAGGCATGACAAATTGGATTTAGACTTGTGGTTTGATGCGAAAGTAAATTTGAGGATTATTGCGATAAGCCTAGAGTGTGTTAGATATTGATTATGGGTAAATAGACTCCTACCCAAGGCGAACAAATATTGCTCGGTTAGCGATATTGTTAATGGTAGTACATGAGTGATTCGAGTAGTAAAGGCGCATCAGTTGCGCGAGGGTAGATAAATTGTGCATTGGTAAATTTTGTCGGATTGGATAAAGTCTCAAAGGAATTGTCATGAATTGATTTGGCTTCGCGATAGGATATAGCATGGTTCGTTGTAACTATCCTTCGTTGATGATCTTCAATTATCGAGCGTAGTTTCGGGATAGATGACCCTAGATGTCACGCCCCGATTCCGTAGAATCGATAGCCGTCCCCCGGGCGTGATGTTGTGCGAATCTAAGTTGCGATCGCACAAGGCATAGTCATAAGGTTATCCGAAACACAACATCAAGCTAGAGTACACAGAGAAATTGAATGAGACATTTGAAATAGAAGTAAGCTTTTCATTGATAATAAAACTTTATTTACATGACTCCTTTACAATCAGTGTCGCACGGGTTTACGACATGACTCAACTTACAAAACGGATGCTGATGAGATAGTCGTTCCATATATTACATCCCTTTTTGCAAGCAAAACATTACACTTTCCACCTGCTATTGAGGGAAGTGCGTGGCTATTTAAGTTCCAAGCTCTCATTTGGTTGAAGAGTTTATATGACTTAGTTTATGAATGTTTCTAACCATCCTAATGAATTTCAAACAATCATATGACAAGCATAATATAATTTGTTGTCACGACCTGCACCCTAGAGTAAGGGCACGAGAAGTGGGTACGTCCAGCCTACGCTGCAGTATCGACGGTAGAACGCTGTCCTAGGTCAATCATCTAACAATATAAGATACATGTACAGTATATACACTTCGAATGGAGGTGACATAGCAAATACAGTCTCAATCAAATCTAAGGTAGAGCATGATAAAAGATAGATAGATAAAACTGAAATCCACAAAAAGATACAACAGATGGAAGTATAAGTGTCTAAGATATCACAAATCCAGAAAGTATCTCAAATCTCAAATACAGTAATCCATAAAGTAAATACAACTCGAGACAACTGAAAATAAAATAAGAAAACTCTAGCTAGCTACTCCAACCTCTACTGTGTCCTAGGCTAGCAGGTAACCTTCAAGCTATCTGTAAAATTTATCAACAGGTCCAGTCAGGACTGGAGCGAGCACAGTACATCTCAACAAGTCAAAGCAGGAAAGGAAATATAATCATGCTAGAGAATAAAATACAGGAACTGAAGAATAGCATAATGTAAAAGAGAGGCTGTAAGTAAATATCTACGATATATAAAAGAGAGACAGTGCTAGTGATTCAGAGTACAAGGTGAACATGTGAATGGCTTAGGACTGATTCATGACTACACTAAGAGTGATTCATGACTATATTACTTTGGATATTTATTCACATGACCATTCATACTCCCCCTACCCCAATCAATACACAAGGATCCAGTCAAGTTACGTTAAGATTCATGACTAAACTACTTGACCCGTATAGGGTGATTCATGAATTGATTCGTGAAGCTTGGTGACCATGAGAGTACATGAGTCACTAGCTGATTCCCGAAGATTCATGATAATAGAAGCAAGAGATACATGATGTAAGTGAAACACACGAGACAAGAGTATCTGATGCTCCCGAGAGGGATAACATCTCATGAAGGGATCCATATAGTACTAATCCGTGTTACCAACGTGTCAGCATCAAGTAGAATAATCTAAAGCAAGAAATATAATCCTAAACAAGATATAAAATGATCAGAGAATGTACTCGCCTCGATTTGATTGGAGTCGACATGCGCGACATAAACGTGTCGACACGAGGTAGGTACAATGCTTTGTTCCACAGAGGGTCCCAGATGACGACACGGGCAGTCCCAATGAGTCCAGAATAGTCCAAATAGCCTAGTTTGGTATATAAAAGTCTAAAATCAGGGTTTGGTACGATAATCAAATCAAGAAATAGAAAATGACTATCATAGTCACGATTTATGATTTTAGAAAAAGTATAACTAATTACAGATATTCTATTTAGAAAATTATTATATAATATTAGAAATTATTTTGATATTTATTTTATAAATCATAATATATTTAGATATATGTATATTGAAATATAGATAATATTCTAAGTTAAAACTCCAACTTGTCAAGTAGGATTCTTAGGTAAAAACTATCTTGAAAAAATATCTAGAATACCGTAATATACATATATAGTCAAAACCAATAGTAAAATGATTGTTAATTAATCAAGTATTTATAAAATACTAGTAGCTAAAACTTTTGTTTTACTAAAACATAAACTAAATCTTCAACTAAAATTATTAACCAGACTACTAATTGAAATTTTAATTAAATTTACATTAATTATCTCAATGTTTACATTGATGGAAAAACTAATTAATATAACTATTTAACTAAGGAATTCCTCTAACTGTGAATTAATAAATTTATCAATAATATGAATACTAGTAACAATATTACAATAATACCTTAAATCATAATAATAATTAAAATAATAATAATACCATCATTATATACTATATATAAACTAACATACATTTATTATAAACTAATATACATTTATTATAAAACTAATATACATTTATTATAAACTAACATACATTTATTATAAAACTAATATAAATTTATTATAAAACAATATATATTATATATATATAAACTAATATATTATATAATAAAGGGGCTGATCCCCAATCAATACATAGGAATGGGGGGGTTAAAATCGACAGAAGAGCTCACAGCGGGGGGGGGGGAGGGGGGGGGGGGGGGTCGCGCGCGTGTGTGGGTGGCAGAGCGCGCCGTCGGGGTCGGCGGTGGTCCCGCGCATGGCCAGACGGGCGAGCTCGGCCAGGGCGACGTCGGGGGTCGAGACGAGGCCGGTGGGCGCGCGCAGAAGATGGGGCGGCCAGATCTGGCGGTCGGGGCTGACCACGGCCAATGGGCGGCACGAGCGGAGGGACGACGGCGAGCAAGGTCTTCTCTCTCACTCTCTCTCACTATGATTTGGTGGTGGTGGTGGTGGCTATCGGTGGTGGTTTGAGTGGCTATCGGTGGTGGTTTAATGGTAGAAGCGGCCGGGTGGTGGTTTGATGGCAGGTGGTGGAGGCGGTGAAGGATGGATGGTCGGCAAGGACTGCCGGTGGTCGGGGTTGGTAGTGGTTTGGATTTGCACTAGTGTGGCCGAAATAGGATGCTGGCGTGGTCATGGATCTCCGGCGACAGCCGGAGACGCAGGTTGTTGTGGTGATGGCGAGAATGATGGCTGGTGGTGAGGATGGAAATGGCAGCTGGAATTTTCTAGGTTTTGGGATTTGTGTGGGTGTGAGTTTGGGGAAGTGTGCTACTTATAGGAAAAGTGGGAAAAAACCCTAAAAATGTATATGTAATAGAGATTAGAATAATTAGTGGAAAATACTAACATACTAATGCTAACTTAGTTACTAACTGCTAACATATGCTAGTGATTAAATTAATTAGTACTAAATAAATATTAGCTATAAATTAATAATTTAATTACTATTTAACACTAATTTGACAAATGGCTAATTACAATTTAGCCAATATTTCTAATGACTTAAATAATACTAATTTATTCACTAATTATATGTATATATAAAATCAACAATCATTTATTTAGTAATAAATATATTTTGAAATCCATAATTCGATAATGCTTTCTTTGTATTAAACAATATTTATAACTTATTGATTCAAGAAAAATGACAGGAAAATTCCAATAGGATAAAATCGCTTAAAATAGTAAACCAAAGCCAACAAGGACCGATAGCAATCACGGTCAAATTTGTTTTTCCAAAAATTAGAATTTGCACGTTTTTCGAGATTCAGAAAATTGAGAGTTTTGAAAAATACAAAATTCAAAAATCCAAGAAATTGGTTAACGGAGTTACAAATCTACCCTCCTTAAAGAAATTTCGTCCTCGAAATTTGAAGGTTGATAGGGAAATCAAAATACGATAGGAGTTAGGTAATATCTTTAGACACGATTAAAGAACGATGACTTGGCACGATCAAGGAAATAAATTTCAAATTGACTTAGGCACGACTAGTGATTTTGTCATGATCGAAAGTCTAATGCGCATGATTAATTAGGTCATGGACTAGAATCTGAGTTCGAACGTGATTTAAAATTTGAAATGATCTAGGTTTGATGAAGTTAGATTCAAGGTTGTAAAGGCACGGTCAAATACGAAAATGATGCGATTGGTCATCGCTAGGAATAATAAAAAGTTTGGCACGATTAATGACTAAGGATCAAACCACTTGATCACGAACCAAATCGAGGCTTAAAACCTTGGAATGAAAAAAATCACTTAGGCATGACATAAGTAGAGTGACGAAAATCAAAACCTCGTTATGAAATAGGAAGAAGTAGCAACACGGTGAATAGAGGATCAAATTTTAGGCACGATGGAAAAATTATTTCGGATATGATCACTCAATTTTATGACAAGTTCGTAATCAAATCGGGTAGTCGTGATCAAGGACAAAATTTTAAGCATGATCCAGAGGCAAAATCGGTACGATAGCCATGGTCGTTAAAATCACGACCATGGGATTCATAGTCGTCTAGTCATGCCAGGTCATCTAGGCATGACTAATCACAAGGAGTTCAGATATAATCAGGAAGTAAATCATGGTCAGAAAAGAGTTTGAGTACCAGTGTTAAAATCCGAACATGATTATAATCGTTAGTTCGACACGATCGAAGATAAAGTCAGTTTAACCTTGGTCGAATAGTATTTAGGTATGATGAAGAGTATGGTTGTAGCGTAGGTATAACCTACCATCAATTTCTGGTACGATCAAGAATAGTACAAAACTTAATCGCGATTGGAACAGAATTTAGTCACTTTCAAGAATAAATCAGAGTTTTATGCACGAGTGATATTGGTATCGATGTTTGATTACGGTCAAAATTAAAATATTAATATGATAAAGAATAAGGCTAATCAATATTTGAATTTAGGTTCGAAAAAATTTGAAATCGAGATTTTTGAGCACGAGCAACATATTGATAGAGATCCAGGTCACGATGGAATTCAATAAATTGAGTACGGTCAAGGGTCAAGACTATTGATACGATGAAAGGTACTACTCAAAGAAAATCAAAATCAAAAGTTTAAAGAACGAATGTCAATAGCATTGAAATCCAATCACAATAATATTAAGAAATTTTAGTCGCGATACGATCTAAGTTGATCAATTTGGGGATATCAAGATTTGGGCAATATGGAGGACAGGTTCATCAAAGTCTGAGAACGAGCATACAAGGATGGAGATTCAGGTTACAATCAAATTTAATTCAATTGAGTACAACCCAAGATATTAATATGATAAGAGAAGATGATGGAAGTCGATTTGGTCGTGATTAAGGAAGCTAGGATTCAATGATGTTGAAAAACCTTTTAGGGAAAAATAGGAAAGATTTCATACGAAAGTCAAGTTAATCATCTCTATCTGATACTATCAGTTTATCATTTGCCAATCATGTTTCTGTCTCACAAGCCCCAATATAAAATCAACCCTTATATGACTAGCATCAAAATTTTATCCTTCCGTCATAAAGATTTGACCTTGCCATGAGCACCATTGGCTAAATTTCAAATTTCTAAAATATTTTCCATGAAACATACCCCACTTATTTAGGAATCAACACGTATTCATTTAATCAAAATTTCACCTCGTCCTAAATTAGATCCAAAATCTCTAAATCCAGTTTATGAAATCCTTGAACTTGTTTAAATTGAGTCTCGTATTAACTCAACTCCAATACCACTATGTCATACAAAATTTATTCTTATTTATAAATCAACCTTCATATTTCTTCAACGTTCACTTTTAAATATTATCCTTTTTAAATTCTATAATTTTCCCCCAATCATCACAATAATTCCTATAACTTAAAATCTTTGTGTTCTCTCTGTCTCTAGTCACCCTCTTACAATATCTAGTTTAATTTCGCATAATCATTGAATACAATTAAATTCTCTTTTTTATTTCTAAATTCCTACATAGCCTTAGAGTAAAAGTTTCCAAGAATCAATAACCAAGATTTTCTAAGTTCTCAAAACTAGGTTGACCCTGAATATCCTCATTAGTTTTTTTTTTTGAAATACATCCATGAAATTGGTAACATTTATCTCTCGATTCCATTCTAAACCCTTACCACATCTCCATCTCAAATTTCATATTGACACCTAAACATTTTGATTCCTACAAAATCATCATATGATAATCAAATTGTCATTTTTGAACTAGATGATTTACGTCACTTCCTCAACATTTCTTAGGTAAAATGATATAAAGATTCAAGGGTTTCAAGGTATAGCAGACAGAATTAGATACGAGACAGGGAATTGATGTAATCAGGACAGTTATATAAGACAAAGAATGATGGTAATAAAATGTTGGTAGGAAGAGAAATGATAATAGAATCTGTTCTGCTTATCTGTTTAAAAGAGGGAACCATTTTGAAACCAGAACTATAATATCAAATCCAAGATAAGGTCTTAGCAAAAATCATCAATTCATTGTATCATGAAGAAATTCATAGCAAGAAGTTACACAAAGTTTATAATAACAGCTAAAGCTACTCCTATTCCTACTCCTAAGTTAAATAATGAGAAACAAAACAAAACAGAACAATAATTCCTTTCCTCTTTTTTTTGAAAGACTGAAACAAAAGTAGAGAAAATATGTTCAAAAGTATTTAAGGTACAATCTGATAATCATATGCGTCTATCCAAAATCATGGTACTCTAAATCTTCGTCATACTAGTAAGCAAGGCTACGATAATCACAGAGTCCTCGACTAAGGCACATACCTCTAGAATCATGGGATTTAAAATTTTTGCAATGTCGCTAGCTTGGCTGCGAAAACCTTAAATTCTCACACCCGAGAAATATATCCAAAATCAGACTATATGTCCTCACCATGCAGGCTAATATGACTGTAGAAGACTAGATTTCATAATTGAGATGACCTAGCCCATATAATTTTATTTTGACAAAATTAAATCAACAATGGATACCAAAAAATCAAATTCATTAACTAACCGAAAAACAAGGGTAAATATAAATTGTTAAAATCAAATCTCGAGATATTTTATAATGAGATTCTCAAGGGTCATCCCAGGAATCTCTCAAGGAGTCCTAACTGTGATTAAGTACCTTCAAAAATATATCTTAATCCTACTGCAGGCTGTAGTGATACTCTAGTTCGAATACCACTACATAAACTCGACCTGCATGGGCCACCATTAAAAATGTGTCATGACCTGCACCCTAGAGTAAGGGCGTGAGAAGTGGGTACGTCCAGCCTACGCTGCAGTATCGGCGGTAGAACACTGTCCTAGGTCGACCATCTAACAATATAAGGTACCTGTACAGTATATACACTCCGAATGGAGGTGACATAGCAAATACAGTCTCAATCACATCTAAGGTAGAGCATGATAAAAAATAGATAGATAAAACTGAAATCCACAAAAAGATACAGTAGATGGAAGTCTAAGTGTCTAAGATATCACAAATCCAAAAAGTATCTCAAATCTCAAATACAGTAATCCATAAAGTAAATACAACTCGAGACAACTGAAAATAAAATAAGAAAACTCTAGCTAGCTACTCCAACCTCTACTGTGTCTAGCAGGTAACCTCCAAGCTATCTGTAAAATTTATTAACAGGTCCAGTCAGGACGGGAGCGAGCACAGTACATCTCAACAAGTCATAGCAGGAAAGAAAATATAATCATGCTAGAGAATAAAATACAGGAACTAAAGAATAGCATAATGTAAAAGAGAGACTGTAAGTAAATATCTACGATATATAAAAGAGAGACAGTGCTAGTGATTCAGAGTACAAGGTGAACATGTGAATGGCTTAGGACTGATTCATGACTATACTAAGAGTGATTCATGACTATATTACTTTGGATATTTATTCATATGACCATTCATACTCCCCCTACCCCAATCAATACACAAGGATCCAGTCAAGTTACGTTAAGATTCATGACTAAACTACTTGACCCGTATAGGGTGATTCATGAATTGATTCATGAAGGCTCGGTGATCATGAGAGTACATGAGTCACTAGCTGATTCCTGAAGATTCATGATAATAGAAGCAAGAGATACATGATGTAAGTGAAACACACGAGACAAGAGTTTCTGATGCTCCCGAGAGGGATAACATCTCATGAAGGGATCCATATAGTACTAATTCGTATTACCAACGTGTTAGCATCAAGTAGAATAATCTAAAGCAGAAAATATAATCCTAAACAAGATATGAAATGATCATAGAATGTAATCGCCTCAATTTGATTGGAGTCGACGTGCTCAACACGAACGTGTCGACATGAGGTAGGTACAATGCTATGTTCCATAGAGGGTCCCAGATGATGACACGGGCAGTCCCAATGAGTCCAGAATAGTCCAAATAGCCTAGTTTGGTATATAAAAGTCTAAAATCAGGGTTTGGTATGATAATCAAATCAAGAAATAGAAAATGACTATCATAGTCACGATTTATGATTTTAGAAAAAGTATAACTAATTACAGATATTTTATTTAGAAAATTATTATATAATATTAGAAACTATTTTGATATTTATTTTATAAATCATAATATATTTAGATATTTGTATATTGAAATATAGATAATATTCTAAGTTAAAACTCCAACTTGTCAAGTAGGATTCTTAGGTAAAAACTATCTTGAAAAAATATCTAGAATACCGTAATATACATATATAGTCAAAACCAATAGTAAAATGATTGTTAGTTAATCAAGTATTTATAAAATACTAGTAGCTAAAACTTTTGTTTTACTAAAACATAAACTAAATCTTCAACTAAAATTATTAACCAGACTACTAATTGAAATTTTAATTAAATTTACATTAATTATCTCAATATTTACATTGATGGCAAAACTAATTAATATAACTATTTAACTAAGGAATTCCTCTAACTGTGAATTAATAATTTATCAATAATATTAATACTAGTAACAATATTACAATAATACCTTAAATCATAATAATAATAATAATAATAATAATAATAATACCATCATTATATACTATATATAAACTAACATACATTTATTATAAACTAATATACATTTATTATAAAACTAAATACATTTATTATAAACTAACATACATTTATTATAAAACTAATATACATTTATTATAAAACTAATATACATTTATTATAAAACAATATATATTATATATATAAACTAATATATTATATAATAAAGGGGCTGATCCCCAATCAATACATAGGAATTGGGGGGTTAAATCGACGGAAGAGCTCACAGCGGGGGGGGGGGTGTCGCGCGCGTGGGTGGGTGGCAGAGCGCGCCGTCGGGGTCGACGGTGGTCCCGTGCGTGGCCAGGCGAGCGAGCTCGGCCAGGGCGGCGTCGGGGGTCGAGACGAGGCCGGTGGGCGCGCGCAGAAGATAGGGCGGCCGGATCTGGCAGTCGGGGCTGACCACGGCCGATGGATGGCGCGAGCGGAGGGACGGCGGCGAGCAAGGTCTTCTCTCTCACTCTCTCTCTCTATGATTTGGTAGTGGTGGTGGTGGCTATCGGTGGTGGTTTGAGTAGCTATCGGTGGTGGTTTGATGGTAGGGGCAGCCGGGTGGTGGTTTGATGGCAGGTGGTGGAGGCGGTGAAGGATGGATGGTCGACGAGGACTGCCGGTGGTCGGGGTTGGTAGTGGTTTGGATTTGCACCAGTGTGGCCGAAATAGGATGCTGGCCTGGTCGTGGATCTCCGGCGAAGTAAAACTCCTAAATTTCTACTATATATTTTTATATATATTAAACTTGGTACTGATTTAAAATTTTTGTATTGTACATCGCATAGTCGTATTGTACGTCGTGCACGAAATTTTATTTTTCGTAGTTGCTCGACGAGTGCGAATATGTGTGAGCGTACATATTTTGAGAAAAATATTTTTTACTTTTATAGTTTCAAAATAATATATGTAATATTTAATTTAGCTATCAAAATTTCCTAAATTTATGATTTTATTTATGAAAGGCCTTTTATTTGGAATAAATAATATTATTCATGCATACATATATTTCATAAAAATTTGCTAGTTTAATTTAAATAAAAATATAATTTTCGAGATTTATTATTCAAAAAAATATTTAAAAATATTTATTATTTTTGAAATTATTATTATTGGTATTTTGAAAAATATATTTGGAAGTTATGGTAGCCATTTAAATCTTGATTTGATTTTTGGATTTATTTAAATAGTTAAATATTTGAAATTTATTTATCCCATTTGATTTTGAGCTAAAAATTTAAATAGATTTAAATTGGATTTAATTGATTTGATTTTAAACTAAGAGAATTTGATTTGATTTGATTTAAATTAGATTTGAATTTGGATTTGGATTTGATTGCTTTTAAATTAAATTAGAAAATATCTAAATTGGGTTTAAAGGAATCCTAATTCTTATCTAATTGGGAATTCCCACATCCTATAAATAGGCAAGTACTCCTCCATATTATTTTCACCATAAATCATCTTTCAAACCATCCTTGTCAAAATTTCTCTCTTTTTTTTCGTCATAAATTCAGCCTCAATTTTTAAAGGTTGTAGCAACTTCGAATGACCATAACTCCCAACTCCGGACTCCTTTTGACCTCCAGTTTTTTTTGTTGGAATCGTATTGAGGTATGTTTTCTGAATGTAATTTTATTTTCATAAATTTGGAACTTAATTTTCTGGAAAATTTGTGGAGTGTCAGTGGTCCGAAATCTGACACGTTTTAGTGTTTTTGAGATTCTGGGAGAACCAGGAATCAAAATCACGATCCGTTTGAAGTTTTGAAATACTGACAGAAAAATACATATCATATATTTTTCACAAAAATTTTCCAAAATATTTTATTTTTGGTTTTTATTTTAGAAGTTTGTCACATCGTCTGAGTTATCTTGTGTAGCCCTGTGACTATTCTGTACCCAACGGGATTATCGGTTTCACCAGCAAGGACCTCAGGCAAGACACCTTGCCATTTGCTGTTTAATTATTTTAGCTCATATTTTATGCATTATTTATTTTTTTTATGCAAAATAAACTGTGATACATGGCATAACTGTTAGAACTTACTGTTCATTTATATTTCCTGCTGTGTATTATTTTCTTACAAATTAAACCTAGATTTAAGGGAACACCTTGTGTGTTGCATTCATTGGCCTTGACACGTTGTACCACGAAGTTGTGTGTCGCATGTAGGACACGGAAGTGCGTGATTAGCTGGCCACCAGTACGTACAAGCCGTGCGATAGGGATAACCGCTAATAGAATTGCATGCTAGTTTGACTTAGCGGTTATAGAGGTTACTGTTGTGGATACAACAGAGTAGGCATTGGGCGGGGAGGATAATTCCTTAGCGTATGGGCTTCGATGCACTTTCTCTTGTGACCCGGACTCTCCGCTGGTGATACGGGGTTGATGACCCATTATTACTGACGGCCACTGACGATTCTGCGGAATGTCATGCTCTTACTGATGGGACCTCTGGTGCCCAAAAGGGGACTACGCCGATCCTATTTAGCCAGGGCCCATGCGTAGGAAGGATTGTTCTTAACTATAATTCACATAGAACGGTTAGGTACCTTTATCCTTTAGGTATGGGTACTTTTTGTTTGGGTACTTGTATCTGACCGTGGCTTGGAACAATAACTTATCGCGGATTAGTTTGTCACATCTTGTCCTTGTTTGGTTGTAGGTGTGACTTACTACTTCGATGAGAAGGTATTGAACCTTATTGGGGTCCGGATACCATATTGGATTCATGGCATGGAAAGATACGTCACCGTGAATTAGTTTACCATCTCCTGTCCTTGTTTGGTTGGGGGGATGGTACGCTCGTTCAGTAGATATGTATTGGACTATGTTATAATCCAATTGACTTATTTATTTGAGCAATATTTATTCAGTTTATATGGCATGATATTATGTGTCTTGTTACGTCCCTCTGAGGACCTGGTTATCTCTCCAGGTGTATGCTCTTGTCTTTCGCAGGTGTTCTAGCTCTAGCCGTGATCTTCGCTATTTCTTCGAGGATGATTGCATTTGGATCGTCTTCGCTTCGCCCGCCAAATTCATATCTTTTCTTATGTATTTTCTTTTACTTGTTGGTAGTGGATTTGTCTCCGTCCAATATATTGTATCAAAATAATTCATTCTCATTATATGATATCTTTTGTTCATTTATTTGTGTGGATGAGATTAGTTATGGTTCTACTGCATTTTACAGCTTATGTATTCATACGAGGATTCTATATATTGGAGTGTACTTCGTATGAATACAGCTGGCATGTCTACGTTCCTAGTCCTACGTATTTTGGGACTGGGGCGTTACATGTTTTTGTGGTGGCCCATGCAGGTCGAGTTTGTCACTTCGATTACGTAATTGTACCGATGTGAGCCTGCAACATAGGATTAGAATCTAGGAATCTCATCCATACAGCTTGACCTCTTTCCTTGGCTTCAAATTTTGAACTCTCGTTCGACTTCCTTGAATTGCATCTTGCTTGGTTCCTTTCTACCGTTGATTCTTATTTTCGTGCTTAGTGTCAACTAGGAAGATAACTACACTAGTATATGCTCATAGGTCAAACACATGGCTAAAATGGTTATATTGGCAATTGGAATACATTCAAGACTCTAATTGAGTTAAAAAGGCTTTTTAGTGTGATTTAATGATTAGTAATTGGTAAAGTAGGATATTACCACGGAAAGTTTTAACCTGGAGATTTCTAAATAGTAAACACCAGAGGATTTATAGAATTTCATACTTGGTTTAAGAAATTGATTGATTTTCAAGATTTGAAATTTATGATTTATTGGATTATAGTTATACATCCTTGCATAAGTATAAAATTGATTTGCTTTTCGAGTTGTGATGTTTATGAGTTTTGGGTGATAGATGTACATCTTTGAACAAATATAAAATTTATTTGATTTTCGAGTTTTGATGTTTATGATTTATTGTATTATAGTTATACACCTTTGGACAGTTATAAATTTTGTTTGAAAATGATCTTAGCTTTTAAAAATGGCCGTAGGAATTATTTAAATTGAGTTGTACAACTTGCGATTTTCATGTTTAGAAAATTTAGAATTTTAAGTGGAAGTAATGACGGTGAAATTTTGGTTTAAAATATTTGAAAGTTATGAAAACAATTTTTGAGAAATTTTTATTTTAAATGGTGTCCTATGATTGAGGATTTACAAATCTATTTAGATTTTTGGTAAAAAAAAGATGTTGACTGATGAGATTATTTGAAAATTTAGTTTAATGCGGGATTGCTATTATTAAAATTTTGGGAGAATTTCGAAGGATGTGATAGAAAGTTATTTTGGTTGGTTAAAAGAAGTTACCATTTAAAAGTTATGATTTTGTTGGAATAACTTAGCATGAATGGAAGTTAAAATTGATGAGAGCATTGAGCTTAATTTTTGAGATTGCTTTTAATATGCTGAGAGTTTTATTATGAGTTATTTGAAAACTTGAGAGTGTTAAATTTTGATGGATTGTGAAATTTTTGTGGATTCGTATATTATGAACTCTTGAGTTAAATAGTTAAATTTAAATGTTAATTTTGGAAAAGCTTAGTAGTAACGTGATAAAATTTTGCTTTGAGATTTTATGAGAGTGATTTAAATTTTTGTGATGAATTTGAACAACTTGGAGTGAATACAAATTTTGGTGGTTTATTTTTGAAAGTTTATTTTTGAAACTTTTGGAGGAAACTTGAGTTAAATTTTAATGGTAGGCCCCAAGATAACCCTATTGAGTATTCCACACTAATTGCCATGTCACTTATGACCATGATTGTAGTATATACACAAGTGTTGTTAGTCATCAACCCAGCTATGTGACTATATTTCCACCTCGACTTACTCGACCTTCCTTCAATTCTAGATCTTTTAATTACGACCTTCTAACCCATTTGTAATTTGAATAATGAGTTAATGGTTCCTTAACTGTATTCATCTAGGAGGCTATCTTCTCTCCGAAATTGTGTTCCTAAATTATTTTTACTGGATTCTTTAATTAATTTTATTTTACGCTTTAACTTGATCTTCTTTATTTTGTGCATTAATTATCACCTCGTGAACTCCCACCTTCTATTTTTGATCTTCTGGTGTCCCCCTACCGTGACTTGTATATTTGAAGTACAACACTACACTTTTCCTTCCAACAAATTTCATATGTAAGACCTAGACAAGTCCACCTTCCTGTAGACATATCATATCCTACCAAAACCCATCTCCTTGTACTCTATTTCTTGATATGACTTTATGGTCAAAATGGCCAAACTATAATCTTTACCATGATACCGATATATTTTCGACCACGGATAGGGATTCAACCTCAACTCAATTCTTTCGACCGATATGTGATTGTGTTTTACTAAATTCCTTAAATGCTTAAATATGTACTCTATCTTGATTGCTTGACCCATTGTCCCATGATACTATTAGTTTAACTCTTGTAAGTTGGGTAGAATACCTCACCACTTAACATACCTTTATCCTTTGTGAACCACATTGGTAAGTTCACTTAGACTATAAATTCAGAGGACCCTACCTTATCTAGTCTACCAAGCCCTAAATGAAGAAACACTATGACAACTGTATAGGCCCAAACTTCGGGCGAGCCTTGATTTTGAAAGATCCTGGACTATTTTATTTCCTTCATCATTACCTCCCTTACTCATAATTTGACAATCTCATGCTGCTAAATTAGCTTTAGTTTTTGCAAGCTTATTCTTTTCGAGCTTGATCATGAAATATTTTATTGGGTGCACCCACTAACATATTGTCTAATCAGAACCGGTGCATGATGGTCTGATCAACCTATTGCACTTTGGTTCGCTTTTATCTATCGTTATACGTGGATGGGGACATAGCTAAACTTGTCCTCTAGAGTTCCATCCACGACTGCCTTGACAACTCCTTTTATATTATTCGGTCGCCTTTGAACCACGTATTCGTATTCGGTAACGCCTCCTTCAAACTCTATATTGCGTTCGCCTTCACCTATTTTAGAAGGACGAAAGCGTCGTACTAAAACTCCTCTAACTGTCCTATCACCATGACCATTACCACCCAATGTAACCATATCTTTGTCTTGAACTACTCGACCTTTCCCTCGACACTAAATTTATAATCTTGACTTTCTAATCACTTGAATTTAAGAGTTATTGCAATCGTCTCTTAATCATACCCTCAACCTAGACTACGACCGTATAAACTTCCTTAAACCCTCCTATCTACCGTTGTGCCTTCTTACCCCCTCCTAATTCTTAATTTCGAGGACAAAATTCTTTTAAGTTGGGTAGGATGTAAAACCCCTAAATTTCTACTATATTTTTATATATATTAAACTTGGTACTGATTTAAATTTTTTGTATTGTACGTCGCATAGTCGTATTGTACGTCGCGCACGAAATTTTATTTTTCGTAGTTGCTCGACGAGTGCGATATGTGCGAGCGTACATATTTTGAGAAAAACTTTTTTTATTTTTATAGCTTCAAAATAATATATGTAATATTTAATTTAGCTATCAAAATTTTCTAAATTTATGATTTTATTTATGAAAGGCCTTTTATTTGGAATAAATAATATTATTCATGCATACATATATTTCATAAATATTTGCTAGTTTAATTTAAATAAAAATATAATTTTTGAGATTTATTATTCAAAAGGACATTTAAAAATATTTATTATTTTCAAAATTATTATTATTTGTATTTTGAAAAATATATTTGGAAGTTATGGTGGCCATTTAAATTTTGATTTGATTTTTGGATTTATTTAAATAGTTAAATATTCAAAATTTATTTATCCCATTTGATTTTGAGCTAAAAATTTAAATAGATTTAAATTGGATTTAATTGATTTGATTTTAAACTAAGAGAATTTGATTTGATTTGATTTAAATTAGATTTGGATTTGGATTTGGATTTGATTGCTTTTAAATTAAATTAGGAAATATCTAAATTGGGTTTAAAGGAATCCTAATTCTTATCTAATTGGGAATTCCCACATCCTATAAATAGGCAGGTACTCCTCCATATTATTTTCACCACAAATCATCTTTCAAACCATCCTTGTCAAAATTTCTCTCTTTTTTTCGTCATAAATTCAGCCTCAATTTTCAAAGGTTGTAGCAACTTCGAATGACCATAACTCCCAACTCCGGACTCCTTTTGACCTCCAGTTTTTTTGTTGGAATCGTATTGAGGTATATTTTCTGAATGTAATTTTATTTTCATAAATTTGGAACTTAATTTTCTGGAAAATTTGTGGAGTGTCAGTGGTCCGAAATCTGACACGTTTTAGTGTTTTTGAGATTCTGGGAGAACCATGAATCAGAATCACGATCCGTTTAATGTTTCAGAATACTGACAGAAAAATACATATCATATATTTTTCCCAAAAATTTTCCAGAATATTTTATTTTTGGTTTTTATTTTAGAAGTTTGTCACAACGTCTGAGTTATCTTGTGTAGCCCTGTGACTATTCTGTACCCAACGGGATTGTCGATTTCACCAGTAATGACCTCAGGCAAGACACCTTGCCATTTGCTGTTTAATTATTTTAGCTCATATTTTATGCATTATTTATTTTCTTTATGCAAAATAAACTGTGATACATGGCATAACCGTTAGAACTTACTGTTCATTTATATTTCCTGTTGTGTATTATTTTCTTACAAATTAAACCTAGATTTAAGGGACCACCTTGTGTGTTGCATTCATTGGCCTTGACACGTTGTACCACAAAGTTGTGTGTCGCATGTAGGACACGGAAGTGCGTGATTGGCTGGCCACCAGTACATACAAGCCGTGCGATAGGGATAACCGCTAATAGAATTGCATGCTAGTTTGACTTAGCGGTTATAGAGGTTACTGTTATGGATACAACAGAGTAGGCATTGAGCGGAGAGGACAATTCCTTAGCGTATGGGCTTCGATGCACTTTCCCTTGTGACCCGGACTCTCCGTTGGAGATACGGGATTGATCGATGACCCATTATTACTGACGGCCACTGACGATTCTACAGAATATCATGCTCTTATTGATGGAGCCTCTGGTGCCCAAAAGGGGACTACGCCGATCCTATTTAGCCAGGGCCCATGCGTAGGAAGGATTGTTCTTAACTACATTTCACTTAGAACGGTTAGGTACCTTTATCCGTTAGGTATGAGTACTTTTGGTTTGGGTACTTGTATCTGACCGTGGCTTGGAACAATAACTTGTCGCGGATTAGTTTGTCATATCTTGTCCTTGTTTGGTTGTAGGTGTGACTTACTACTTCGATGAGAAGGTATTGAACCTTGTTGGGGTCCGGATACCATATTGGATTCATGGCATGGAAAGATACGTCACCGTGAATTAGTTTACCATCTCCTGTCCTTGTTTGGTTGGGGGGATGGTACGCTCGTTCAGTAGGTACGTATTGGACTATGTTATAATCCAATTGACTTATTTATTTGAGCAATATTTATTCAGTTTATATGGCATGATATTATGTACCTTGTTACGTCCCTCTGAGGACCTGGTTATCTCTCCAGGTGTGTGCTCTTATCTTCCGCAGGTGTTCTAGCTCTAGCCGTGATCTTCTCTATTTCTTCGAGGATGATTGCATTTGGATCGTCTTCCCTTCGCCCGCCAAATTCATATCTTTTCTTATGTATTTTCCTTTACTTGTTGGTAGTGGATTTGTCTCCGCCCAACATATTGTATCAAAACAATTCATTCTCATTATATGATATCTTTTATTTATTTATTTGTGTGGATGAGATTAGTTATGGTTCTACTGCATTTTACAGCTTATGTATTCATACGAGGATTCTATATATTGGAGTGTACTTCGTATGAATACAGCTGGCATGTCTACGTTCCTAGTCCTACGTATTTTAGGACTAGGGCGTTACAGGTGATAGCCGGAGACGCAGGGGGGTTGTGGTGATGGCGAGAAAGATGGCTGGTGGTGAGGATGGGAATGGCGGCTGGAATTTTCTAGGTTTTGGGATTTGTGTGGGTGTGAGTTTGGGGAAGTGTGCTACTTATAGAAAAAGTGGGAAAAAACCCTAAAAATGTATATGTAATAGAGATTAGGAGAATTAGTGGAAAATACTAACATACTAATGCTAACTTAGTTACTAACTGCTAACATATGCTAGTGATTAAATTAATTAGTACTAAATAAATATTATCTATAAATTAATAATTTAATTACTAGTTAACACTAATTTAACAAATGGCTAATTATAATTTAGCCAATATTTCTAATGACTTAAATAATACTAATTTATTCACTAATTATATGTATATATAAAATCAACAATCATTTATTTAGTAATAAATATATTTTGAAATCCATAACTCGATAATGCTTTCTTGGTATTAAACAATATTTATAACTTATTGATTCAAGAAAAATGGCAGGAAAATTCCAATAGGATAAAATCGCTTAAAATAGTAAACCAAAGCCAACAAGGACCGATAGCAATCACGGTCAAATTTGTTTTCCCAAAAATTAGAATTTGTACGTTTTTCGAGATTCAAAAAATTGAGAGTTTTGAAAAATACAAAATTCAAAAATCCAATAAATTGGTTAACGGAGGTTAAATTTGTGTTAGAGCTTACCCACGACAGAGCGTGCCGTGCAATTGAGACCTACCATGTTCTTCTCTGTCAATTGTTATCGTTTACATATCATGTACAATTTATGCGTTATTGGTCACTAACATCACAAGCCATCCTGGACTATAGCTTTGTTAGTCGGGGCTCTCGTAGGGCAAGTAGCGAGCCCCGTAAGTCCCCGCTTAACCCGTACTATCATCCAGCACAGCTATACCGTGTTTCCTCCTAGGCCGAGTCGATCTCGTGTCCCGGGTTGTCGCTCGAGGAAACTCTCTCCTTATCGACAAGTTGTCCAATGACCGTGCTAGAACAATTTAGTTACTTAAGCATGGTCTTTATTTTTGAGAACTTAAATCATTTTCTAATGTGTTCGTGTACTTGAATTTATCATTTCACTTGCAATAACGTTATCGATTTAACTAAGAAAGGGTCGCGAAGAGAAGTGACAGCCACTCACCTTGAGTTTTGCTTGAGGCGAGAGACTTCTTGGCCGCGCTAGACATCGCCTACGCGACTACCTGAAATCGCACAAGCAACTGATTAGAACACTGTATTATTAAAGAAGTTCGATAGGAAATGCGAGTTCGAAAATGCAAGCCATGAAAACCATCGAAAACATTCACGAAAACGCATTCAGAAAATCAAAGCCAAAACCAACGCAAGCAGCATAAAAAATAGAGCAACCGGAGGTCTCTTCCGACTCAGCCGCAGAGTCAATCCTTGAGGCGCAACCCGCTGAATATGGGACTTGGTTCCGAAGAAGCCATTCCATAATGGGGAATGGATGTTAATTCAACAGTTCCCGTTCGACCGATTCGCTCGATCCCGACCTATCGATTCCGACCGAATCGATGGCGATATTGTTCCTTTCTCGCGCACCCCGTGGATGGAGAACAAGGTACGATGTAGGGATGGGGCACTACTCCATAACCAACTAAGAAAAAGTTTCATCCTTGAAACTTAAGAATAGAACCTACCTCTACGAGAACAATGAAGGAAATTTCTCATTCATTTCTTATTCAAGCTTCCATGTCGACTCCTCGACCGAATAGTTTATCCAGAGGATACGGACGAGAGGAATGGCACGGTTACGGAGAAGTTTATCTTTGCGCTCCAAGACTTGCACAAGCTCTTCGACATATGACAAGTGTGTCTTCAGATCCAGCTGACCCAAATCTACCACATGTCTCGAATCGTGTACGTACTTCCGTAACTTTGAGATATGAAAGTCGTTGTGTACCTTCGATAATGCAGGTGGCAAAGTGATTTGGTAAGATACTGGGGCAACTCGCTTCAATATTTTGAACGGACCAACAAATGTTGGGCTCAACTTCCCTTTCGCGCCGAATTTGGTAACTCCACGCATAGACATTACTTTCAGGAATACATGGTCGCCTTCTGAGAACTCGAGGGGGCGTCGGTACATGTCGACATAAATCTTTTGTCGAATTTGTGCTATTCTCAATCTCTTCTGTATCAACTTGACCTTCTACACAGTCTGCTCCACCAGTTCCGGGCCAAGTATCTTTCGTTCCCCGACTTCATCATAGTAAATGGGCGATCTGCACTTCCGGCCGTACAAAGCTTCATACGATGTCATTTGGATGCTGGACTGATAGCTGTTATTATACGCAAATTCGGCCAACGATAGATGAACGTCCCAGTTTGACTTACTCGACCTTCCCTGAAATCAAGATTTTTATTCGTGACCATCTAATTGTTTGAAACTTAGAAATGATTAGAATCATTCCCTTGACCATACCCTTATCTATGAGACTATTTTCTTTCTAGAAACTGTGTCTCTAACTTATCTTAACTTGATCTACGAGATTTCATAAATTATCTTTATTTCGTGCTTCAACCCTTTTATTTTTGTGCATTAACTAGTACCTTATGAAAACCCACTTTCTATTTTGATTATTTGGCGTTCCTATCGTGACTTTGATATTTGGAGTACAACACTAGACTTTTTCTTCCAACCAATTTCACATGCAAGACCTAGACGAGCTCACCTTCATGTAGGTATATCATGTCCCACTAAAACACGTCCCCTTGTACCCTATTTTTATGATGCGACTTTCGGGTCATAAAGACTAAATTATAACCCTTACCATGGTACCGATATACTTTTGACTATAACTACGACTCAATCCTTTGACCCAATACACAATTGTGATCTACTTAATTCCTTAAATGCTTAATCTTGTGTTTTATCTTGATCGCTTAACCATTGTCCTTTATTTTTCATTTACTTGGACGCATAACATCTTTTTTGCAATATTAGCAGCCCTTGCTTCTCTCATTTCTAATTAAATTGCTTTAATTATATTTCACTATAATTCTTCCATAGTTTATGCAACCTTGTTCCTTGTATGATTCCCTTATGCGAAAGGAAATTTGATCATGACATTCTTGGATTAGTAGAGGTTAGATTAGAGAACCCCATAGCATGGATAAATAATACAGTTGGTTAAGATAATTACGAGATTACGAGGTATAGATTGGACATAAGTGAGAATGTGCGATAATTCCAAATAGATGAAGTAAGGAATATTATATTGTGTTTTGATAAAACACTCAAGGTTAAGTAGACTTCTCGAATTCCAAAATTTGTTTTGAGGTAACTAAATATCGAGTAAAGAATTTTCTAAAGTGTTGGTGATTTAAGAACCAAATTTATATATTTATGGATACAAATTTTTGATAAAGACAATGTTGACGTTGCCTTCGATAACATATAGTGTTATGATGATATTAGTTTTCAATGATAACTAATTGTTGAAGAAAGAAACCTTTACATTTTTGATGCATGGAGAATTAAGTTCTAAGATGATTATGAATAGGAAGTTAAGATGAGTTTCATTTCTACCACAAAAAGAGGAGATTGTAAAAAATTCAAATTTTTGAGAGAGACTAATAAATATTATAAAAGAATTTCAATTATGATGATAGAAAATTGAGTTATGAAGGTATACTATTAGTTTTTCGAGATTTATCGAACATTGAAGACGAACTTTTATTTTGGTATATATGGATGCATTGTACATTGACCAATAAATACAAATTTGTAGTAAGAAGATTTTAACTTTTACTTGGGCCAAATTGGTTGAGGGTTTTGAAATTTTAATTTTAGAAGAAATTATAACTTGGGAAGATATATATAAGTGAGCTAGTATAATGGAGATTATGGAATTCAAAATTTGAGACTATTTAAAATTTTATGACGAGATAGAGGAAGTTAGAGTACATTCATAATCATATTTGTTTTGTTAAATTTTAAGGGGACGTGGTACGAAAGTGATGTTTGGAAAGAACGATTTATGATAAGAGAGACTACCTGAATATTGATGATATTAAAAGGATTAAGGAGTTTATTACCTACTTATGTGGTTGCCCCTTTTTAAGGTTAATGTTAGGGTTGATCAAGCTTAGTCATTGATTGATTGTCATATACATGATCGAAATCTAAAACCATCGAATTTTTTTTCTAGTCGATCAAATGACATATTGCCATTGAAATGCCGTTCGCCCCCTCGTCGAATATTTTGTTTGCATTCTCGTCACAAGAAGATCTCGTAAATCTATTCGAATAAACTCTTTCCATCCCCTTCGCCTTACCTACCCTATTACTCCTAAATTTTGAGGACGAAATTCTTTTAAGTTGGGTAGGATATAGACCCCCTAAATTTCTACTACGATTTTTAAAATATTTTTGTATGTATTTTGTACTTCGTATCTGCACGTCGCATATGAATTCGCATTGTTGTATATGCGTAGCATGCGAGAATTGCGTTTCGTATTTGCTCGACGAGTGCGAATATGTGTCGAGGTACATATTTTAGAAAAATATTTTTATTATAAATTTTATTTTTATATAGGAAAGTACATGTTCAAACAAATGTGATAAATATTTTTATTTTGTATAAAAGAGTTATTTTGTTCGTTGTTTAAAAATAAGTAGTAATTTGAAAATTTTGGTTTATATGAAATATTTTCCAAATGTTTTGCGAAATTTGGAAATTGTTTATTAATATATCTTTGTTATTTATAAAAACTATTTTATGATTTAATATTTAAGTAATTACCTTGATTTTCAAAATTAATTAATGTTATATTTTAATATTTATGAAAATAATATTTAAGATTCTGTTTTATTTAATATTTGAATTATTTTGATAATTTAAATTTGGGAAAGATTTTATTTTTAGGCATTAAATTAAAGGAAGTTTATCTAGATTGATTTGATTTTGATTGCTTAAATTCTAAATCAATTTAAATTAAAGATGGAATTATCCATCGGGGTATAAACCAATACAAGTCCTTATCTAACTGGGAATTCCCACCTCCTATATATGGAGAGGTACTCCTCCATAAATTATCTTCCATCCACAGAACGTGCATCGCGTCCGTGCCAACCCAAGCCTCGTGTATCGTGTCTGTATCCACATAAATCGTTTTCCAGTGGTACAGTTATCCGCGTCGTGTCGGACAGCCCCCGCCACGACGACATGAAATCTAACCCTACGCCCGTTGCCGTTCTCCGACTCCCCGTCACCCGAGCATCGCCACTACCACCTCATCACCAGGGCCACACCTCACCACCGCCACAACCGCCTCCCACTCTCTGGCCAACCCCCTCTGGTCGAACCACCATCAGTTACCAACGACACCAGCGCCGCGGCCAATCCCGGCCGCAGCCACCACCACCAAACACCTTCCCGCCATATTCCTCCCCCGACACTAACGTCGACATCATCCCCACCGTGTCATCACAACCACCATTGCCACCGCCAGACCCGAACCCAGAACTGATGGCGCCGCCTACGGTACCACCACCATCAACGACACCATGCCAGCCGCCAAACACCCCCAAATCTCATCGCCACTTCGTCGGATGGAAATAGTAGGGAGGGGAGACCCTTACCTATCCGCAGCCGCCGCCGTCCTCGTGCCCACGTCGTCGCCTCCGACGAGAAAGCGCTCCACCGCGTGCCGCGCAGACGGCGCCGAGCACGGAGCTCGGTTTTCGTACCCCCATCCGTCCTCCCGTTTCCCCCTCTGTCGAACACCTCCGTTCCGTCGCCTCGCTTGTGGATGGCCCCGTGAGCGTGCACCAACAGCAGCTCCTCCTCGTCGTTCTTCGGAGAAGCGTCGGCCGGGCGAAGATCCTCCAGCACGCTCTGGACCGCCGCCATCTCGTCCAGGCCTGAGCCTCCCTCCGGTGTCTCCGACGAGCCTCCGAGCTCTCCTAGCCAGCGAGCGTCGTGCCCCCAAAATTTACCAGTGGGAACCGCCCTTCCCGTGTCCCGCAGCACTCCGGCCACCTCCGACCTTGGCGAGACCCTTCCGTGCACCGCCCGCCGGCAGCGCCGGCAGCGCGCCTCCTCCGCCGGACCGAGCACCGACGCCGGAGCCACCCGCCGCAGGTGAAACCCTCTCCACACTCTTTCCCCTTCCTTCACTCATCCCCTCTCTCTCTCTCCACTTCCCTTTTTTCTTCTTTTAAATAAAAACTGCAGATGCTGTTATAATTATTCGTATTTATTATCTATTATTATTATTATTATTGTTGTTGTTATTATCAGATATCTAAATTACTAGAATGGTGTCATTTATTTTATTATTTATATTAATATTAGTTTGTTGTTTTGTTAGATATTATTATTTACATTATTATTATTACTATTAATTTAATTGAACAAATATTTTCTAGAAAATTTCAAGATAGTTTTTAAACACGAAAATATTCTCTTCGATTTATATGTACATATATTTGACCAATTATACTTTTTGGTCTAAATGATTTAGAAATATTTATCTAAAATAGATATTTTAAATTGTGAAATATAGTTTCCACCTTAATCATATTTTACAACTTAGAGTATTTTGACTAATAAGATGAAATTTTCAAAATTATTATATATAAATATTTCAAGTATTTTCGTAAATGAATTTTTACAAGAAAACATGTTTTTAAAGTAATATAAATATTTTCTAAGAATTTGTATATTTATCTACTCCACAAATTCTTTCAATTATCCTCATTACTCATGACTAATCATGCTTGCCTATTTTCTCGCGACCTTGGACCCCTACACATCGACCATGGGTATTGGACTGTTGGGACATGACAGAACATCGCACCACCAGACGACACACCAGACAAGATACTTTGCCATTATACTGTTTATATTCAGTCTGTATTTTATAGTTATTACATATCACTGTCCATTTATTTTCAGTTCTTACAGTTCTCGGTTTACTACCTACTCAGTGATATTAGCTTATTTGCTATTATCCTTTGATTGCATATGGCCCTAGAGTTAAGAGACTACCGTTTGTAGTGTATTGCATATACCTTGACACAGTTGTACCATGAGTATGTGTGAGATGAGTAGCATGTAGAGGTCATTGCGTGTTGGCTGATCACCCGTGCGCATGTATTAGGGCTAACTGCTAATAGAGGCGTGTTAGGAGACTTAGCAGTTAGTAGAGGTATATGGTCGTGGAGACGACTTAAATAAGAGTATCGGGTGAGGAGAACAATACCTGACGTATGGGCTTCTTTGCACTTTCCTGCCTATCTGTGTCCTCCTCCGGAGATGCAGGCTCCAGGTGCCCTCTGACATTTTCCAGAGCATTATGGACGTAGCCCCTTGCACATGATGTCCTCTGACGATCTTTGGACGTTACCGACATAGGCCCCCGGTGCCCTATATGGGGACTATGCCAATCCTATTTACAGCCAGGGCTCATGCATTGAAGGTTTGTTCTTACTACATAAACACATTAGAATGGTCAGGTAACCCTCGTCAGTGTCATATCACCCCGTCCCATTAGTAGCTTGGGACAATGTCGCATCGCGGTATAGTGTACTACCCCTTGTCCTTATTTGGTTGTATGGGTAGTCCACTGTTTCGATGATGAGGTATTGGATCTTGTTACGAGTGGGACTATTTACTTTACTTGTGATTTGTGACATAGTATATATATTCAGTTATGTGGCATGTTCTTTATGTATCTTGTTACGTCCCTCTGAGGACCTGGTTATCTCGCCAGGTGTGTGCTCTTGTCTTTCGCAGGTGTTCTAGCCGTGGCCATGATCATCTCTATTTTTTCGAGGATGATTGCACTTTGATCGTCTACGCTTCGCTCGCCAAACTCTTACTTTTGTGATGTATTTCTTTTCATAGTTGGTAGTGGATTTGTCTCCGCCCAGCTAGATGTACCAATGACAATTCATAGTTGATTATATGATATTCTTTATTCTTTTATTTTGTGTGGATGAGATTAGATTACTCTTGGTTTATTGCATTTTATAGCTTATGTATTCATATGAGGTTTCTATATATTGGAGTATACTTCGTATGTATACAGCTGGCATGTCTATGTACCTAGTCCTACGTATTTTGGGACTAGGGCGTTACAATGGTGACATGATCCACTTCCACTCTAGAATGGCAAGGTTCTGCATCTTTCCGCCCAGTCGCTGGTGCTCGGCTTTAACTTGTTGACAGGCCATACACTTCGACACAAAGAGTGCTACATCCCTCTTCATACTGTGCCACCAAAAGATAATGTGGAGGTCCATATACATCTTGGTGCTACCAGGATGTAAGGAATATTTTACATAATATGCCTCCGGCATTATCTCCTTTCTAAGTTCTGTGTCATCCAGAACGCAAAGCCGACCCTTCACTCACAACACTCCTGACTCGTCCTCTGCAAAGTCGGACGCTTTCCCTGTCGATATCAGCTTTCGTATCTTCTCCAGGTATGGTTCGTCCTTCTGAGCAGACTTGATTTTCTCCAATAGGCCCGGTTCCAACCGCAGTTGTGCCAGTTTCACGTCTCTAAAATGAACTCGGAGTTCAATGCCCATTTCTTTTAAGTCACGCAGCAGTCGACTATCGATGCATAACGAAGCTAAGTACTTTCGGCTCAGCGCATCTGCTACAACATTTTCTTTGCCCGGCGTATAGTCGATTGATAAGTCGTAGTCTTTGATCAGTTCAAGCCATTGTCTCTGTCACAAATTTAGTTCCTTCTGGGTGAAGAGATACTTGAGGCTTTTGTGGTCCGTATAAATCCTATACGCCATGCCATAAAGATAGTGACGCCACAGCTTTAACGCGAACACAATCGTCGCTAGTTCTAGGTCGCGCATGGGGTAGTTCTTCTCATGCGGCTTCAACTGCTGGAAAGTAAAAGATATCATATTATCCTGTTGCATGAGCTCACACCCTAAGTCCTGGCCAGAAGCATCGCTGAAGATTTGAAATCCCTCAGTCCCTTCAGAAAGAGCAAGTATCGGGGCCGAAACGAGCCGTTGTTTGAACTCCTGGAAGGAAGCTTCACAGTAGTCTGACCACTCGAATGCGACTCCTTTTTGGGCGAGGCGAGTCAACAGCGATGCAATCTTCGTAAAGTCCTTCACGAAGCGTCGGTAGTATCCTGCCAAGCCTAGGAAGCTTCGAATTTTCCTAACTGATGTGGGCCATTTCCAATCAGCAACTGCCCTAACTTTCTTCGGATCGACTGAGATGCCCACGGCGGAGATGATGAGCCCGAGAAATGAGATGCTGTTCAGCCAGAATTTGTACTTGCTCTTCTTCATATACAACTGATTCTCTCGAAGGGTTTGGAGTACCGTCCGCAGGTGTTCTCATGTTGCGCTTGATCCTTCGAGCAGACGAGAATGTTGTCAATAAAGACTACTACGAATTTGTCAAGAAACAGACGAAACACTCGATTCATTAAACCCATGAAAGCGACGGGGGCGTTTGTCAGGCCGAATGGCATCACCATGAACTCGTAGTGGCCGTAGCGAAGGCATACTTCGGCACGTGTCACTACCGTTTTCCGTTATACGTAATTCCAGTATACGTGTACAGATTCCCGACCTGTATTTTGACTTGTCTAGCATGTCTTGGCTTGGTTTGGTCTTGGTTTAGCTCGTCTTGGTTTATTTTGGCTTAGTTTGGGCCAAGTGGTTCATGATGATAAACCCGCTTTTATAACCCAACTCCACTCTCCCTCTCTCCTCATTACTCTTTCATTTATTTCTCTTTTCCATTAATTCTCTCCCAAACCCTTAGGCAAGTGCAACTTGCTTCAGGGATGAACTCCATTTTATTTGTTCCATTGTCTTCCCTACAAGCTTCTAAGACTATTTAGTACTTAGAATTTTTGGTTTTGGAGGATTAATTCTTGTAGATCTAAGTTTTTTAAAATCTTGGTTTTCTTAGGTTTTGATCTATCAAACTTCTTTATTTTCAAGTTTTGATTGTTCCATGTTATAGAGAATTTGATTTTACACAAAATAAACCTTTGAAAACCCGAATTTCGATTTGTTTTGAGTGCTTTGTGAACTTGGGAAGTTCATGGGTTCCATTCTCATCAACTCTTTTTCAGCATCGGTATTATTTGATTCGGGTGCATCGCATTCATTTATGTCTGCACGATTTGCTACACGGATAGGACTAGAGCCCGATTCATTATCAGTAAGGCTCAATATACTTACGGGTAACGGTCTTGTGGGGGTAGATAGAGTCTTTTCCTCGTGTCGAATCGTAGTTAGCAGTAGAGAGTTTTTCGCTAGATTGATAGAGTTTCTGATGGCCGACTATGATGTGGTCCTAGGAATGGATTGGTTGAAGGATCAATACGCAAGAATAGACTGCCATATTGGCAGGATTATTTTTGGTATTTCCGACGAACCAGAGTTTTTATTTTTTAGAGGCGAAGTAGAACCTTCTCCACCAGTCTTGCGGATGGCAGTAGCAGTAGCAGTTCAGTTTCCCAGAGTAGTAGAGGAATTTTCTGATGTATTTTTCGAAGAGCTTCAAGGCATGCCCCCAGAGAGAGAGAGAGAGAGTTCACCATTGATTTTCTTCCAGGATGCTACCAGTGTCAAAGAGAGTCTACAGGATGGCACCTTCAGAATTGGAGATCTTGTACAAGATGATTGAAGAACTCAGAACCAAGGGATTCATTCGTGCTAGTGGATCGCCTTGGGGAGCCTCGATACTTCTTATGAAAAAGAAGGATCGTACGTCAAGATTATGTGTTAATTATCGTACCTTGAACTCTGTAACAATCAAGAATAGATATCCCCTACCAAGGATAGATGATTTATTTGATCAACCCAGAGGAGCGGCAGTATTCTCAAAGATTGACTTACGGTCAGGGTGCCATCAGATCAGAGTCAGAGAGCAAGACATCCCAAAGACAACATTCAAATATAGATATGGACATTAGGAGTTCCTTGTTATACCATTTAGAGCGACCAATGCGCCAGCCGTATTCATGGACCTCATGAATCGTATCTTCATGCCCTATTTGACCAGTTCATAATAGTGTTTATAGACGACATCTTAGTCTATAGCAAGAATGAGGCAGAGCATGAGTAGCATCTCCGTGTAGTTCTTCAGATTCTCAGAGAGCACCAGTTATACGAGAAGTTCAGTAAGTGCAAATTTTGGTTGGATCGTATTTCGTACTTGTAGAAGCATGGAATTTCACAACCAGAAAGCCCATGCGCCAGGCATTATATGCGCCAGAACTCAGACAGCTAATCGAATAAGCCATAGACATTCGAAGAAGGACTTTTTATTTTATATATATAAAAGTCTATTACATGTCTAGAAAAGATGGTACAAAGGAGAATTTCTACAAAGGAAGGATCCTAGATCTACATCCAGCAACCACCATGCGCCTTCCGATAGGCGCAGCAGTCACCATGCGCTGTCAGCCAGGCGCAGCAGATGTCATGCGCCTCCAGCCAGGCGCATCCTACCATCTCTTCAGCAACTCAGTTATGTGCATCCAGCTCAGTTATGTGCATCCCTTCAGCAGCTCAGTTCTGTGCAACTCTTCCAACCAGGCTCACCTGGCCGAGCAGAGCCCAGTTATGTGCCGCTCTTCCAGCCAGGCTCGCCTGATAAGTGCTTCGCCAAGCAAAGCATTTAACCCTCTGGCTGGAACCAAGGGAGGGAAGAGCACCGCAAATGCTGTAGCCAGGGGAGGCTTCGAAAGAGCCTCCAAAGACCAAGGAAGACCGTGATTGAAATCATGGCACAAGGAGCTTTCAACACAATCAAAGTGGGCGGCACCCACTTTGAAGGAAGAGAGAGCCTAGCACCACCATTCCGATCTACGGCTCTTCCGGAACAACGGAGACGAGGCCCGAACATCCTTATCTTTGGATGCAACAGGCACCTTTCGCCTGCCTCAGAAGCCCCCGACTCCGTCTTTTGGATGTAACAGTCACCTTCAAGTGCATCGAAGACAACACGACGTCTCATCTTCACCCTCGGGAGCACTTCGTCAACAAAATGTACCCACATATCCAAGTTCATGTTGGAAGTACGTGAGGGAATGAGGAGCAAACCTTCTTTCCATGCCACTATTTATAGGCCGGGCAAATCAAACGCACGCACCAAGTGGATGACTCTCCGAATTCTGTGCAATGAATTTGCATTAAATGGATGAACCGAACGTCTCGAATTCAGCCAAACGGCTATTTATAGCACTCGAGGAGCGAGACAGCCGCGTCATTAAAGGACATGTCGGATGCGCCAGCCAAACAGCGCATCACACGGACGCGCCCTCCTGCATCAGGCGTATCGTACAGACGCACCCTACAGTACCCGGCGCATCACAGAGGATGCGCCCACACATCTCCATGCCAAAGTGGAACACCAACCAATGTGCCCACTCAGCTGTCCATCGAACGTCACAAAACATTAAATGCTGAACTGACACCAGAGTTGGCAGCACGCTTCCCAAAGTCTGAACAGTTGACAGCTTTTTTCAGAGAACGAAGCGTCGGCAACGTCAGCATCATCATGACTCTATCCCGATGGCTACTGCCACGTGGCCACCCGCATGCGCCTCTACGGCCATGCGTCCAAATCCGCATGCGCCTCTACGGCCATGCGTCCAAATCGCCATACGCCTCTACGGCCATGCGTCCAAACCAGCATACGCCTCAAAAGCCATGCGCCTCAGACCCTTCACTGATCCCTAAAGACAGAAGAAGAGTCTCCAGTTGAAGCTTTGCATGCGCCTCAAAAGCCATGCGCCCCAGACTGATCTCTGATCCCGAAAGACAGAAGGAAGGTCACCTGCATGCGCCTCAAAAGCCATGCGCCCTAAATGGTTTATAACTCCTAAAGGTTATGAGCCGCAGTCTCCTCCTGCGCCCAGATCCAAGGCGCAGCTCACCAGATCACTGCCCCCCCCAAATCCGAGATCTTCGAGCCATGGGTCGATGACACGTGTCCTTTGACTCAACTCGTCCAAGATTTCAGCAACAGAAAGATCTTCTCCTCTGCTACGTGCCGGCTCACAACAGCAGTATGAAGAGTTCTCCCCCTCAATCAGGGCGCATCATCTACGCGCCTCCATCAGCAACTTCCACGTAGCGTCCCCACACACCGGCGCATCCTATATGCGCGCATGAGCAGCCAACCTGCCCAGCTATAAATAGAGGGATCATTTCCTTCTCACATATACGGACAACGGACAGAATCCACAACGAACATACAAGAGAGGCAGATACAGACACTCAACGTCTTCCTCCTCTCAGCAAGCTCCAGCACCCAGAGCAATCCACGCCTTCAGGGAACCGATAACCGTCGTCAGCCGGTCAACGGAGTCAATGCATTACCACTCGCTCCATTGGCACTAAGGACCCAGCTTAAACAAAAGTGTACTCCTAGGACTACGTCTAAGTCCTACATTGTAACACTGTTCTGTTCGTATTAAAGTTTTTAATCAAATAATTTTAATGGCGAACAAGCTGGCGACTCTGCTGGGGACTTCTTTCTCCTCTTCCGAGAAAGTCGTGTCACAAGCCGACGACGTGAAGGTGGGCTCCTCCCACAAGACGCTGGTAGTGCGCCTCAATCAACAGGCGTACGAGGAGTTCATTTCTGAAGGAAGTGCGGGTCCTTCGAAGCGGCTACCAAAGCCGAAGAAGATCCGTACGGCCTGGGTGCGCAAAGTCGACGCCTCGGGCACCACCACTGAAGGGGATGCAGCAATCCAACCTTTCCTTCCTGCTGACGTTCTCAGCAACCAAGGTGCGCCCGCCGATGCAGCGCATCTCTTGGGGAAGCGTGCAGCCGACCACGTTCCCCAGCTATCTCCCTCTCAGGCGAGGAAGATACGTCGACGGAGCAGGGGCACAGCCAATGCCCCGCGCATCGCTTCTGATGCGCCACAAAAAGCCTCTGTCTTTGACAGACTCACTCGCTGTAATGGCGAGGAGAATTTGGATGCTGAGTACTATGCGCCCCAGTGGGCTGGTACGAAGAAATCTAAGGCGGCACGGGCCATGCGCCACAAACGTGCTATGCCAGCAGCCGGCCAGAGGCACGCGCTCGTCATCACGCGCGCTGCCGATGGCAAGCTGTACAAGGTTGACTCAAGTGCTTCTACACTAACAACGAGTCGATCTTCAAAGTCCTCATCTCGCTTGGGCGTATCTACTGCGTGCACAACCAAGTCAAGAGAGGCAAACTCAGTGGTCTTGAACTCCCGCGCCTCCTCTGGTTGTGCGTTTGAGGTCCGTTCAAGTCACTTCAAATGTTGTGGTTCCCCCACTACTGATCGTGATGCCTGCTTGGTATTAGATCAGGGGGCGCAACACTCACCTGACCACCCCGGCATTTGGCATTGCCATACGTCTGAAGGGGGTGTGAAGGCACCACTCTCCTCCAATGACCTACGCAACGTGATCACTCACCAGCGCCGGTCAGGAGAGTCGACCAACAAGCACGATGCGCCCCTTGCGGGGCATACTTGTGCGGTGGTCACCATCAACTGTTGTTGCAAGATGGCAGTTCCACCAAGACAGTCGGTCTTCCAATGACTACAATCATCGACACCTCTCCGACGTCGCCTTGGGGCGAAGTTGTCAGCTGAAGAGGAGCCAAAGGTCGCTTCATGTAACATGGTCTCCAACTCCTCACCAATCCGGAAGGCGACTGCCAATTCCTCGTCTTCATCCAAAAGCCAGCCGAGGAAAACCAAGGCAGCTGTCTCGACCTCTGGAGTGTTTGAAGGCGTTCGGTCGAGGAAGAAGTCCTTGGAGGAAGCTGGGGGTAGCCAGACCCTTGTTGAGCCTCCTTCCGAAGACGAAGATGTCCAAAGCACAGCTGCGGCGGATCTTCATCATCAAGGCGAGATTACTCTCCCTGAAACCCCTCAAAATGAGGATGTCCTCCAGGACACTGCCGGGGGTAGTTCTGGAAATGAAGAGGTCCTTCAAGACGGAGCTGAGGGCAAGCAGACCCTTGCAGATGTACCTATTGAAGATGAACTCCAGAATGCGGCTGGGGGTTGCCAAACACCAGGAGAAGTAACTCCCCCGCATGAGAGTGAGGCCGAAAGTGAAGCCTCAACCCATCCATCCACTCCTGGCCGTGTCAGGACAGTATACATGGCTGGGGATGATGTCGAGTCTGATGCACCGTCACAGGACATAGTCCAGCGCATAGACTCATTAGAGGGAGGTCTCAAAACCCTCTCTGTCTCTATGCAAGCACTGACCCAAGCAGTGTTTGAGATGCGGTCAGCCTTGACCAGGACACCTTCAACTGGTCCTGACCCAGGAGCTAATGGGGAGTCGAGTGTGCCCCTCCAACGGGCGCCCTCAGATACAGAAGCACCACGGACCTCGGAGCCCTCAAACGCTCCAATCCAGATGGTACCTCCTTCCCCGACTCCTAGCTCTACGGAGGATGTGGTCGAAATGATCAAAGACCTGCGGGAGTGCTTCGAGTCCAAGAACAGGTAAGAGGAACGCCAGAAAATGGGCATTCCCCAGCCTTATCCCCTCGAGTGGAACAAGGTGGTTTATCCCCCGAAGTATAAACCACAAACACTCACCCCATACGACGAGAAGGACTCTCCGCGACGGTACCTGACGTACTTCCAGTCACAGACAGGGCATCTTCCGAAGGAGGACGCACTCCTCACCAGTATCTTTGTCGGGGCCCTGAAAGGAGTGGCGTATGACTGGTACTGTAGCCTCCCTGACAATTCCATATCGTCCTTCGACGACCTGACGTGCCTCTTCCTCGACCGCTTCTACGACGGCGGGAAGGACATGACGATGGCGTCTCTCATAGAGATACGTCAGAAGGAGAAGGAAACGGATCGGGCGTTCATCGAACGCTTCCGACAGGCTTGCTTCAGGCTACCTCCAGGCATGCCAGAACATGCGCTCCTCTCCGCTTGCAGCATGAACATGTTGCCTGCAGTAAAGCTCTGGCTCAACTCTACTCCCCCTCCTGACTGGAGCTCCCTGATCATCGAAGCTGAAGCTGCAGAAAAGAAGGCGGCCAATGCACGTCTTCTGGGTGTCAGCTTCCCCGTCTTTGACGATAAGGGGAAAAAGTCCGCAGCTAACAGCTCCGGACGAGAAGCAAAGAGGAAACAGGCATTGACTATTAATGCCTCAAAAGGCGCATCTGCGCCTACTCAGAAGCCTCCACTGGCACCGAGACCCAAGGAGGTTTATTCATTCAATGATGACGACACCCTGCAACTTTTCGAGATACTGAAGCAGGGTGACAAGATCAAGCTACAGGACCCAAAGCGGCCCGATGAAGTTGGAAAAGTGGACAACCCAAGGTACTGTCACTACCATCGATTTGTTGGACACCCGACCAAGGACTGCTACGTCCTCAAGAATTACATCCAGCACATGATCAATGCGGATGTGATCTCCGTCGACTATGAAGAGAAGACGGTGTCGGCCAATCTGGTTTCGCTTCAGTTCGGTACCTTGCCGCCAACTACCACACAAGATGGCGTCGTCCCCATCCCTAAGGCGACAATGGAGGTGGTAAACTTACCACCTACTCGTGACAATGTGAGTGGACTCACCCCGCTCACCAAATCTCGAGGAGAGGTCCTCTGGGTTCACCCCGACCTCGTCTCCGAGGTGACTCAATCGGAGGTACGCCCTACCTCCAAATCAAAAGACAGGAAGATCAAGTCTTGCCGCACAGTCTCTTCTTCAACAGAAGAGGCACTTCCAGTGCAAATACGTGCACAACAGAACTCCCAGTCCGGTGAAGCCGTCGCCGAGGTGGTACATCCTAGCACCATCCCTGAGGAGGGTCCATCTCAGCCCTCAGCAGCCAATAAGTAGAAGCAGGTGGAGGCCCGTTTTGACAGACCTCTACGGAAGGAGAATGCTTCGGGGCTGTCCAAGCCTCACAACTTCGACATTCTGGCACAATTAGCCAGTACACCTGCGCGCCTGTCTTTGTTCGAGCTCCTGCGTCTTTCTAAAGATTCCCGAGAAGCCCTCTGCGAAGCTCTGAAGGACGCTGAATCCTTTCTCAGTCAGGTCAAGCAGCCTGAAGACCTCCCAACTACTGGTGCGCACTGTCATTGTGCGGATGATGTTATCCTAAACATAACTTTCACCCAACAAGACATGCTGCTCAAGCATCACCGACATAACCGACCGCTGTATTATACAGGGTACATTGGCTCGGTCAAGGTAAGCCGGATTCAGATCGATCCTGGGTCTTCCCTAAGCATCATTCCGAAGGCGCTGCTATCAAAGCTGGGGATCCCGATGTACCGGCTGGCGCCCTCCAATACAACCATCAGTGGCTTCAATGCTAGCAAGAGCGAGCCACTGGGCAAGATCCGACTGAAGTGTCACATTGGCAGCCTCAAAACTGAGGTAACTTGTTATGTAGTAGATGCCGAGGTCAACTACAACATCCTGCTCGGTCGACCATGGCTGCATGAATACATGGTGGTGCCCTCCACGCTCCACCAGTGCATGAAGTATGTATCCACCAATGGCGTCATCCGGACGGAGTTTGCAGACATCGATCCTTTCAAAGGGATTGAAGCCTACTTCACCGATTCCGACTTGTACAAACCCATTGACGAAGAGGAAGCCAACGACGCTGATGATGAGGCAGAGACGACAACAGAGCCGGACATGGAGCCTGAGACGACTCCCGACGCCCCCTTGAAAATCCGACTGAAGGGGAAACCACTCCAGAAGGCGCCTCCAATGAGCATCAAGTTATCAGGGAAAGCGCCGGCTCGCGAAGCACCCCTGAAGATACGCCTCAAGGGAAAGCCACCTCAAACATCGGCTCCCCTGGTGGCAAAATTACAAGGGCAGGCACCACTCACCGGAGGCGCAACCGAGGCGCCTCTCAAGGTGCGTCTCAAGGGCAAGCCGCCGCAGTCATCCAAGGTGTCAGAGAAGGCTCGTATAACCCTCTCAGACCCCAAAGCTGTATTGGACTCTCCTAGTCCGCCCCCAGTTCTTACAGACGAGGAGCTTGGTGATTATATCTCGGCTGACGTAGAGGCACCCTCCTTTGACAATGTAATCCCACGGGATAAGATCTCGTACTTTATCAATAATAGAGTTTCTTTTAATTATTCTTGTCTTCCACACTGGAATGCCATGTATACATTAGACAACGCTCTACGGTCATTGCAAACACAAGTAACGATCGTCTACCATAATCAAATAGTCCCGTCTCAAGGAGTCTTCATAGTCCCTCCACGGAGTCGAGACCAAGGCACCATCATCTCGGGCAAAATCGAGCATCGTCGGGACCTCCCGTCAATCGAGCCCGAACCTGATACCGGCAGAGTACAAGTCTATCGGTACACGGATGCGGCTAAGCACATCATCCAAAAGATGGGCTACGACCTGAAAAGCAACAAAGGCTTAAACTACGGCAAGGGTCGGCATCTCCCTGTCCGGCTTTCGATGTCCAATGGAAAGCCACAGGACTATTATAATCGGACTGGACAAGGGTTAGGCTATGTCACGCCGCCATCAACCCCAGAGAGTTCAGATGCAGAAGACATAGAACATTCCCATTCGTCCGAAGCATCGACTTGGGATTCCGATACCAGTATCGGATCTGTCTTCAGGAAAGTGCTGTCAGCTAACATGACGTCAGCACAACCTCAAAAAGGTGAAGGCGAAGACCAAGCGCCAGAACCCTTCGAAGAAGAACCTTGGGCCCAACGCCTAGGGGAACAATGGGAATCTCGTTTTGAGCTTCATGAACCTCCCACCGAAGACGAAGTCGAGCAGATCGACCTCGGGGAGGAGTCTTCTTCCAAACCCATCTTTATCAGTAAAAGCCTGGAAGGAGAAGATCGAGAATCTTTAATCCAACTGGCTAAAGAGTATATCGACGTCTTCGCCTGGAGCTATGAAGACATGCCGGGACTCGATCCACAGATCGTAATGCATAGGTTGAACATCTTACCTGATGCCAAACCTATCAAACAACAGCAGTGACGCTTTCGTCCGGACATCATGAATGCCATCGATCAGGAGGTTGACAAACTCTTGACTAGCGGCTTCATCCGTGAGGAACAACACCCGGATTGGGTAGCCAACATCGTTCCTGTCACCAAGAAGAACGGGAAGATACGAGTCTGTATCGACTTCAGGGATCTCAACTCTGCTTGCCCGAAGGACGAATTCCCGCTTCCAATCACTGATGTGATGATCGACAACACATGTGGCTTTGAGCGCATGTCCTTCATAGACGGGTATTCAGGCTACAATCAAATCAAGATGTTCCTCGATGACGCAAAACACACGTCATTCAGGACTCCAAAGGGTGTTTTCTGCTACACAGTAATGCCCTTCGGCTTGAAGAACGCCGGTGCGACATACCAGCGAGCTATGAGCACCATCTTCCGTCAACATCTTCGCAAGACAGTCGAATGCTATGTTGACGACATCGCAGTCAAGAGCCGCCTCAAAAGAGATCACCTACAGGACCTGAAGATGGTCTTCGATCTCATGCGGGCGTATCAGCTCAAAATGAACCCCGCTAAATCCTTTCTGGGGGTTTCTAGCGGCAAATTCTTGGGCTTCGTCATCACAGTGAAAGGCATTCATGTTGATCCTGAGAAGACCAAAGCCATCCTCAATATGGACCCTCCAAAGAACCTTCGAGAACTTCGAGGCCTACAGGGACGTCTGGCATATATCCGGAGGTTCATAGCAAACCTTTCCGGTAAGTGTCAACCCTTCACTCAGCTCATGAAGAAGGGAGTCTCTTATGTCTGGACAGAGGAGTGCCAGAAGGCTTTCGACGACATCAAAGCCTACTTGACGAGCCCACCAGTCCTGGTAGCGCCAGTCACCGGCAAACCATTTCTCTTCTACGTCCGTGCCATGGATCATTCTCTTGGCGCTCTGCTGGCTCAAAATAGCGATACAGGCTACGAGCAAGCAATCTACTACCTTAGTCGAACACTCATCGGGGCCGAACACCGGTACAACCCCGTCGAAATGAGTGCTTGGCTTTGGTGTTTGCCATCCAGAAGACTCGTCATTATGTCTCGGGTCAGACAATTCATGTCATTTCCCGAGTCAACCCTCTCAGAGTCCTCATGACGAAGCCAGGATCATTGAACTCCCAGCTGGCTACATGGGCGATCTTGCTAACACCGTACAACATGGTGTTTGTGCCCCAAAAAGCTGTTAAGGGTCAAGCTCTGGCCGACTTTTTAGCTGCACACCCTATCCCAGAATCCTCAAAACTCTATGAAGATATCCCGGATGAGGTCCAAGAATCCAACGTCACCGAAGGAAGCTCCGTTTGGCGGATGTTCTTCGACGGCGCTTCGAGAACAGGCCCCAAAGGCCAAATCATCGCAGGAGTGGGGGTAGTCTTAGTCTCCCCCGATCAGCTGGTCATCCAACGTGCGTACTCTCTTTTGAAACCGTGCTCCAACAACGTTGCCGAGTACAACGCACTCGTCATGGGACTCCAGCTCGCACAACAGCTGGGGGTCGACCATCTGGAAGCTTACGGTGACTCAAAACTCGTCGTAAACCAAGTTCGGGGACAATACGAAGTTCGCCATGAAGATTTAATCCCTTATCATGAAGTTGCATTGAACATCATTTCAACCTTCACCGGGTTCTTCATTGAACATGTCCCCCGTTTACAAAACTTGGAGGCCGATGATCTGGCCGGCCTCGCAGCCTCATTAGCAGCACCCTTTGGGACTCAACACTATATCACGGTAACAGGACGAGATCTGATTTGTCCCAGAAACAACCTGTGCTTGCAAATAGCTCACGCCATGTCAACAAACACTGGTGTTAATGTCCGAGACTGGAGGTTCCCGTTCATCGACTTCGCTGTCTACGGAATCCTTCCAGAGGACCCGAAAGAAGCCGTCTCAGTCAGGAGATGCTCTCTTCGATTCTACTACGATACGGCTACCAAAACTTTGTACCGACGCTCCTTCGATGGGCTTCTCCTTCGATGCCTGTCCAACGAAGAAGCAGCCGAAGCTCTTCAAGAAGCTCATGACGGAACTTGTGGAGCTCATCAACCCGGTCCCTAGTTGCAAGATCGACTGCGACGTATGGGCTACTACTGGCCAACCATGGTTGCCGATGCTGTCGAATATGCCAAGAAGTGCCACGCGTGCCAACTTCATGCAAACTTTATACATACACCATCGGAGCCGCTACATCCTACAGTCGCCTCCTGGCCCTTCGAAGCCTGGGGCATGGACATCGTAGGGCCAATCACCCCTCCTTCATCGAGAGGACACCGTTTCATCCTGGCCATCACCGACTACTTCTCCAAATGGGCGAAAGCAGTTCTACTAGCAGAAGTAAAAAGCTCCAGGGTGGTCAGCTTTATCAAACACCATGTCATTTACCGTTTCGGGGTACCCCGGCGGATTATCCATGACAATGGTCCTCAGTTTATCAGCCACATTTTCAGCAGGTTCTGTGACAAGAATCGCATTCAGAACGTGGCCTCAACCGCCAACAATCCGGCAGCAAATGGATTAGCTGAGGCATTCAACAAAACTATCGTTAGGCTGCTCAAAAAGGTCGTGTCATCCAACAAACGCGACAGGGACGAAAAGCTTGGCGAATGCCTTTGGGCCTACCGCACAACGGTACGAACCCCAACAGGCAACACTCCAATCTCCCTGGTCTACGGAAGCGAAGCAGTACTGCCTCTCGAGATACAGATACCTTCGCTCCGCGTAGCAATCACAAACGAACTCACAGAAGAGGACAATCAACGTCGTCGCCTGCGAGAACTGGAGGCACTTGACGAAAAGCGTCTCTTAGCTCAGCAACGCATCGAGCTCTACCAAGCCCGTATATCACAGGCTTTCAACAAAAAGGTCAAAAAGAGGACTTTCCAAGTTGGCGACCTGGTTTTAGCAGTCAGAAGACCAATGGTGTTGACCCACAAGACACCAGGAAAGTTCGAGCCCAAGTGGGAAGGACCTTTCATCATAGAGACGGTATACTCAAACGGTGCTTACCGCCTCGCCAAACCCAATGGGGACTTGTTCATGATGCCCATCAACGGCAAGTTCCTAAAGAAGTACTATTCTTGACATCCTCCAGACATGTACTTCCTCAAATAACCTCTTTCCACAAACTCATACGCCTCCGGGACCCAGCTGTTCCATGGCATCTTCCAGTAGAAAGATAACCACGTCCATATTACCTCTGAGTTGTCTCTCTACACCCTACAAAGCAGAATCTTACACTTCGTAAGCCTACGCTACCCTTCATGTTTACCACGTCCACATTACCTCTGAGTAAACATCTTGTACAAACAACCCCTGTGTTATTGTATATTTATCGCAGAACTTCCACGTCCATATAACCTCTGAGTTGTTCGGCGTATCCCCCAAGATCATTCCTACCACGTCCATAATACCTCTGAGTAGGGAGATTCTATCATTTCGAACCCAGTGATTGCCATGTCCACATTACCTCTGAGCAAACATAATGGTTCCTTCAAACTTATTATCTGTACCTGAAAACCAAGGTGCGCAAAAGATAATAGGTCCACACAAATCATCAAGTTCATAACAGCAAAAGATAAACACATCACAAAAAAGTTGTAGACTTCTTTATTCTTCTGAAAAAAGAGTACAAGAAACTACATCATTCCCCCCAGTAAGGGTTGCAAAAGAACACAAAAGAAAAAGGGAAAAACTATTGTCCCTGAATCTCCCCAGGATGGGCTGAGAGCTCCCTGACTCGAAGCTTTAAGTCGACGGTGCGGGCCTCCACCGTCGCCAGGACTCGTCGCTCTGCTTCTCGGTGCATCAATTCAATGGCCCCAGCGGAAGTATCACTTACATGCTTCTCATCAAGCTGTTGTCGTTGCTGTGCCAAGGCCAGAGTCCGCTGAGTAAAGGTCGCCTCATCCTTCTTAAATGCTGCATGTTCAGTCCGGACACGCTCGACCTCTAACTGGAGTCGGGCCCGTTGGTCTTCAAGGCGGCGCATCTGGGTGTCGATATCCGCGATATTAGCTTCCAATGCAGCTCGAGTTTCCACCGTAGTCTTCATGGACTGAGACAACTGCTCTACCGCAGCCTCAGTCTCAGCCACCTCGCGCTCCCAAACGTCCACGGTGGCCTGGTGTGAAGATTCGATCTCGACGATCAGCTTCCCCTTCTCCGCCTCTATCAGGACAGAAAGGTCATCTCGCTGGATGCGTTGAAGTTCCGCGAGCCGCTCATCCAGCTCAATCACCGAAGCCTCCAGAATTTTGGCCATGTGGTCGTGGCCTTGGTGAATACGAATCAGCTCGATGTAGGGCATTGTCAGAGCTTTTGCCGTCGTAAAACTCCTATTGGCATCCATCACAGCAGATACACCCTTCTACAACATTTTATACACCCCCTCGACGAGGAATTTCACATACTCGTCTGCATCCGCCAGGACCTGCGGCGTCATCGCGGGAGTTGGAGGAGCTACTACAGTTCGCGGACCGGAAGAAGATCCGCCAATCTCAATCAGCGAGGCTTGAACCTCGGCATCAATGGGCTCTTCATCAACAGGGGCTGGACTTCCAGCCCGAGGAGCCGAAGCAACAGAAGGAGCCGGCACAGGCGTCGAGATGATCCCCCAAGTAGAAGGAGCTACAGAGGGTTCTACGCCCTTACCCTTCTCAAGCCCGGAAGAACCTCCGACGTCAACAGCCATCTCTTCTACCCCCAACATCCTATCAACGGTTGGCACCTCCCTTGGCAGAATAGGGAGATTGTCACTTGTCTCTTGACTCGTCGTAGCGGTCTTGACTAGCAGACGGGTCTCATCATCGAGTCCCTCAACAGGGACCGAATCTGTCGCTACCTCCTGAGTGGTAGCCGCCTCAACTTCCGCGGTTGAAGCTGGGGTAGGACTCGGCAATGATGCAACCGACCTCCCCTCATCATGATAAAGAGGGGATTCAACCCTCTCCTCTATCTCAACCATATCTGCTATCCCCGCAGCAGATTCTTGCAAGACCGGAGGAACGTCATCGGAAGGCGACGAACTCCAGTCCACTTCATCATCAGGATACCTCGAGTCCGCAGGACCCTCAGCATCCAAGGCCTCCACGGCAGACGGTGCTCTCCCAGAAGTTGTAGCGACCTCGAAATCGGGAGATATTAAAACCTCCGCAGGAACATCTTCGGGACCTTCCTCCACGGGAGACATTAGCATCGGAGGAATGCGCTCATCAGAAGAGCCTGCCACCTCCTTCGGTTTACTAGCGCCCGATTTCAAAACACGGGACTTCTTCTTCAATCCCTACAAGAAGAAGAGCATAAGTCGCCACAATGACAAAAAAAATTGGAATTATGAAATATTCCTTACTTCAACAGGGATTGATCCTGCTGGCATTATAGGTGGCACTTCCGTAACCTTCGGGGTCGGCGCCCGTCTCGACCTTTTCGGTATAGAAGAACCAGCTTCTGTGTCAGCACGCCTTTTTTCGACAGATGGGTCTCCCACTGGTACTGCAGCAACAGCCCGATACCCCGCCAACTCTGGTGGACGATATGATCGGGCTGCCATCAACATATTCGCTGTCGCCTCCAGCTGGGTTCCAATAATGAAACTAGTCTCCCTGTCGTAACCAGGAGACATAGCAGTCATAGTGCAATACAGCTTGGCGGCCGGATATAGGATCGGCGGCCGAGGATTGCGAACTGGCGTGGTGAACTTAACGCTAGTGCATTCAACGTTATAATATTGCCAGCCCCGGGCTCCATCCAGCAAACTCCCGATAAAGCCTAAACTACTACTGGGATTCCGCAACATTAACTGGGTATAGCCAAACTGACGAGCAAATCGGCTTGGCAGATAAGGTTCCAGATAACACCTATTCTGGTTGCGGTAGACCAGGTGAGAAGGCCGGATACTCTGCAACCAACGAAAACTCCATTTCGGCAGAGTGACCGCATCTTCGCCAGAGTCAACTAAATCTTGGTCGGCCTCGAAATCTTTGAAGATCGGCCAACCTTGACAATCTCCCACCCCTGAAGGTAGGACAAGACTCTCCTGCAAACGGGGACGCCAGTGTAAGACCACTTCCTCTTATAGAAGCGGCGAATGAAGGCATCTCCTTCGATATGGTCCTCCTCCGGACCGGGACTCATCACGTTCGGATGATGCAAGATCAGCCACCCCATAAGATAATGGAAGGGCAGCTCAGCCCGGGGGAAGTTATCATTATTACCTCTCTCGTGGATCACATCATCGGCAAAGGACCTCAAACCGCGCAACAGGTTGCACACCATCGCGGGGAGGAGAGCCAACGGTCGTCCACAGGCCAACTTTACCGCAGGCAAAATGAGATTCCGATGTACCCTCTCGACAGCACCGGATCCACCTGCAAATACGCAATCCCGGAGCCATATCATCAAGTAGGACGTCAACACTGCCTTGGATGACATCCGGTGCCCGCAGTGCCAGAAATAGCTGTACGTAGCCTTGCCGCCCTCATTAGAGTGTGGGGTCCTTTCGTCCAGCCGGCTTATTTCAGAACTCACTTCCGCGGGCTTCAATCCCTGCGGAGTCGCAAACCGAATCCTCGAAGGATCCTTCAAATCCTGCCTGAAGACGTAGTCCCTCCAAGCAGTCACATGAGGCTGGGTCTTGCCCTTGTCCCTCCGGTGTATCAGATAATGATGGCTTGTCACCTCTTTGAAAACAGCCATCATCTCCGGGTCCTTATCCTCCAGAACTTGGATCTCTTCATTTGATGGAAAATATTCCTCGTACGGTTCCGAGCCCCAAGGAAGCTTGGACACTTCGTACATCTCGTGAAGGGCCAATCCCAACTCCCCCACTGGGGTAAAGAAGCTACCAGTCTGGGCATTGAAAAGCTCCAAGAGCGCAAGGAACATAGGCTTATTGAGGTCCACGCCTGCCTGCGTGGCCCAAATGGCGGCTGTCAGCCCGATCTCTTTAAGCTCAACCTCGAACCCAGAAAGCACCCAAGTGGTCAACTCGTCCCACTTCGGGATGTAGTGACACCAGCCTTCGACTCTGAAGCTACCTGTCGGATACATCACCTTTGACGTCAACATCCGATTTGCAAAGATCGGGGCACTGAAGGGAAACGTGTCGTTTGGGACCTCACTATAGATGCTCCCAGGACGTAAGGCTCAGTAACTGAAAGAAGAACCGGCTTGTGAAGCGGTCAAAGTATCTCGCTGGTTCGAGGAGGCGTCAATTGAGAGGGTACCTCGCAAGGCCCCTCCTTGAGAGGGAGTAAGTTCCCAACCCATCATTCTCTTCGAAGCTAGACGATAAAAAGCCGTCAGCGGCAACTGGCGGTCAACCTGTCGCATGTACAAAACCATGCCTTTGGCAGAAAAGAACCAGTCTTCTCTAATCCTCAGTATCTTCGCTTCGGAAGAGACTAGTCGATCGCCAAACAGAAAGGCAGGTTTTAAGAAAGTTACACTTTCGGATTCAGCAGACTTCAGTTTACCACTCTCCATCATACTCTGGAGGAAAAGAGGCAACTGGGTCTAGATTTGTAGCATTCTCTCACGAGGTTGGTCCTGTAAGATAGCATCCTTCGCAGGATTGATCACCGCCTCGTCAAAATCAACTCCTATCTGACAAAGAGAAGCGTCCAGAAGGACCTCATTCAACAAAGGGATCGTCATCGACACTGATACAACAAAGATGGAAGTCAGGCAAAAAAAAAATGTCAAATAGCTTCAGCGCATCATCGGGGCGTAAACCCATGCGCGCTAGCATCAGAGCTTCGGCGCATCATCAGGGCGTAAGCCCATGCGCGTCAACTTGCTTCGACGCATCATCAGGGCGTAAGCCCATGCGCGTCAGCATTGGAGCTTCGGCGTATTCAGAGCGTGAGCTCATGCGCGTCAGCGAAGGCTTCGGTGCATCATCAGGGTACGAAACCCATGCGCGTCAGCCATTAAACCTCGGTGCATGATAAAGGTGTAAACCTATGCACGTCGGCGGGGTAGAACCTTGGCGTATCATCAGGACAAAAGTCCATACGCGTTGGCAAATCTGAGTTAGGGCACAGTCTGGCCCAAAAGCTTATGTGAAGGAGATGAACCCACCCGTCACCTCAGGACGAACGTCGGCCGGAGTTACAGGGGTGATAGGTGCATCCTCACCAACGAACTCCTTCGCTTTCTCCTTCCCCTTGCCGGTACCACCGCGAGGAGTCTTGGGAGCCATTCTCTTAAAGAAGAAAAAGTTAGGGTTTTGAAGAAAAAACTCTAAAGAAAGCAAAGGCACAGAGCAGATGAATTCTCTCTCTCTCCAACCCTTACCTATTTATAGGGCTTGGTCGCACGCGTGAACCGATGACGTGTAATCTCAGCCGTCGCTTCGGGTTCCGTGAGGAGATAATAATAAATACAACCAAAAGATCATCATTAATCTTTTGGGTTACCAAGGCGTCATCATCATCAACTGAAAGGAGCATGCGCCCGAACAAGCATGCGCCCAAAAATCATACGCCCTGACCTCCATGCTTCTTATTCAAAGTATTCCAAAACTCATTCAAAAGTTTTGAAAACTTTAAAGGGGGTCTTGTAGAAGCATAGAATTTCACAACCAGAAAGCCCATGCGCCAGGCATTATATGCGCCAGAACTCAGACAGCTAATCGAATAAGCCATAGACATTCGAAGAAGGACTTTTTATTTTATATATATAAAAGTCTATTACATGTCTAGAAAAGATGGTACAAAGGAGAATTTCTATAAAGGAAGGATCCTAGATCTACATCCAGCAACCACCATGCGCCTTCCGATAGGCGCAGCAGTCACCATACGCTGTCAGCCAGGCGCAGCAGATGTCATGCGCCTCCAGCCAGGCGCATCCTACCATCTCTTCAGCAACTCAGTTATGTGCATCCAGCTCAGTTATGTGCATCCCTTCAGCAGCACAGTTCTGTGCAACTCTTCCAACCAGGCTCACCTGGCCGAGCAGAGCCCAGTTATGTGCAGCTCTTCCAGCCAGGCTCGCCGGATAAGTGCTTCGCCAAGCAAAGCATTTAACCCTCTGGCTGGAACCAAGGGAGGGAAGAGCACCGCAAATGCTGTGGCCAGGGGAGGCTTCGAAAGAACCTCCAAAGACCAAGGAAGACCGTGACCGAAATCATGGCACAAGGAGCTTTCAACACAATCAAAGTGGGCGGCACCCACTTTGAAGGAAGAGAGAGCCTAGCACCACCATTCCGATCTACGGCTCTTCCGGAACAACGGAGACGAGGCCCGAACATCCTTATCTTTGGATGCAACAGGCACCTTCCGCCTGCCTCAGAAGCCTTCGAATCCGTCTTTTGGATGTAACAGTCACCTTCAAGTGCATCGAAGACAACACGACGTCTCATCTTCACCCTCGGGAGCACTTCGTCAACAGAATGCACCCATATATCCAAGTTCATGTTGGAAGTACGTGGGGGAATGAGGAGCAAACCTTCTTTCCATGCCACTATTTATAGGCCGGGCAAATCAAACCCACGCGCCAAGTAGATGACTCTCCGAATTCTGTGCAATAAATTTGCATTAAATGGATGAACCGAACGTCTCGAATTCAGCCAAACGGCTATTTATAGCACTCGAGGAGCGAGACAGCCGCATCATTAAAGGACATGTCGGATGCGCCTGCCAAACAGTGCATCACACGGACGCGCCCTCCTGCATCAGGCGTATCGCACAGACGCGCCCTACAGTACCCGGCGCATCACAGAGGATGCGCCCTCACATCTCCATGCCAAAGTGGAATACCAACCAATGTGCCCACTCAGCTGTCCATCGAACGTCACAAAACATTAAATGCTGAACTGACACCAGAGTTGGCAGCACGCTTCCCAAAGTCTGAACAGTTGACAGCTTTTTTCAGAGAACGAAGCGTCGGCAACGTCGGCATCATCATGACTCTATCCCGACGGCTACTGCCACGTGGCCACCCGCATGCGCCTCAACGGCCATGCGTCCAAATCCGCATGCGCCTCTACGACCATGCGTCCAAATCGCCATGCGCCTCCACGGCCATGCGTCCAAACCAGTATGCGCCTCAAAAGCCATGCGCCTCAGACCCTTCACTGATCCCTAAAGACAGAAGAAGAGTCTCCAGTTGAAGCTTTGCATGCGCCTCAAAAGCCATGCGCCCCAGACTGATCTCTGATCCCGAAAGACAGAAGGAAGGTCACCTGCATGCGCCTCAAAAGCCATGCGCCCTAAATGGTTTTTAACTCCTAAAAGTTATGAGCCGCAGTCTCCTCCTGCGCCCAGATCCAAGGCGCAGCTCACCAGATCACTGCCCCCCCCAAATCCGAGATCTTCGAGCCATGGATCGATGACACGTGTCCTTTGACTCAACTCGTCCAAGATTTCAGCAACAGAAAGATCTTCTCCTCTGCTACGTGCCGGCTCACAACAGCAGTATGAAGAGTTCTCCCCCTCAATCAGGGCGCATCATCTACGCGCCCCCATCAGCAACTTCCACGTGGCGTCCCCACACACCGGCGCATCCTATATGCGCGCATGAGCAGCCAACCTGTCCAGCTATAAATAGAGGGATCATTTCCTTCTCACATATACGGACAACGGACAGAATCCACAACGAACATACAAGAGAGGCAGATACAGACACTCAATGTCTTCCTCCTCTCAGCAAGCTCCAACACCCAGAGCAATCCACGCCTTCAAGGAACCGATAACCGTCGTCAGCCGGTCAACGGAGTCAACGCATTACCACTCGCTCCATTGGCACTAAGGACCCAGCTTAAACAAAAGTGTACTCCTAGGACTACGTCTAAGTCCTACATTGTAACACTGTTCTGTTCGTATTAAAGTTTTCAATCAAATAATTTTAATGGCGAACAGTACTTAGGTCATATCATCACCGGAGGTGGAGTAGAAGTAGACCCCCAAAAGATAGTGGCTACAGAGACATGGCCTGTACCCAGTGCCGTCGTAGAAGTTTGGAGTTTCCAAGGATTGGCCGGCTATTACCGGCGGTTTGTATCAGACTTTGCTTGGATTTCAATACCAATGACGCAGTTGGCCTGCAAGGATGTACAGTTTTCTTATACAGCAGAGTGTCAGAGTTCATTTAAGAAGTTGAAGCAAGGATTGATGACGTCCCCCATTCTTACACTTCCAAATAGGACTGGAGGATTTTCGATTTATTGTGATGCTTCCGACAGAGGATTGGGATGCGTCTTGATGTAGCATGGTAAGGTAGTAGCTTATGCATCACGTCAGCTTCGTGATCATGAGAGAAATTACCCAACCCATGACTTGGAGCTAGTAGCAATGGTTTTTGTACTTAAGTTGTGGAGACATTATTTGTATGGAGATCGGATGGAGATTTTTATCGACCATAAGAGTCTTAAGTATGTGTTTACTCAGAAGGATCTTAACATGCCTCAAAGAAGATGGCTAGAGCTACTTGTGGATTACGACATCAACCTGCAGTATCATCCTCGGAAGGCCAACATTGTTACAGATGCATTGAGCAGAAGAGCCGGAGTTTATTTTCTAACAGCACAGCCAGAATTATTAGCAGATCTTCAGAAGATGGGTATTGAAGTTGTTATTCCTACCAATGTGACATTGATGGCCAGTATGCAAGTTCAGTCTAGAATAGTTAAGAGGAATAGGTTAGCTCAGTCAACGGATTCTAAGCTTTAGCGGCTTAGGGCAGAATGTGTAGCAGGACGGAGAGCAGAGTTATGTATTCATGAGGATGGTACACTTTGACATGAAAGACGTCTTTGTGTACCTAGTAGTGACATCAGACGAGAGATCATGGCAGAGGCTCACAGTTCATAGTATTCCATTTATTCCGACGGTACAAAAATGTATCGTGATATCGGTCAACATTTTTGGTGGAATGACATGAAGAGGGAGATAGCCCGGTTCGTCTCTCGTCGTTTGGTTTGTCAGCAAGTCAAGACTGAACATCAGAGACCAGCTGGACTTCTTCAACCTTTACCAATCCCAGAGTAGAAATGGGAGCACATCACCATAGATTTTGTATCTGGATTAGCTAAATCCCCGGCTGGGAGAGATGCTATCTGGGTTATAGTTGATAGACTCACCAAGGTAGCTTATTTTCTCCCTTTCAGGATTGGTCAGTCGACGGATCAGCTTACAGAGATGTACCTTAGGCAGATAGTTAGGTTGCATAGAGTACTAGTCAGTATTGTATCGGATAAAGATTTAATATATACATCGCACTTTTGGCAGAGTCTTCAAGAGAGCTTGGGGACTCATCTCAAGTTTAGTTTATCTTATCATCCGCAGACAGACGGTCAGTCAGAACACACAATCCAGAATCTTAAAGATATGTTGCGGTCTTGTACGCTTGACTTTGGTGGTTCGTGAGAAGATCACCTGCTTTTAGTACAGTTCTCCTATAACAATAGTTTCCAGGACAGTATCCAGATGGCACCCTTTGAGGCCTTGTACGACAGAAAGTGCATATCACCTTTAGCTTGGGATGATATCGGCGAGAGACAGATGCTTGATCTAGAGATGATTATGCAGACTATCGAGGTGGTCAGACAAGTTAGAGATCATCTTCGAGTTGTCTAAGATCGTCAGTGCCATTGGGCCGATTCTCATCGGCATCCCCTTGAATTTTCTATCGGCGACCACGTATTCTTTAGGATCTCGTCTACCCGTGGCGTCATTCATTTTGGCGTATGGGGAAAGTTTAGTCCTAGGTATATATGGTCGTTCGATATTCTTGAGCGAGTAGGTGATGTGTCCTATCATCTCGCTCTTCCGCCGTCGTTACGTGAAGTATATGATGTCTTCCATGTATCCCAATTACGACGGTATATCCGGGATTCGGGTCATGTCCTTGATCATTCGGAATTGGTTGTTGGTACCAACCTTTCGTATGAGAAAAGACCCGTATCTATATTGGACCGGAGAGAGAAGATACTCAAGAACAAGACTATTAGTCTAGTCGGTGTTGCTTGGGGTTATCACTCATTGGGTGAGTCAACATGGAAACGTGAGGGTGATATCTGATCGTGATATCCATATTTTATTCATAAGGTATAATGTCTTCCTTATGCCTTATGCTTTTAATTCCTTGCTTGTATGAATGATTGCTTGATTGACTGCTAGTCATAGATTAGTTGTGATTAGTATAGCTTGCCCCGACATCTCTAGCCTCTTGATTAAATTCCGAGGATAAAATTCTTTTAAGGTAGGTAGAGTTGTCACTACCGTTTTCTGTTATACGTATTTTCAGTATACGTGTACGGATTCTCGACCCATATTTTGACTTGTCTAGCATGGATTGGCTTGGTTTGGTCTTGGTTTAGCCAGGCTTGGTTTATTTTGGCTTGGTTTGGGCCAAGTGGTTCATCATGAGAAACCCCCCTTTTATAACCCAACTCCACTCTCTCTCTCCTTATTACTGTTTCATTTATTTTTTTCTCTATTAATTCTCTCTCAAACCCTTAGGCAAGTGCAACTTGCTTCATGGAAGAACTCCATTTTATTTTTTCCATTGTCTTCCCTACAAGCTTCTAAGACTATTTAGTACTTAGAATTTTTGGTTTTGGAGGATTAATTCTTGTAGATCTAAGTTTTCTTAAATCTTGGTTTTCTTTGGTTTTGATCTATCAAACTTCTTTATTTTCAAGTTTTGATTGTTCCATGTTGTAGAGAATTTGATTTTACTCAATATAGACCTTTGAAAACCCGGATTTCGATTTGTTTTGAGTGCTTTGTGAATATGAGAAGTTCATGGGTTCCATGAACACATGTTCTCAGATTGGGGAAGAAGAACAGTGATGGGCGCATAGCATTTCCAAGCGCCCACAACAGTCTTCCTTTGGGCGCATAGCCATTTTTTTGTGCCCAAGGCCCCCAGCTTCCTGTGCTTAGGCGCATGGCCCTTTGCACATAGCCTTGGGCGCATAGCCTTTATATGTGCCCAAGTACACCCTGTTCCCCCTTCGCTTGGGCGCATAGCCCTAATTATGCGTCCACTTGCCTAGGAAGATAGTCTCCTGGCCTTCTTCCAAGTACACCTTGTCCCCATCATGTGGGCGCATATAGCCCTGGGCGCATGACTTCCTTAGTACATGCTCTCCATGACACGCATAGCCTCAGGCGCATAGCCGTGGGTGCATGACCCTAGGCGCATGTCTTCTCTAACACTTGACTCTCCATGATACGACTAGCCTCAGGTGCATAGCCGTGGGCGCATAACCTTAGGTGCATGCCCCTGCTTGGTGTGTGTGCTATCCTTCGGCGCATGCTCTCTTTGGAGCATGTTGGCCATGGGCGCATGCTACCCATGATACCCCCTTGATCCTTTGCCCCCTTTTTCACCAGGATAATCTACGTTACATTATCCATGTTTGTCCCCATGGTCCTTAGTATGAGTTGTGACTTTGCTTGTACTCTTTAGTTGAGTGGTCCTATAATGTTATTTTTCATGTTGCACATGTACTCTGAGATTTAAACATGTTCTTGGTATGGCACGTACACTCTCTGATAACTCCTTGATAGTGGTCCATCGTGGCGCACTCTTGACCGGTAAGTTCTTGGCATACAAGTGCACTTAACATGAACACGACATGATAATGTGGCTTTACATGATAACTCTTGATAGTGGTCCGCCGATGCGCACTCTTGACAAAGTAATCTTGATAAGTAACTTAACATGATAAACTTGATATGTTGTTGCGATGGCTATCTTGACCTGCTAAGTAACTCTTGTCTTGACACCGTGGGTGTTGTGCTTGTATAACCTACATGTCTCGTCTTGCATCATGTCTAGGACATGGATTTCTGGTTACCACGTTCAGGGATTCATGCTGAATCTGACTAGGATAATGACTAGATTGATCAAGTACTTAATAAAGAGATTTTTCAGCTACAGGCAGTCCCGTTATCTGGGCACTTTAATTGGACTTGTAGCCTGCCGTCGAGTAGGGCACATTTCTAGCACGCTGTCATGTGTTGCACCCCCAAGTCACCTAATACAACTCTCTCAACTTGCAATTGGATAATCTGGATTAAATCTGCAGGGCTTGTGGCTGTTGGAATATTGTCACGCCCCAGAACCAGAATACTGGAAAGTAGGGGCGAAACAAAGCCAGCTACATATATCAAGGTACGCCAGTACCCCAATGTACGATCAAAGCTGTCTAGAAGACAAGTGGGTGGACTCTAGCATGCCACTGACGACTCTTAAGGTCGAACAAATCCTATCTCAATCCAATCAACATAAGAAGCAATAAAGAGTAAATCATATATGAGATGGGTAAGGCGTCCCAAACACAAGTACATACATAATTATGAGAGCTGACATAATAAAAGATATATCAACTAACTATACAAAAGGTACGTAAATGTACAACTAGCAGCTGTCCAGAATATACATCCACGCCGTACTAATACGGAGGGAACAAAACCCAGAAACAAGGACTAACATATGTCCTTGGCTAATACACCACAAAATGAAAGTACAAGATAAAGTGGGAAATAAAGGTAACCCACTCGCTAATCCATGTCGGTCCTCTGAGTGCGAACCATCCGGAGGAGAAGACGGTAGATCCTCGTGATCAACTATGGAACCTGGCCATGCAAAACCAGTGGGGTCAGACCCCAAATAGCAAGTACCACAAGGAAGGCTCGAGGTGAACGACAAAACCCAACAACAACACAACAACATAATGACAGAAAATAAATAAATATGGGTCGAGACTAGTACGGTACCAATGCACGTATCTCGAGAATATAAATAACTGAATGGAAATACTGAACCGTATAGCAATAGAGAACAATAAGCCAATGAGCAACAAGGGACTTAAGAACTACTCGAAGTCGGAGCCACAACCCTTAAACCAAACAAGGACCGGGGTTGCAGATATTTTCCCGAGCAGAACTTAGTCTCTGGCCACTCGACGACATAAGAGCATATAAAGTAATAAACAATCAAAAGTGCACGGCCAATCATTGCCTACGGCTTTCTATCATTAACTAGCTAGGGTTATCACAATCCTAATTACTAATATGCAAGTTGAGGATTTTCGCAACTACCTGACTGCAGATACCCGGATGTCCAGGCGTACAAGTAGTACATCTATTGTCCAACAAGACTGCTGGCAGATGAAATGTGTCTAGACTTGTAACATGAACAACCATATCATATACTTGTAAAAGAAAATATATAACTGATTGTGCCGCAACCCGGCACGACATGTGACTCGATCGTATATCAATACGCGCAAACTTGGTAGGTCATGGAGCCCTTGCCTAGCAGGGTTGAGCCATGCCTCATAGGGCCCTTGGAGCTCGGGTTGGTAGTGCGAATTTCCTCCTACAATGATCTACTTGAATTTACTAGTCATTTACCTTATCATATTTATGTCAAATTCTCAAGTCGTGGACACTCAAGAATTTCCTAAGATGACGTGTGCTATGTACGAGTAAATCGTAAGTTATCACTTACGAACATTCCCGTACTAACATCACGTGATACACGGAACAATACTCACACTCGATTGTCCAGTGCCAAGATACAATAGATTAAACATTCAACAAGCTATATCCACGATGTCAAGAAAGAACATGTACTCATATCTCGGGTCTAGAAATCAATAAGAAAATCAAGTCATGAGTGCGCTACTACGAGCCACTAAATCGAGCTAGGCATATATAGTAATCTGGAGTGCACCATAACAGGCCAATATCTATAATCTAGACATAGAACAATACGTGAACATAAGCATGTACCATGTATATAGAGTGTGCAATCATTCTTTAACTATCCAAGGTCATCTAATCATGTTAAGAGTCCATTACATTCAAGAAAGTATCAAAAACGGACAAAAACGGGCAAAAACGGACAAAAACAGCCTAAAATAGCATAAAACGGCATACCGACGGTATACTGCGGTATACCGGCGGTATACCGGGCTAAAGACAGAAGGTTTCTGGTGCAAAAACCGGCATACCGGCGGTATACTGCGGTATACCATTTTTCCAAACAGCAACAAAATCCAGATTTTCGCTAAAACTTGTTTCGGCCATAAAAACTTCATTTTAAATCGAAATTCAGACTTTCAAAAGTCAAAATTGAATAGAATTGAATTTCCTACAACATGGAAGTATTAGTTTTCACAAATTAAAATATTTGATAGATCAATACCTCAAAATACTCGAAAATCATATCTAAAAACTCAGATCTACGCAATACTGTCGATCAAAACCAAAAGTGCTATATACTAAACATTTTAACAATTTAAAGAAGCATATTATAGGCCAATAAAACTTTAATTTCTATGAAAAACAAAATATAGCATGGTCATGTCACTTTTGAGCAAGATGTACTTGCCTAGGTTTTAGCAATCGAGCCTAATCTTCTACTCCACCACCAAGAGGGGTTCCGAAACCACACTCTAGGCCTGAAGGACAAGCCTTCCTAAGCTTAAGGAAGAGAGAAGAGAGTGAAGGGGAAATGGTGAAGGGAAGAAAAGAGAGAGGAGAGAGAAACTCATCGGATATATATAGAAGGGGTGAATTAATCGTGACCGTTGGATCGTGATCCAAGTCAAAATCTAGATCAATCCTAGCCATTGAAAGAAAACCAATTGTACATTGGATAATAGAATGCATCTACACTATTCACAAAAATATCTAACCACTATTCATCAAAATATCCAAAATACTATTCATGAAAATATCGGAAATACTATTCACGAAAATATCTGAAATCAAAAATATCTAAAATATAGAAAATCTGTCCGGACGGCATGCCGTCGGTATACTCCGGTACACTGTCGGTATACCGGCCAAGGAGAAAATCTATAATTTGGAAAAAATTTAAAGCGTTCCGAAAACCGAGAAAATACGAAATACAATACAAAATACGTATCCGTATATAAATACCGATACTGTGAGACGAGTCTCACAACTCTCCACAACTTAGAAAAATTCCGTCCTCGAAATTTCCTAAAGCCAGTCGAGCAAAAATACATATGCTAAAGCAATGTAAAATCATAACACACCGAAAGAAAACATCCTATGTACAAGTGATATTTGAGATACAGAATTTAAATAAATACGAAAAATAATAAATATATACATATATAATACAAGAAAAGGAGGCATATGGAATAATATATCCCTGAGTTAGTTGAGTAGCGATTCGTCCTCGCTTGCCTACGCTGACTCACAAAGTGGACAAGGGTCAAGTTTCGAAGTAAGTCGGTAGCAACGACTCAGTCGAAGACATGACTCTAATCCAGAACGCACCTACGTAGTCGGGATACATGATAGATATCGTGTATCACGAGATACAGAGGCAGATGAGTGGTACGAGAAACTCGCATTCACTCGTCGAATATGTCAAGTCGACCATCGCATTCCGGGTATGAATGGAATACAAGGCCGTCAACGGAACCCAAGAATAAGAATGACTGAAGGAACACCTCAGAAGCTTACAAACAATCTGACTGCCCTCAGCCAACATCTGTTCAATGATAACAAACTCTATCTGCCTATGCGTCGAGACTGCTGCTCTTACCTGCTGCTGAATTTTACCTGACTTATTGGACCTGGACAAACTGTACCGAATGCTGAAATTGAAACTGCTGAGACCGCGTCGGAAGGAGGTGCTGAACATGGGATCGGGCTGACTTTATTAGCCGAACTGACTGGAGTGAAGTGAACTGAGCTGCCACTAGATGCTGAGATGGTACTGGTACCTGACTCTGTGGAGGCAGAATTTGATGCCGACATACTGCCTGAACCATGGAAGAAGACGGAGCAATAAAATCCTCAAAATAATTAGATAAGAAGGTTGGGTGTCCCTGAATGATAAGGACATGTGATATCAATAATGGACAGGAATAGAACAAGGATATGTCAATCATGTTTACAGTTCAAGAAAAACGAGAATGTGATTAGCAAAGGGAGATCAAATGAAGACAAATATAGGATTGAGATTCTAACAAGATGAATCCCCCACAAGTCTGAAGACAGACCTGCATGGGCCACCAAAAAAACCCTGTCACACCCCAGAACCAGAATACTGGAAAGTAGGGGCAAAACAAAGCCAGCTACGTATATCAAGGTACGCCAGTACCCCAATGTACGATTAAAGCTGTCTAGAAGACAAGTGGGTGGACTCTAGCATGCCACTGACGACTCCTAAGGTTGAACAAATCCTATCTCAATCCAATCAACATAAGAAGCAATAAAAAGTAAATCATATATGAGATGGGTAAAGCATCCCAAACACAAGTACATACATAATTATGAGAGCTGACATAATAAAAGATATATCAACTGACTATACAAAAGGTACGTAAATGTACAACTAGCAGCTGTCCAGAATATACATCCATGCCGTACTAATATGGAGGGAACAAAACCCAAAAATAAGGACTAACATATGTCCTTGGCTAATACACCACAAAATGAAAGTACAAGATAAAGTGGGAAATAAAGGTAACCCACTCGCTAATCCATGTCGGTCCTCTGAGTGCGAACCATCCAGAGGAGAAGACGGTAGATCCTCGTGATCAACTATGGAACCTGGCCATGCAAAACTAGTGGGGTCAGACCCCAAATAGCAAGTACCACAAGGAAGGCTCGAGGTGAACGACAAAATCCAACAACAACACAACAACATAATGACAGAAAATAAATAAATATGGGTCGAGACTAGTGCGGTACCAATACACGTATCTCGAGAATATAAATAACTAAATAGAAATACTGAACCATATAGCAATAGAGAACAATAAGCCAACGAGAAACAAGGGACTTAAGAACTACTCGAAGTCGGAGCCACAACCCTTAAACCAAACAAGGACCGGGGTTGCAGATATTTTCCCGAGCAGAACTTAGTCTCTGGCCACTCGATGACATAAGAGCATATAAAGTAATAAACAATCAAAAGTGCACGGCCAATCATTGCCTACGGCTTTCTATCATTAACTAGCTAGGGTTATCACAATCCTAATTACTAATATACAAGTTGAGGATTTTTGCAACTACCTGACTGCAGATAGCCGAATGTCCAGGGATACGAGTAGTACATCTATTGCCCAACAAGACTGCTGGCAGATAAAACGTGTCTAGACTTGTAACATGAACAACTATATCATATACTTGTAAAAGAAAATATATAACTGACTGTGCCGCAACCCGGCACGACATGTGACTCGATCGTATATCAATACGCGCAAACTTGGTAGGTCATGGAGCCCTTACCTAGCAGGATTGAGCCATGCCTCATGGGGCCCTTGGAGTTTGGGTTGGTAGTGCGAATTTCCTCCTACCATGATCTACATGAATTTACTAGTCATTTACCTTATCATATTTATGTCAAATTCTCAAGTCGTGGACACTCAAGAATTTCCTAAGATGACGTATGCTATATACGAGTAAATCGTAAGTTATCACTTACGAACATTCCCGTACTAACATCACGTGATACCCGGAATAATACTCACACTCGATTGTCCAGTGCCAAGATGCAATAGATTAAACATTCAACAAGCTATATCCACGATGTCAAGAAAGAACATGTACTCATATCTCGGGTCTAAAAATCAATAAGAAAATCAAGTCATGAGTGCGCTACTATGAGCCACTAAATCGAGCTAGGCATATATAGTAATCTGGAGTGCACCATAACAGGCCACTATCTATAATCTAGACATAGAACAATACATGAACATAAGCATGTACCATGTATATAGAGTGTACAATCATTCTTTAACTATCCAAGGTCATCTAATCATGTTAAGAGTCCATTACATTCAAGAAAGTATCAAAAACGGACAAAAACGGGCAAAAACGGACAAAAACAGCCTAAAACAGCATAAAACGGCATACCGACGGTATACTGCGGTATACCGGCGGTATACTACGGTATACCGGCGGTATACCAGGCTAAAGATAGAAGGTTTTTGGTGCAAAAACTGGTATATCGGCGGTATACTGCGGTATACCGGCGGTATACCGTTTTTCCAAACAGCAACAAAATCTAAATTTTTGCTAAAACTTGTTTCGGCCATAAAAACTTCATTTTAAATCGAAATTCGGACTTTCAAAAGTCAAAATTGAATAGAATTGAGTTTCCTACAACATAGAAGTATTAGTTTTCACAAATTAAAACATTTGATAGATCAATACCTCAAAATACTCGAAAATCATATCTAGAAACTCAGATCTACGCAATACTGTCGATCAAAACCAAAAGTGCTATATACTAAACATGTTAACAATTTAAAGAAGCATATTATAGGCCAATAAAACTTTAATTTCTATGGAAAACAAAATATAGCATGGTCATGTCACTTTTGAGCAAGATGTACTTGCTTAGGTTTTAGCAACCGAGCCTAATCTTCTACTCCACCACCAAGAGGGGTTCCGAAACCACACTCTAGGCCTCAAGGACAAGCCTTCCTAAGCTTGAGAAAGAGAGAAGAGAGTGAAGGGGAAATGGTGAAGAGAAGAAAAGAGAGAGGAGAGAGAAACTCATCGAATATATATAGAAGGGGTGAATTAATCGTGACCGTTGGATCGTGATCCAAGTCAAAATCTAGATCAATCCTAGCCATTGAAAGAAAACCAATTGTACATTGGATAATAGAATGCATCTACACTATTCACAAAAATATCTAACCACTATTCATCAAAATATCCAAAATACTATTCATGAAAATATCGGAAACACTATTCACGAAAATATCTGAAATCAAAAATATCTAAAATGTAGAAAATCTGTCCGGACGGCATGCCGTCGGTATACTCCGGTACACTGTCGGTATACCGGCCAAGGAGAAAATCTATAATTTAGAAAAATTTTAAAGCGTTCCGAAAACCGAAAAAAATACGAAATACAATACAAAATACGTATCCGTATATAAATACCGATACTGTGAGACGAGTCTCACAAACATCTCAATGCATCTTGTTAGTAACTAGGCTTGTGATAACCCTAGTTAGTTAAAGTATCAAGCTGTACTCATTGCTTGGCCGTGATTAATGAATGGAGTCCCGTCTAGTCTAGTCTTGTCTAGACAAGGCCAGTACATGGTTAGTTCAGCACGTTATTGTTTATGCTATAGGACTGATTGTAGGAACGACTTATAAAGTGGAATACTCTAGATGGGGGTGAATAGAGTAGGCAGCAAAAATTAACTATTTAAAAATGTTAGTAACAAGATCACATAATATATATCACAGATATGTAAGTGAAAAGTAGAGAGTAGAGAGCAAACGCAAACACAAGGATGTGTACTGGTTTCTCTCTTGTGAGGACTAGTCCAGTCGGAAGAACCCTAGCTTCCAGTTGAATCTACTATAAAAAATTACCACAAGTTTTCATCCGAAGTTCTTGCAACTTCTACAACGTGAGCTTTGATCCAAAATACTCAACCAACTTCAATTGTGAAGTGTCTACCTTCAATCAAGCCTCTGATTACAATCACTCCGAAATTTCTAGACCGTACCGCACTAGCAAATCGACTAGAGGATTATAACTGACTTGGGATTTGAAAATGAATAGCTCAGAATACTTTGGAAGAAGTAGTAGGCTTATAGAGAAGAGATATGAAAGTGAATTGGTATATGAGTGAATTGAAATAATTGAAATCTTTCTCTATTTATAGTTTTTCCAAAGGTAGAATTCTGACAGAATTCGAGCAGAACTCTATGAGAAAATCTTGTTGGGATCCGTAACTGCGGGAAGACCAAGTTCAAAAAGCAACGTTCACTAACCGAACTCTGGACAAATTCGGACCGAATTCGCCTGGAGTTCTGTCAGGGTTTTTGCAAATTAGTTTTTAGGCTTTTTGAAAAGTCAAGCAGTTAGGAAGTAGTTTGGGCTTTTGTAAGTGGGCTTATTTTTTAAAATGAAAGGGTATTTTAAAAATGTTTCTTGGATAGCCTATTTGCCAGTATGATGTAGTGTACATCGTATTTCTAGACTTAATAAATATAAAAATTACATTGATGAAATAGGAAAAATAATAGCCCTTTGGTGACGCCTTTCTTCTGAAATTTGAGCAAACTTGAAGATGCCTTTTTCACTTAACGACGGTCGTCCAAAGATAAACAGATCTGGAAATCTGAATACCTTTCGGGGGCTTCGCCCCCAAACCCCTACAGGGAACCCCGGATGCAAAACCCCTGATGTGAGGCCCCGGATAGGTCGTTAGGCGGATCCCCCGATACGAGGTCCCATATAGGTCGTTAGGCGGTTCAGAGAAATCTTCTTGTATAACACCGTCTTTGGCCCCGTCAATAATTCTCTATTGCATATCCTGGTTTGACAAAACTTGATCATGCTTATTGCATGTCTACAAGTACATGTTAGACAAACAAACTAATAGCAATATTAATATAGAGAACATTTAGGACAATGCTAATATTAGGACAATGCTAAGTTTTAAGTAGCAACATGATAGTGATTACATAAATATTAGTGATGTCGTTATGTTACTTAATTGATCAGCCATATTCAAAAATATGATATAATTATTGGACTAACATATGCTTTACCTTATCGATAATCGGTCAGAGACTATGTTCTGTTCAGGTGAAGGGTTACAACCCCGGTCCTTGTTTGGTTTTACGAGTTGTAACTTGGTTACCGGAGTAGTTTCTTAGTTATCTTATCGTTTATCCCCTGAATTCTTAACTCTAAGTTTTTTTGTCATTATTATGTCTTGTGTTCTAACATGCTGGTTTTAGTTAAGCCTCCCTTGTAGCACTTGCTCTTTCTGGGTTCTGACCCAGCTGGTTTTGTATGGCCAGATTTCGGAGTAGCTCCCGAGGATCTTCCAGCCTTCCAGCCAGATGGTGAACACTAGACGCAATCCTGGCAACGAGTGGGTTTCATTTTGCTCTCCCACTCTATTATAAATTATTCTTTTGAGGCGTTTAGCCGCCGAGCAAGTGTTAGCTCATATTGAATTTATATTCATGTCTGCCTAAGGGCTGTAACATGATTGACAAATCCAAGGATTGATCATGTATGACTTTAACTCTTGCTAGTCTTCACATTTTGTATGACTAGCTTCATGATCATCTAAATATGTATTGTATAGGATGCCTTACTTTGTATGTCTGATGATCTACCATCTTATTACATTTACTTGCTTGCTTGAGATTGAGACACTAGGCTTGTTCTTGACCATAAGAAACTGTTGGCTTGTAGATAAACCCTCATGTATCTAGACAGCCGTAACCGTATTGCAAGGTGAGATCTACTTCAACGTACTCATTAGTGATAACCTGATTGCAGATCAATCTTTGAAAACACCATTGTACCTTGGAGCTGGTCAAACAAGTCGTCGATAAGGGGCAGGGGTATTTGTTCCGGACGGTGGCCTTATTCAATTCCCGGTAGTCGATACAGAGCCGCATCGATGCATTCTTCTTTTTCACAAATAGTACGGGCACACCCCATGGCGAGACACTTGGATGGATAAACTCTTTGCCAAGTAATTTCTGTAGTTGTGCCTTCAGTTCTTTCAATTCTGCAGGGGCCATTCTGTACGGAGCTTAGGAGATCGGTTGGGTGCCAAAAAATGTGTCGATAGTGAACTCGATTTCTCGATTGGAAGGCATGTCGGATAGCTCTTCCGAAAACACGTCTGGGAATTCTACCATAATGTCGGTCTGACCCGGGTTTGCACCATCCTATCTCATGTCACAAACGGACGCTAAGTAGCCTTCGCATCTGGAATGAAGCAGCTTTCGAGCAGAAATTACCGAGATCACCATGCAGGTCGGCGATGCTTCATCACACGAATAACAAAATTTGGGTACTCCAGGTATACGGAAGGTGACCTTCTTTTCTGCGCAGTTGATGGTAGCGTTGCAAGGATCGAGCCAATCCATACCTAGTATGATATCGAAGTCCTTCATATCTAGAACTATCACATCAAGACCGATCTTCTGACCCCTAATACAGATGATTCATCCACCACAGGCTAAATTTGTGAGTAGTGGCATGCCTGAAGGCATACTTACACTAAGATCGAGGTCTAACGATATTATAAGAAATTTGTGCTCGACGGTGAAGTCCGCCGATATAAAACTATACGAAGTGCCTGAATCAAATAACACACGAGCAGGTACATTATTGAAATTCAATATACCTGTCACCACCGTGCCAGAGGTGAACGCCTCTTCTCGAGTCATGGCATAGATGCGCCCTTGAGCATTAGGATGCCGGTCTTGGTTGTTATGTTGAATGGACTGAGGAGATCGGGGCGCCTGTCCTCGGTTCTCTTGACGGTTTTATTGTGGCGGGGCATTACGATTCAATCTTCGAGGGCATTCTCGTGCTTGGTAGCCTCTTGCTCGCAGTAGAAGCATCCTCCTTTGTGAACAAAACAGTCATTGGCATGGTGACCGAAGTTGTGACATTTGGTTCAAGGAAGCGGTAGGGTTTGTCCCTTGTTGCCGCCATTGTTTGGACGCTTTGATGTGTAGTTGTTACCTCCCGTATAGCTAGGTTGCTTGTGGTTGGAATTATTCACAACATCGACAGCGACAAGAAGGTATTGGCTCTCAAGGCGGAGAGCATGATTCAGAGCCTCATCCATGGTTTTGTACTCCGGGATCGTCACATGAGCAGCAATAGGGGGCCGCAGACCCACTTCGAAATGTCGCACACGATACTCCTCTGTGTGGAGAAACGTACCAGCAAATTTGGACAATCTGTTGAACTCTACGGCGTACCGTTGCATTGTCAGGTTTTCTTGCTTTAATTGCATGAATTCGTTCTCCTTCTGTTGACGAACGACGAAAGGGAGGTACTCTACTTCGAAGGCTCTGCGGAACATGGCCCAAGAGATCGGTGTTGTGTTATTGTCGCGTCGGATCGCTCGCTTGTGCACGGTCCACCAGTCGTACGCGTTCAACCGTAGTTGAAGTTTTGCGCATGTTACAACCCGCACCCAGTGTAAGGGTACGAGAAGTGGGTACGTCCAGCCTACGCCGCAGTATCGGTGGTAGAATGTTGTCCTAGGTCATATACATCTAACTTAATATAGAAGGTACCTGTACAGTATATATACTCCAATCGGAGGATAATACAGAAGTACAGCTCAATCACAAATCTAAGGTAAAAAGTACGATATGATCGATAAGATATGGAATCATAAAAGAAATACAAACAGAGGAAATAAGTCTAATTGTCTAATGACACAACATCGACATCATCCAAATATAATACAACTCAGAATGTCAATATAAAGCCAAATGAAAAGACAAGCCTAGCTAAGCTGATCTAAACAGAAAGGGTGGTATCCTCAGCCAGAGTTGGATCCTCCTGAGAGTGCAGCTCGCAAGTGTCATTTAAGGCTGCTCCATAATACGTAGGACAGAACTCCTCAGTATCATATGTAATATTTTTAACAGGTCCAGTCAGGACAGAAACGAGCACAAAATCTCAATAGTTCGTATCATGACAGGAATATAAAGCATGCAGTAGAGTAAGATACATGAATCGCTGAAAGAAATGTACATAAAAAAGAGAGAAAGAGATAACTGTACTGGAAATATCTACTATAAGTAAAGAACTGTAAGTGACTAGTGATGTAGAGTACAAGAAAGACATATGAACGGCTTGAATTTATACATGATTACACTACATAGTTTATACATGATTACGCTACTTGGAATTGTTCATATGACTACTACTACTCCTCCGTACCCCAATCAATACACAAGGATCTAGACAGTTTATATTACTGTACATGATTATCACATGGGTGCTCATAAATGAGTGCACATGAAGTTATATATGAGGGCTCTGTGAATATGAGAGTACATGAATCATAAAAGTATACATGAATAATGAAAGCACGTGAGTACATGATAAAAGTGAAACGCACATGACATGATGTATCCGATGCTCCCGAGGGGGATAACATATCACAAAAAGATCCATATAGTACCAATCCGTGTTACCGATGTGACAGCATCAAGTAAGGTAATCTAGAGCAAGAATATAAGTCCTAACAAGTATAAAACGATCAGAGAATGTATTCACCTGATAACCTGAGCAACAGATGTGTATAGATGCATGAACTGGGGTCATAGATTCCTATTTAGATAAATACAGGTTAAAATGTGTTCAACATATAATAATTGAAGTATACATTGCAATCAACATGATACTAGGTCATTCTAGGTCAAAGTCAACTCTTAGTCAAACTAAGTCAGACATGGACTATTAGGTCCACATTGGTCTCCACTAGTCTAGTCTAAGGTTTTGGGCTAATAGGCTATATAGAGGGTAACTTGGTATTAGCCTAATCACATATCAAACTAAACTCATAGATCCCTAATTATAAACCATATCTTAGTACAAGGTATATGACAATATCCCTTATCTATCAAGTCACCCATGCTTAACCTATAATCTAAACACACAAACCCAAATATCACAAGTACATAGTATACTCAAGGTATCAACATATATATATATATATATATATATATATATATATATATATATATATATATATATATATATATATATATATAGGGATATGTTCATACCTTGAGTATATACATATATATTTTTTATTGTTTTATTTTTTTTATTTTTTTAACTGAAACTTTATTGAATCGAAAACTGACAGTGAGCAGACAAAACACACAACAACCAAAACAAAAGCTCACATAGAGCAGACACAACACACAACACAAAAAACCAAAATACGAAATTCAAAAAACAAACCGAACTACCAACCGCTCGCGCATTCCTAGGGGTTACACGTAACCCGAGGAGGGAACACGCGTCCCAAGCGGAGCACGCACGCGTCCCGAACGGGCGCTGGACTCAAAGACGCGGAGCCCGAGCAAAAAAAAGGAGGGGGTTCGTCCGCTGCGGAGCCGACGGGGGGGTTCGACCCCGGCGACTGAGGCGGAGGGGGGGGCCATGGACGGAGGTCCCTCGCCGGGGAGCCGGGGAGGGGAGGACTCGACGAGGGTCCACGACTGACGAGCTCGCCCGGAGGGGGAGGGGAGGACTCGACCGGGGAGGAGGGCCACGGCGAGGATGGGGAGGCCTAGAGGCGAGCCACGGCCGATGGGCCACGAAGAGGAGAGGAAACCAGGGGAGTGGCAAGGGGCCACGAAGCGCTGCGCTGAGCGACGGGGCGGCGGAGAGGAAACCAGGGGGAGGGGAGACCGCCGAGGGGAACCGCCGGGAGAGAGCGGGTACCGGAGGAGAGGGGTAGACCGCGTTCGGGGGAGCCAAGGCGGAGGAGATGGAGGGAGGGGGCTCCCTACCCATGGGGAGGAGCCAAGGCGGAGGAGGAGGAGGGAGGGGGTTCTCGACCATTGGCGTCCGGCTGAGGAGGGAAACGGAGAAGGCGACCAGCCGGCGCGCGGGGGGGCCGTTCACCGGCGGGAGGCGACCCAGGAATACTGGAAGAATGGCAGTGGAGCTGCTGCCGGCAAAGGCAAGAGGGCGGCTAGCTCCGCCGGGGGGAAGGCAGCGGAGACTGCAGGGGCCTCCGGCGGAGGGCACGACGCAGGAGAAGGGGAAGGAGGGCGCTCGACGAAGACAGGGAGCATGGGGAGAGGAGCTATAGAAGGAGGGGGGAGTGGCAATCCGAGCTGGCCAGGAAGCGCTCCCAACGGAGGGCCGAGGAGGGAAGGGGGCGGAGGGCCTCCAGGGGGGACGAGCGGCGGTGGGGGGCCGGGCACCCTGCGCCGATACCGGAGGCGACAGAGACGCCGGGAACGACGACGACGCTGGGAGGGGCGGGAGGGAAGGAGAGAACGGGAGGGGATCACGGACGGCGAGCTGACGCCGGAGAGGGGGGAGGATCCACCACGGGAGGGGAGGCGACCATGCGGGGGAAGACTGCTAGGCGAATCCCGGCCAACTGGGGGAGCCGGGGCGGTGGGAGGGGAGAGGGCCGCCGAGGGGCTGGGAGGAGGGAGGCGGCGGAGCCGGGCCGAGGATGCCGCCGGGCCACGCAAGCCCGCCGCACACGATGAGGGGGAAGGGAGAGGCTGCGGCTAGCCAAGGGGCACCCTCCGGTGGAGACCGGAGGAGCCAAGGGGGAGCCAAGAGCCCAGCGGCTGCTGCCATTATTATATATATATATATATATATATATATATATATATATATATATATATATATATATATATATATATATATAGTATACCATTAAGCCTAACATATAACAGTCCAAGCTAAGAGGAATATATGTAAATACTAACACTACTGCACATTCCTCAACTTCACATATCCTCATACATATGTAATACAATATTTATAACTGACATATACAAGGATACCTATAAGTTAGAGGGTTGCATTCTAAAATAAATACAGGAACATGAGGGGGACTGCACAAGGGAAAAAGGACCAAATCATATAGAACAAAGGGGAACTAAAGGACATCAAATATTGACTGGACCAAAGGTCCCAACTGAACATCACAGATGTTCAAGTCTGAACACAAATTTACCATGGACAGGACAATATCCTAAAAGAACTTAATGAGGGGATAACTAAACCAAATGATATAAAATATAAGAAATAGGCAGAACCAAGGAGTGCTCAAGGTCTGAACTTGAACTACTTGGGTAGAATGGAACATATGAAAAAGGGAAATGTAGTAACAAGATATATGAATGCAAGGTAATGTGTTAAAGAAGCAGTGAATGAATGTATATGTAATGAGTTATGTATATGTAGTGTATCCTAAATACAGAATAAGAACTGTTCTGATACATGATATGTATCAGAAAACGCTAAATGAGGCTGGCTCTGTGTGCAGTAAAGTCTCATGTGAGGGCAAGACAATTTTAAGGGTTTAAATCATAAATGGTATTTAAGATTGGTAGATGCCAAAATAAAAAGGGATGGACATGTGGCCTTGACCAAGGAAGTAGGTAATGTCTAAACAAAAGGGGCAGGCAGTAGTGTAATGTGAGTATGTTGCAGTGGTTGGTTAGTTCCTGATAAGTGGTAGTGATCACTTGTTATGCAGTGAACTCAAAGATATGGTTTGATAGAGCAATGCAGTGGTGAATGCAAGGAATTGGAAGTGAAATGCAAATGTGAAGTGAATGCAATGAGAAGGTGCAGTGTCTTGTAATGTATGCAGGGCTAAGTACAGAAAATGTAATATACAGGACATGAGGGATGTGCATACTGGGAATGTACTTGCATGTAGTGCAGTGGCTAAGTAAAGTCTGGGACATGTCCTGGTGCAGGACAAATGAGTTGCAGTGGCTAACATACAGTAAAATCAAAGGTATTTGCAGATGCATCAGAGCAGGACATTGTGTCATGCAATAAACCAAGGCATGCAGATATGCTAATGACAGTATGCAGGACATAACATTATCTAGATTTGGCTGATATTGACTAAAGAGAGACTGGTACATCATTATCTGAATATTATAACAATAGGATTGGTCAAATTATTCAACTGGACTGAACAATCAAGGATTTTGAGATGGAATGAAGCTTAAGATGATGGAGACTGAATCATATAACTAAGGGATGAGATCCTCATGAACTGATACTAAAGAACCAAGCCTGAACATAGCATAAAGGAAGACTGAAATAGTAAAATTGGGACTGATCAGTGAGTATAGACATGGCATCATCAAATGTTTAAATGCACAAGGATGCAGGACAAGGTATCAACTGTACATCGAACAATGGAATGGGGATCGACTGAGCAAGGTGCAACATGCTAATAAAGTGTACAGACAAAATAAAGAGTGCAATGTGTCAAAGAGTGAATGTAGCAGTGAAGCAAGTATGCAGTGGCATGTAAGAAAGAGTGCAGCTGTGTCAAATGAGTAATGCAAAGTGTGCAAGTGATCAGTGCAAAGTGAAGAGTGTGTGAATATACAGTGCAACAGTGTCAAATGTGTCAAATGGGTGTGCAGTAGTGAAAAGTGTCAATAGGAAGAATGTAGCAGTGAAGGCAATAGAGCAGTGTTGCTCGACAACAGAAATGGGAACTTGTAGGTCGAGCCAAGGCTCGAGCTGGCCATGGCTCGAAGCCCAACTCTCCAAACCTGCTGTTAGTCACCGTACCAACCCAAATCAGTGGCTAGGTAGTGAAAACAAGGTGTGTCGAAGGAGAACTGGGACAGTGGCAGCAGGGCATATACTATTTACAGTGTATTCCCTGGCCGAGTGTCCCCGTGTCCAATAAATCATATCAGACCATTTTGAAATCAACTCAGTCCCATATACATGTAATCTATATCTAATAGGCAATCCAAACTTATAATTTATTCTGAAATTGGTGAACAAAATATCCTATGGGGCATTTCATCAAACACTTGAGACACTATCCGATACTCCTATGATACACACCTTAAATCGACTCGAACTAGACCCAAATCATTCCTAGAGCTAGGGGATCCTAAATGGATGCATCTAAAACAAGAAATTTAAAATTTAATAGGTTTAGAGGCTCTTACCAATTGGGAGTTAGAATCCCAATGAAAATCCTTAGAATAGATCTCTCGCCAAGTTCCAATGGCCAAATTACTCCAAATCCTTCCTAGCTAGCCAATAGAGACTTTCTCTCTTCAAAAGGAAGAGAATGCAATTGGTTTGGGTGAATTTGGAGTTAATTTGAGAGATGGAGGAATTTGGGGAAGAACACCAAAACTAGGGTTAGGGTTTCAATGAAAGAGGGAAAGAAGGGGCTAATGATGACCATATATAGCAAGAGGGGGCTGCACTAGGCTACTATAGTCGGCCACCTTGGTTGGTCTAGGGTTTGGTTGGCTACAATGGCTAAAGGTCGCTTCTAATGTGTCATTTCAAGCCTTTTAAGGAAAGGCCCAAAGGTGGCTTATTAATTCAAGTCACAACTATCCTCTATTAGTCATTCTAACATAATTAGATTCCTACTAACTCGTCTATATCCATTAGTTAGGTCCCAAGGATCATGGTTAGTCTCTAGGCAAAGTAGTTCTAAGGTTACACTAGCCGAACATCAAAATCACAAAGCAATGATTTAAATAGTTTCAAATTAATTAAAAATTTACTAAAAATCATAAATCATATTATTAAATAATAAATTTTTACAAAGGTTCAAAATTACCCTTATTTTAGAAAAGTGGGTGTTACAGCGCAGGCGACTTGCTTTGATTCTTCGATTCCGAGCAGCTCGAAATGATCTTCTAGCTCTTCTAACCAATCAATAGCAATAGAAGGACCTTCGGTGCCGCTGAAGGAAGTGCGGCACGCTTTCATGAATTCTGAAACTTTAAAGTTGTATCGTCTCGGTACCCGCAGGTTGATGCTCTGTAGCCTCCCTTCCCGGAATTTTGAAAATTTTTATTTATTTTAATTAAAATGGTGGTTTTTAGATTTTTATGAATAATTATTTTAATTAATTATTACGGTAGATGATTTTAGCCATGATTGAGATTTAGAGTACAAGGTGACTAGGAATTATGGCACGGGTAGTGCAATGGCATGCTTTGACTAGTGTATTAGCCCTGGTGGAGAAGGTCGAGCCATAGTGACGTCCTAACTAGGAAAACCAGGCCAAGTTGCGACGTAACCCTTATCGAAGATTATTTATTTATTAATTATAATATTTAGTTTAGGGAACCCGGTTGTACCAAACTAGTGCAAATTGGACCCAAACCAAGCCCAAGCCTATGTAGACGTACTTTAGGTATGTACACATATTTTCTAGCTTTTTGGGTAGACTTAACGATATTTCCTAGATATTTGGTTATTTATACAATATGGGTATTATTATTATTATTGTTATTATTGTTATTATTATTATTATTATTATTATTATTATTATTATTATTATTATTTATTGAGATCGTTATCTAATATTATTATTGTATTGGTTATATTATTTTATTGTCTAATAAATATAATGT